>JAYKAV010000038.1:0-215332 GCA_035582835.1 Phoebastria nigripes | reverse complement strand
TCAATGGACATGGGAAGGGCTACAGATGTCGTCTATCTGGACGTCTGTAAGGCCTTTGACATGGTCCCCCACAACATCCTTCTCTCTAAACTGGAGAGATAKGGATTTGRTGGGTGGACTGTCCGGTGGGTGAGGAATTGGTTGGATGGTCACATCCAGAGGGTAGTGGTCAACGGCTCAATGTCCAGATGGAGATTAGTGACAAGCATCCTTCAGGGGTCTGTATTGGGACTGGTACTGTTTAATATCTTCATCAATGACATAGACAGTGGGATCGAGTGCACCCTCAGCAAGTTTGCAGATGAMACCAAGCTGAGTGGTGTGGTTGACACGCCTGAGGGACGGGATGCCATCCAGAGGGACCTGGACAAGCTCAAGAAGTGAGCCTGTGTGAACCTCAGGAGGTTCAACAAGGCCGAGTGCAAGGTCCTGCACCTGGGTTGGGGCAACCCCCAGTATCAATACAGCCTGGGCGATGAAGGGATTGGGAGCAGCCCTGCCGAGAAGGGCTTGGGGGTACTGGTGGATGAAAAGCTGGACATGAGCCAGCAATGTGCGCTCGCAGCCCAGAAGGCCAACCGTATCCTGGGCTGTGTCAAAAGAAGCGTGGCCAGCAGGTCGAGGGAGGTGATTCTGCCCCTCTACTCTGCTCTGGTGAGACCCCAGCTGCAGTACTGCGTCCAGCTCTGGAGCCCTCAGCACAAGAAASACATGGACCTGTTGGAGYGGGTCCAGRGGASGGCCACRRAAATGATCARGGGGATGGAACGCCTCTCCTATGAAGAAAGGCTGAGAGAGTTGGGGTTGTTCAGCCTGGAGAAGAGAAGGCTTTGGGGAGACCTTATTGCAGCCTTTTGGTACTTCAAGGGGGCTTATAAGAAAGATGGCAGCAAACTTTTTAGCAGGGCCTGTTGCGACAGGACAAGGGGGAATGTCTTTAAACTAAAAGAGGGTAGATTTAGACTAGATATAAGGAAGAAATTTTTTACGCTGAGGGTGGTGAAACCCTGGAACAGGTTGCCCAGAGGGGTGGTGGATGCCCCATCCCTGCAAACCTTCAAGGTGAGGTTGGACGGGGCTCTGAGCAACCTGATGTAGTTGAAGATGTCCCTGCCCATGGCAGGGGGTTGGACTAGATGACCTTTAAAAGGTCCCTTCCAATACAAACTATTGTATGATTCTATGATAATGCAAAGATTATTGGGCATTCATTGAGGCTGCAACATGGCGGGGAAAACGACTGCAAATGGCTGAAGCGTTAAGTGTTAAATCTAGGCTTCCTGTGTAATGTGGATACTTGTTTGAACTATTTACTGTGGGCTTCATCACCCATTCCTGTTCTCTGCACCCCATTTTCATTCTTGTCATCTGGCCATCCATGAGATACCATGGCCCTCGTTCTCCTCATGCCAGGCAACCAGAGCTCGAGTTTTGTTGCAGTAAGGGAGCAGTGGCCGTGGTGTGCTGGCTGCCTTATAGGCATCCTGCTGGAGGGCCTCTCCTTAACCTTGGCTTCTGAAGTTTCCTTCCAATGTGCGTGGAAGGAGATGGCAGTTTAAGTTGTGCTGCTGTATTTTAAATATGTAATGCTGTCAAAGGTCCTTAGAACATGTTGGATAGGTATCCTTTTTTAAGTTTTGTACATATTTAGCTTTTTTTAAAAAACAAAACAAAACAAAATTACCTGAATGGCTGTGTATTAAATAGCCATTTTTTTCTTCTCTGTACTGTGTGCGATGCTGAGTCTTACTGCTATTAATAGTTCATGTATAAATGTATTAATGTGTTAGAACCACTATTTGTTTAATACTCATAAAGTCACTTCAGAGACGTTGGTAGGTGTTATCCCCATTTTACAGAGGAAATGGAAACATGGAGCGATGAAATAGAATGTCTTAAATATCCTTTGATTCTGGATAGCCAGAATGGTGTGTCTGTACCCTGGCTCCCAAGTAGGCAGCCCTTTTCGACAGTCTCTTTAACAGCACAGCTTCATTGTGTTCAGCAGCCTCAGCCACGACACCCTCCTCTTCTCCTGCAGTCTCATTTTGTTCCATATGTACCTGCTAACTTTTCCAGCAAATGAAGACGGATCCTACAGATAATATCTTTCTTCATTATCCTCTTCCAAAGGACACCTGCTCGGGGGATGAGGTAGTGTATGATCGTGTAATTAAAGACTGTACAATGTCYATTCCCCAGTAGCGGACAAGGGGGAGCACGGCAGCCGCAGCCCCCGACTCCCATTCTAATGCCGCAGTAGCATCTGGTGGTTGGAGCGGCAATTGCACATGCAAAAATGGGGCTTTTCAGTTTCTTGTGCCATAGAGCTGGTAGGGGCACATCCCCCGCTAATGTTGCTTTGCTCTTTCTGGGGCTAGAAATTGCCCTATGGAGGCAGAGCGTTAGAAAAAGAGATTGTCTGAGTCTAATATGCTTCTGCAGGATGCGCGTTTGAATAATGCACACCCACCTTAAAATCTGAGCAAATTGGAGTTCTCACAGGGAGAGAAATGAGGCTTTTCTTTGACCTTGGTGTAGTCCCTGCTCCAAAGGATGGAAGGGCTAAATCTTCTGTATAAAGCACTTGAGTTGTTTGAGTTTTATCCTGGCTGGTAACAGAGAAATGGCTGAATAGCTGCTGCTGAAGATTTCCCTGCTGTTTTCTGGGACTGACACGGGTGTGAAAAATGTCAAATGGTTTAAGAACTCAGCATGATCATCAAAGATGATGATCTACAATACTATCTTATAYATAGTGCAGCCAGCTCTACACATTGCATAAATTCTCCCTTCTGCAGAGAAGAAATTAGGAAAAGCAGATTTCATGAGACAAAAATAAGATCTCTTTCAGAAGAGAAGTAGTAATTTAAAATTGAAGTGAGTCTTCCTTGCAGTGGTGCTGCAGTGGTGCTTTGTCCATTCTGGTTACAGTTCATCATCAAGCAGGTTGGAAACTGCAAAGATTATATGTACATTCTGAAAATGCCTGGTGAGCTGTTTAGCCATGGAGCTTGACTTCAAAGCTGACAAAACGCTGTGGTGAAAAGCTGTGTGCTTGGCCCCGCTTACATCTGGTGGATATGGACTGTGTGAGTGAGGGCTTGTGATTGCACTCACGGCAATGTCACAGGCTCTGAGCTTCTCTTCCCTGGCTCTCCATGGGGCTTCTCCCACCATGAGATGACAGGAGGTTTTCAAGTCTGGTCTTTCGAGGGGCTTCAGAACTAGCAGTACCATAGATAGCCCCGACCTTTCCATCCTGCTACAGCTTCTTCCACAATTTTCAGGTGAGAGATCCCCAAGTCCTTTACTTGCTGTCAGATTGTGGGGGATCATCCCAAGTACTCAAGCTGAGAAGGAAAGCAGAAAAGTAGATAAGCTACACTAATGTGRTCACTAAATAGAAATACTGGGGAAGAAATGCTGCAGTGTGGTTCTGCAAATGAGCAGTTCCTAGTTTCATTATGTTTCTCCTGTTTTTGTAAGTTGGGGAGGATCTTCACAAAGACACAGTTGAGCCTCTCCCGCTTTTTCTGCCAAGCAGACCTTGGTAGAAGGCTTTGTTTGCAGTGGCCCATAGTTTTGATAGTGCTGCACACTGAGTTTGACTTCAGGCTGTGGCAGGGTGACTTCCCAATGGTGTGACACAGCTGCTCTGGGCTGTCATGTCTGCCCTGTTGGGCCACGTTATATAGAGACTTGCTGCTTTCTGTTAACTGTACTTGGCTGAAATGGGGGGATTAAGCCTATTTGTCCCTGTGCAATTTGACTTCAACTCGAGCAAATCAGAGTTTCTATGCTTGAAATGCTGTTTTCTGCCCTAATATTGCAGTATTGTACAATTTAGTGTTCTGTGGACTTTAGCTAGTTCCTAACAGGAAAAAGGATAATGTTAGCGCAACCTTTTTTTGAAGATCATGTGTTCTTGCTCTAATATCATGTCATTGAACAAAGGCCAAATAGTTTTCATTGATAAACCTTTCATATCTTAGTCTAGGTTTAAAGCAGAAGATTTAGGTTCTTCAGTGCCCAAGAAAAATTTAACTCCCTTCTCTGCATTATGCTTTTAACTGAACACTCTCCAAACCTAGGACACTGTCTGAATATATAGAAAAATATATCTGTGCCATAACATGCTGATTAAACTGGAGCAAATAATGTGGTGGCTTCTGGAAGGTCAGACTGAAATTGAGCTTGGAACAGAACCTAGACGAGTGCATTCATAGGCCTAGGGGTTAAATCTATATAGGTCAAATGCTATAGGGGTATAGCATTTATTCCTGTTAGGACTCAGTACATTAATTAGTCTGTTATAGCTGCCAATTAGCCCTTCCTGCATCTCAATTTCCAGTCCTGGGCTTTTAGGGCTGTGATTTTCAAACTTTGCTGTCACCTCAAAAATAGTCAGTTATATAAATGTATAGCTTCTTGTTTTCCCATGGACATTATGTAAACTTGCAGACTTTTTAATGCTGTAAGGTATTTGAAACAGTAGTGAATATAGGATTACGCTCATTAAATGAATTGGAAGCTGCAGATTTCAAAGGGTCAAGTGTATTGTGCATGACAGCATCTAACTGAAAATAATACCAGAGGAAGCTGTCAGACAGCAAGGCTTGCTTCTGCACCAGGTGAAGCGGGGTGGCCACAGTGACTTTTCTGCTGAAGGACCATGTGTGCTCGCTTATTAGTAGATTCAGACTGTCTTGTGCTGTGTACCTACAGAGTTACTTCTCCATTTCCAGTTGGAAAAGGTAAAGGCTGTAGCAGGTAGGCACACAGTGACAGGCTTATAAAAATGTGTGAGAGAGCAAGCAAAGAGAAGTTATAGGTTAAACAAGGATTTGCAAACATAACACTTGATAACATCACGCTGTCTTTCAGAAGATCCAGCGTGCTCTACAGTGGGTTCATAGCAGTCATTTTAGCTCCAGTAAATATCATCACAGAAAGTATAAGTCTTTTGTGTGTTTATCTTAGGAAGTTACAAAAAAGTACTCTGTGACATTGTATCTGAAACACTTTGATCCATCGTGGGCTTTCTTGTTTTTCTTCTCAAGGGAAAGGAGCGCGTGTTTCACTCCATTGGTCATCTAGCTCAGTGCTGGAATCCTGACCATGCTGCTGTGAAAGGTTTCCATGGCTTTATCTATCTGCCTGTTGCTTTTATTTCCTCGGTGTCATGGTTTAACCCTGGCAGCACCTAAACACCACGCAGCCGCTCACTCACCCCCCCACTCCGGTGGGATGGGAGAGAGAATCGGGAGGGCACGAGTAGGAAAACTCACGGGTTGAGATAAAAACAGTTTAATAATTGAAATAAAACAAAGTAGAACAGTAATGGTAACAGTGATAACAACAACAACAACAACAACAATATACAAAGCAGGCAATGCACAATGCAATTGCTCACCACCTGCCGAACTGACGCATGCCCGATACGAGAGCCTGTCCCCCAGACCCAGAGCCCCCCCACACACCCTTAGTTTTTATACTGAGCATGACGTCACATGGTATGGAATACCCCATTGGCCAGCTGGGTCAACCACCCCGGCTATGCTCCCCCCGCCAGCTTCCCATGCACCTGGCAGGGCATGGGAGGCCGAAAAGTGCCCGGTGCAAGCACCACCCAGCRRCACMCMAAACATCAMYGGGCCATCAAYGCTCCTATTACACCAAACCCAAAACACAGCACACCCTCCCCAGCTACTGGGAGGAAAGTTAACTCTGTGCCAGCTGGAACCAGGACACTCGGAAAGTTACAATTTGTACTTGTGAGTGAGAACACGCTGTCGTGGTTATTAGGGATGTGTGCTCAGAGACAAATGAAGAGCATGATGAAGAGAGAGCATTTCCCATTTCCTGCCAAATAAGAAAAGAGTTAGGGCTGAGAGACAAATCCATTTTCTGACAGCCCATGTCCCAAATGTCTCACTTCAAACCTTAGGCAGCTCCAGACCTTAACTGCTGTGAATTGCAATAATGGACAGATTCAATTGCAACTTCTATTTTGAATTGAGAATGGAAAAACTCCCTAAATTAAATGTGGTGGATCAAATCCTCAGAGGTTGAAAAGGCTGGGCAGTGGTTTCCTTTTCTCCCCCTCTCCCCCATCGCCGTCTGCAACAACAAAAAAAGACCCTGGCAAGTTTGTGTTTCTGCAGAAAAGGTCATTTAGTGGATGTGCTACTCCATGTGAGGCAACCTGCACAGGAAGAGCTCAGTGCTTTGTCTAGACTGTCTGCATATTTCTTGACATGAATAAGAGTTGGCCTTTATTGCTTGCTTCATCTCATCCCTATGTTATGCTTGGATAAAGCCTCATCTGTGAGATACAAAGAGACTTTATGGAGATGGCTGCTTGTGCAGTGGAGTGTGTGGTCATTCCAGCTTCATGGTAATCTGAGAGAGTAGGTAAGATAGTAGTAATATGAAAATGGCATGTAGCTTTAGTGGAAAAAATGAGCTACTGCTCATTGTCCCCTTTCCATGTAACAAAGTAATCTCTGTTCATCATTTCTTGTTACCCTTCGACCTCTTGTCACACTGGTATTAAGCCTATTACGTGAATGAAATGCGTTCTGTAAACTCAGGTCAGTTCTTAATGGACAATAATTCAAATGATGAGACACGTAATTGGTTATAACTTACTCTAATTGACATGCTTTTCCCAGGACAACTCCAGTGCTCAGACAGCAGGAGCATGGATGTTATTAACCAGGGCAAGTGTGAAGGACGTCCCACTTTTATATCTCCTGTTTTGTTTCGCTGGATCACATGCACGATAACTTTCATCCAGACAAAATATCTTTCAGGTCATGTACATATAAACACCTTCAACCTCAAAATTGGCCAGAAAATTCCTGCCTACCTTAATTATATTAAATTTGAATGCTGTTACAGGCAATGACAGATAATAAGCAGGCAGTAAAAATTAGGTGACACTGCAGTGCATGCATCTGCTGTGTCTTTCAAGCATTGGTCACAGACTCCTTCCTTCCAAGGAGGCTAGTCTTAGGCCAGCATTTAAGAAAGAGTATTTTTTATTCTTTGAATTACCAGAAATTGGAAGCCCTCATATGTGAAAGGGCAGAAGATAGAAAATTTCTTTCAGAAGGTGCTACTTGTAGCAATAACAGTGCATTGACTTTTTTTTCTCCTTCTAGCCCAGGACTTAAGACTGAAAAAAATGTCTTCTGACTGCACTGATATTGTATGTTAATGTAATTGGCCATCTTAAAATTGTACTGCCTTTCATTTATTTAAATATAGAAGAATAAATATTTCTCTAAGTTGAGCAGACAAAAGTAGACATTTATTCCTGCAGAGTGGAAAGCTCTCATGAGCTTTAAAGTCCTTTTTAAAAAATAACTGCAGCAGCTGTGAAGGTTTTTAGTTATGGAAAGTCTGAAAATATTTTCTCCTTCTCTTTCTTAGACTACCTCAGAGCTGCCAAAGACTACAGTCACCTGTCAGCCAATGATAAAAGAAAGGCATTTTCTTAATGGGAATCAGATATTGGTTCTATATTCAAGAACAGTCAAAAAGCACAAAAATCTACAGGTTCCTATTAAGCTATTAAGTAAAATKTTTGATTGTTTATGTTTCTGCATGTTCCTGAGTTTCTGAAAAGCATTTAGTGTCACTTTTACAGTGTAAAAAAGTTGAACATACTTTATGTACGCACGCTATTAATAGAGGGGAAAAATTTTGTAGGCCTTTAGGACAGCTTCTAGGATCATTATTTTAATCCCAGGGAGTTTTGTTCATTTTGTATGGTGGCAAATGCACTTTCTTCTAGTCTGCATGCACAGATTTTCATCTGCTGTAATGCTCTGGGTTTCAGCCATTTCCTTACTGCAAATGAATAATGAATAAGCTGTGGTTTGAAAGCTAATGGTTCAAGATGAAATCAGAAGCTCATTGCAACATGGATGATATTCATTTGTCATCTCCATGGAAACATCTATTTATCAAGACACTGCAGCTAAGACTGTAACAGGGGAGTAAGCAATTGTTGGAATGCAGGGCTTTTGCTGAGAAGCAGATTTAGCAAACAAATGATGGGATTACACAGGAATGCAGCATTATTTTTGAAATTGGATTTTTTTTTAAGAATACATAAATCTTTCACCTCAAAGGATATAGATTTTGTTGTGTTTGAAAAAGTTGAAAAATACCAGTAGAATAAGGAACTTTTGCATAGATATCCTGGGAGATCTCTCCCATTCTCACTTGTTGTGGTCCATGTGCCTGAGAGCATGTGGGAATTTCAGGGCTACAGAGTGGCATGGCCCCCTTGCATCTAAAACATGGCTGCATGGCCTACTGTGTATAATACACCAACTATAAACTGAACTGGATTTAACAGTTAGTGCTGGTTAGCAACAGAAAGAATTTTCTGTTAGTGAGGTAAATTTCTGATAGAGCAAACTTACTTCAAAGTTTTCCTTAACCGAGTTTGGGTTAAATCCTTTATTTCTGTTAGTGGGAAATAGGGACTTGCAGAAGAGGTACACAGGTACAGTAGAGTATCATTTCTCGGGACTGGGCTCACCATTTCTTCTCTCAGACAGATTATTCTTTTCTCTTTTAAGTAGTCATAATAGTGCAAGCCCCAGTCCTGAAACACTGTTTAATATGTCATTCCATAACAAGCTTGAGTATTTAATTTTATGGATGTAATGCAGTGGACTCAATACTTTTTTTTTAGTACTCTTAAGACAGCTTTAATTATGTGCCAGGAGGTAAGCTCAGAGCTTCAGAGGCAACAGAAGGCACGTCAAAGGCTTTTTTTCTAACTTTTGTTTATGGTGTGTTTCAGCTTTTTGAAGCAGGGAAGAGCCTTCCTGAGCTGGTGCTGCTCTCTCCCAGGAATGCCACGTGCCCTCCCTGGGGCAGGTGATGCATGAGGGAAAACAGCCTTTTTTCTCCCCCAGAGTTTGACTGAAGTTTCCACAGCCAGATGAAGTAGTTACCCCTCTTCCTCAGGAACAGGGTCAGGGATAGCTCGGCTTCTGGGAGTGAGGTTAATCAAGACAGGTAGCTTTGTAATTTGATGTCCAGGTAAAGTTGGTGAGGAATTCATTCACAGGGCATAAGCAAAATTGAGAGGGATTGGTGGTAGTGAGTATTGTCTCCTGTAAATTATGGACACACAACTGTTCTGTTATTTATTTCTGTTCCACATTTTTTTTATGAAAGTGACTTATACTGAGATTGTGTTTTTATTTTTTGCTTTTTTAAGGGAATAAGCTATTTTGGAGCATGCTCATAGCCCCTTGTCAGGGGTTTTTGCTTCTAAACCTAAATTTCAGCTTGATTTCGCAGAATACTTACGGTGTATGTGTGTCATGGTTTAACTCCAGCCGGCAACTAAGCACCACACAGCTGCTCACTCACTCCCCTCTGGTGATGGGGGAGAGAATCGGAAGAGTAAAAGTGAGAAAACTCGTGGGTTGAGATAAAGACAGTTTAATAGGTAAAGCAAAAGCCGCGCACGCAAGCAAAGCAAAACAAGGAATTCATTCACTACTTCCCATTGGCAGGCAGGTGTTCAGCCATCTCCAGGAAAGCAGGGCTCCATCACGTGTAACAGTTACTTGGGAAGACAAAACATCATCACTCCGAACGTCCCCCCCTTCCTTCTTCTTCCCCCAGCTTTATATGCTGAGCATGACGTCATATGGTGTGGAATATCCCTTTGGTCAGTTGGGGTCAGCTGTCCCAGCTGTGTCCCCTCCCAACTTCTTGTGCATCCCCAGCCTCCTCGCTGGTGGAGTGGGGTGAGAAGCAGAAAAAGCCTTGACTCTGTGTAAGCCCTGCTCAGCAACAGCGAAAACATCTCTGTGTTATCAACATTGTTTCCAGCACAAATCCAAAACATAGCCCCATACTAGCTACTATGAAGAAAATTAACTCTATCCCAGCCAAAACCAGCACACCCAGCCAAAACCAGCACAATGTGGCAGTCCCACAAATGAAGCACAGATTCACTTCCAGTATGTTAGCAGTCCTCATGACATAGGGAAGCATTTTTATGTTGATACAAATCGTGCAATTTACTGGTTACACAAAGTATGTATGRTAGTATGTACACCTGAATTGATATCCTCTAGCCATGGTGATGATGTTCTCCTGTAGTGCCTCTTGTCCCATGTTACTATAGAGATGGAAGATGCTTCAGTAGGACCTGATCGTTAGCTCTAATTGTCAAACATGTAGCCTCTCCTGTTACTTCCCAAGGGCAGAATATTCTTTTGTTGTCCAAGAGTGAAAAACAGGAGATGAAGAGTAAGCAGAGAGACAACAGGGTGGGAATAAGGCAATTGAGCCAGCGGATATTAATGGGGAAAAAAGTGAGAGTGAGAGAGTGATGTCAGGAGAAAGTGAACTGAAGGAAAAAATCACAGAATCACAGAAGGGTTGAGGCTGGAAGGGACCTCTGGAGGTCATCTGGTCCAACCCCCCTGCTCAGGCAGGGCCACATAGAGCCGGCTGCCCAGGACTGTGTCCAGGTGGCTTTTAAGTATCTCTGAGGCTGGAGACTCCACAACCGCCCTGGGCAACCTGTGCCACTGCTCAGTCACCCTCACATTAAAATCTGTTTCCTTATGTTCAGAAAAAATGGGAGAAAGTGTGAAAAACAAATCTCATGCTATGAGCTCTAGCTCGAGTGGTTGCTCATAGGCAAGCATAGCTTTAAGAAAAACTAAGTGCATGCATCTGAAGTGTCATAAAGGGAGAAAGGCTTCCTCCGGCGTAGAAGCAATAGATTTCTCACCTTTAAAAACACAGAAGTCACTGGTCTTGAAGTTCTGCAGTGAAAGCTCCCTTGAAGTAGGAGAGTTCATTTATGATCCTTTTTTCCCCTTCATTTCTCCATTTATGTGCTATTTTTGCCCTTAAGCCTGGCTGGATATAAAGATGCTGAGTATGAAGCCCTAAGTCTCTTTGCTAGAGACTGTAAAACAATGTAAAAAATTAAAGAAACCAAACCCCGCGGATGCCCGGCTCTCCCCGCAGAGGGTGGGGAGAGGAGCGGAGCGGGCTGTGGCGCTGGCCGCCGGCAGGGAGCGGGGCAGCGCCGGGGCTCGGCGGGGCCGCAGCTCCCCCGTGTGTGCAAGCGGGAGGTGGCAGCGGCGCCGGGCCGGGCCCCGCTCCGCTCTGGGCCGGCCGAGCGGCCGCCTCCGTTCCTCTCCAGCCTTTCTTGTACGGTACATCTGTGCGCCTGCGTTTTCTAAGCATGCTATCAACAGGCATCACTGCTTTCAAATAAATCTAAAATTTAATAATGCTAACTTTTAACGTTAAATAAACTTATGTAAAATCATGATAAACCAGGCAAGTTCGTCATATGTTGCTGAGCTCGAGTATGCAGAGCGTTTGAAGTCTGCACTGGATAATTAAAATTGAACTAAGACCTCTGGAGCCACTTCAGATGGACAAGGAACTATTTAGCCTCATTTAGAAGCAGTGTTCATTTCCCTGAATATTCGTGGCTGGTTAGGAGGGAAGGCAAGGCTGCTGCGTGCAGTTAGGATGACAGTTCTTTTTCAAGAGTGAATTTGTTCTGAAGTGGCCACTCAGTAAGGTAGACAGTTATCTTTGCACAGGAAATATTTTAAAAGATGCCCTAGATAGTAACTTAGAGCTTTGTGTTCTGAGCCTTCAAGTTGGTTGAGTCATTGTGCCATTCCAAACAGCAGGTGGTTTTTCCCCTCTCAAATATTTTTCCATCAACTTCTGGGTCACTTGAAAGAAATCAATACATTACTTGTGTGATCAAGTTTCTATTTTCAGAGGCAAGTTCTAATGTAGTCTGGAGGATGTTTAGATATATCTTATGAATCTCTGTTAGTGCTCTTTTCTGTTGCTGTGTCTCTATTTTGTCCCTCTGCACTAATTTGCAGGTTTAGGAAGTTTTGAGACAATTGGGGATGCCAGGTAAGTGTATTTACAAAGGTTACCTAGTAAGGCTGGTTTTTACCGAGACTCTAAGGTATGCCTGTCAGCAGCGAGATACCTCTTGAAGGTAATTCAAAGCACTTAAAGTTTTGCTCCTGCTCTGAACCACCTTTTTTTAAAATTTGTCTCTTTCCATCAAAGAACTTTCTGTTCATGAAGTTAACTTTTGTGAATACATTCCCTCTGCATATAATAGCAGGAGAAAAAAAATACAATTTACTATAACTTAGTTTTAAAGGAATTTTAATACCTACACTATGCCCAAATATATATTGCCAAGCAAGAAGGCCTGTAAAACACCTTTCCGAGTCCGAACACTGGCCTTACACAGATGCATGACTGGTGATTCTAAACTCTCTGTCTCCTACTGAGAACTTATTCTGGGTCCTTGTAGGTTATTTCTATACCAAGTTACTGCTCTGAAGCCGACAAAAGGAATTTTGTATGCTTTCAGATTAATTTTTATTATAAGAAGGGAAGACATGCCCACAGCCTCTTGGCTTCTGTAAAGAAGGTTTATACTAAAGGCTAATCATCTTGAACAAAAGGCAAAGTAACTACCTCTATAAAAACGCAAAGGTATGGAAAGAAATATCTTTGGGAATTGAAAGAGTTAACTTGATTTTAAATGATGGGGAAAGCTCAAGTAAGGGTGTATGTTTGAGGTATTTTTGGCTAAGTGAGTCTGTTGCCTGTTACAAATTTGCTAGAAAATTGTAATTATGTAGTTAATACAAAACAAATACATCTCATATACCTTGCTGCCTGACATACATTGAGAAGAGTAACTATGCAGAGCACCCTTGAACAGTTATGCGTTTGGCAGCACTCTGCAAGCATGGTTGTGAAACTCTGATTTTTCTGTGTTCATATTGCCCTTTTTCAGGTTTTCCTTTAAGCAACAAAAAGACTTAAACTTTGGATTTCAATATCAAGTTGTTACTGCAGTATCAAGAAAGAAAAGCATCTTATATTTTTTCTGAAGCATTACCTGTGCTTGCTGAAAGTAATTAACAGCACTTCCAAACTAATGAAGCCAGTCAGAGTAATTGGAGCCTTGCCATTAATAAAAGCGACAGTGCTTATCCCCTGTCACATGCCTAATGTTTGTGAATAACATTCAAGGACTCCTTGAAGAGTCCCAGGACTAAGACTGGCTCATAATTACTTCCATCCCCATCAGAGTGTGTCACCATCTGTGGGCTGCGTAGTCGGTTCCTTCTTGCTGCTTTTGTCTGACTTGATAATTATTTTTTTTTAATTCTGCACAAATGACCCAGCTTCGACAGTTAGTGTATCCACAGCTCCATCTTTGCTCTCAGGTGTTTAAGATACTTACCTTTTTCCCCTCTTTGCTTCTGAGCTGGCAACCCAGTTCTTTCAGTTTCTCAGTTAACAAAAAAAAAAAAAAAAAAACAAAAAAAAAAACCAAAAAACAAACCCAACAACAACAAAACCATATGCCAGCACAGGAGAGAGATTCAGGCTATGACATTTCACAGACATACCTAAACTTAGGAGAGATAATCAGTTTGGACAAACCTTCATCTGTTTTTTTTTTCTTATAGGCCAGACATTTTCTGGTTCATTATGTTGGCAGTTACAAACTGTATCCTGGGATCTTTAGATCTCTTGATATTGATATACATGGGATGTATAGAGAAATGTATATGGATTTAACTCAGTTTCCTGAGTTGTTCTGGATGCGAACACTGAACTTGGGTGCAGTGCAGAGATCAGCTGTCCTCCTGGGGATCTGGCCCTTTGTACTGCAGAAAAGCATCAGTGAGTGAAAAGGAAATTTAGAAACACAGCAGGGCGTTATCCCAGGTGAAATTGCTTTTGGTGCAAATTTCCCTTCCCAACATGGTGCTGTTTTCTGTTATTGTATCTTTCTCTCTCGAACTTACCTGCACCTAGCAGCCTCCTGAATTGCAAATGTACTAAATTCTCCTACGTTTTGTAGCCTGACTTCTTTCATGTTTCTTTATGGCATCATTCCCTAAAAGATATAGGATCTCAGAAGTAAAGGATTTTTAGCTGAAGGCTATTAAGTTTGAGTTCATAATAGGTAGTAGAATCAGAACATAGGTGATACAAGTCAAAAGACTGTAAAGTTATGTAAGGAACAGCCAAAGTGCCGAATGGTTTGCTGGACCTCTGGGCCTCCAGTTCAACAAGTTATTTGGGGCTGCAGTGCCTGAGCACAGATTGCTTCATCTTTTTGATTTCATTTGGKTTTTGAGTCAGTTATTCTTCAAATGTGTGTTAAATTGCATATCATTTCCAAGTGCATCTGGCAAATATTTTCGATACRACTGTTGCATGTAAGCGGTGCTGCACTGCCAGCAGAGATGTGCATCTGCATCAGGGTGTCAGTTTGATATATCTTATTATGTCAAAAAGAATCAAAACATTTCCAAATTCCTTTGGCACTTATTACATCTCCACATGTTTCCTCTAAGCTATGCTACAGCTTAAAATAAGTCACCCTAAAGGTGCACAGATGAGGATGAACTTTCTAGTAATTAAGCATGAATGCAACGCTCTTCACTTGTGGAATCTATAAATACGCAGCTGTCGGGTCAGTGATGAATGCGAGAGGGTTGTATGGCAGCCAAAAATTTCCCTTTCCATTTTCTTAGGCAACAAGTATCTTTTAACGATATTGGTTATTGGTACCGGTATATTCTAATAATTTTAATCTTAAAATTAACAACTCTGGATATCTATTCTTAATAAAAGTACCTCCTTTCACAGCTTACAGCTAAGATTAAGATTACAGTTTAAATATTAAAAAAAGTTTTTCTAGCAAAATAGAAGGGATTTTGAAGGACTTGTTTTCTACATCGTCATGCTAGAACTTTCTGATGTGCTTGAGAAAGCTCCTCTTCACCTCCCATTGCTACGTGAATTTATTCTGTGTTTTGCTGGCCTGGATTTATTTGAAACTTTAACTGACTGCATCTTTTTGTTTAGCTACCTCTTACCAGGTTTCTTTTTAATTCTCAAATCTTTGAGTAGTCAGTTGTGACTCTATTACTGCTTGTAAAATCCTTTTTCCAAGTGTCAATCTGAGTTTTTTGCTTGCTTTCTTTCATGTCAGGTCTAATCCTGATGGGCCACATCATATTCATGGATTTGTAAACTCTGCTCATTTTTTACTTGCTAGATTTAGTAATGCCCCAGAACTTGCTGTACTGAAAGACTCACAAGCAATAGTCTGCGTTCCAGTAAGAAACTTTTACATGAGAAAGCAATCTCCACGTTCAGCGTGCTTCAGAAATCTTCACAGTTGTAACCAGCCTGCCTGCGTAGTAGAGACACTGTTCTGACCGAGGTGTCTCTTCCACAGAGCTGGGCTTAAAATTCCAGATTTTTGTGGTTATTGCTTGCGTCTGCTCTTTCTTTATCCTTAAGCTTTTGAACTCTTTCACGTTGTAAATTTTTGTAAGTTAGATTGTCTCTGCACATTTCCTACCTTTGCTGTTCTGTCCTAAGGAACCAAAGCCCAGTGAGAATGGTTTTCCAGTTATGAGAATCACTCCACCAGAGTCCAGTTACGGATTACACATGTAGACCCTGTTTGTCTTACTTAGTAATTTTTCTGAAGGACACAGTCTTTGTTAATGGAAATACCTTCTATTTATAGCAGTTACTAGTAAGACAAATTCTGATACTTTCCCAAGAAATGCTCTTGGGGAAGTATATAATTTGAACAGTGGCTTTGCTAGATAGATACTTCTATATTAATATTAATGTTTATTTAACATGCTCTCTATCCATCTTGTTAACATCTGTTGTAATAATGGAAACTATTGCCAAATAGTTTCAAGAGTGATGGTGATGAGATAGTGTGCATCTGAATGTCTGTTTGGATTGGACTTTAGATTTATCGTCCATATTCTGTGCTTAGAAGAAAGGGAATCTCTCAATTTTCACTTTTCTTGAGCATAAAGAGCTTTAATAGTTGAATCATTTGATCCGGTTATTGAAAGGATTACTATTATTGTTCAGCCCAACTGACCTTCTGGAATTTGAGGAAGGTGTTTAGCTGTTCGAGGTTTTGCATTTTCTGCTATTTTATTGCCCTTATCGTTACATGAAATGCTACATTATCAGCATACTTGTGTTGTTTTTGTACTGGTTCCAGCTGCAGTGTGCAATGACTTGTTGAAACCTTGACATCTGTTTTCCCTTTTCCTCCTTTTTTTTAGAAGTCAACCATGTCGCTCTTTTTCAGTGTTGCATGCTGAGCCTTAACTTAGCATGTGTACCTAGCCAAAAGGCACCATACGTCTCAGTTACGTTCCAGACAGTATACGATGGAGTGCTGTCCCGCATGCTTTTTATTAATGATTATGCCTGAAAGAAATGCAGTTTACAGCATTATCACCGGAGTTCACCATTAGTCAGTAAGCTAACATGAGAACATTGTGTCATGGACATTAAGGTGATGCCTGCATTGTAGCACTGGGATTTTTGAATTAAAATGCTTTCAAAGAAGGAAAAATAAGTCTCTCATCTCTAAATGTATTTGAGTAGCTATATGTTATTGCACAGTCCATTTGCTGCTTGAATCACTGGTTAAAATCTGGTTCTGCTGCAGGCACGAGGTGTGATAGGTTTGATTCAGATATTACTAACTCTTACAAATTCCATGTTTCTACCTGCTCCTGCAGTGCACGCTCACACTCTCACAAGAACAAGAAAGCCAGAAATATTCCCACATTTGACAAAGACATACTGTGAGGCAGATTGCTCTGAATCTTAAGACCAGTCCAAATGAAAGGAAATCTTTGTTTCTAGGGGGCTTTCCAGAAACTGCCTCCTTGAATGCCACCAGGTGGACCTGGTGACATGGTAATCTCTAACTTGGATGCTTTCATAATGGTGTGTAGACTATAACTTTGACCTTTTCATGTATCAGTCAGTGATGTATATAATATAATTTCTGTTATAGAGGGATTTGCAGTATCTAAAACAAAATTACAAATAGAAGATTTCCATCTGGATTTGGATCCAGACAACTAGTAAATTTTATTCAGACCAATTCCCAGATAAGCAGTGTCTCCAAGGGAAGACCGTGTGATCTCCCGGTGTCTCAAAAAGTGATTGCAGCTTGCTGCCACAATTCCTAGCTGGGAAGGTAGAGAGCAGCATCTGGGCGGCAAGCAGAGCAGGACCCAGCTTATAGCTTCCTGCTGAGCAAAACTTCACAAAAATAAGCAGATCTCTAGAAAAATACGTTGTGGACTGTGGTGAAAAATGAATCAAGTGCTTCTGCTCTAAGAGTTAATTCAAGGACTCATACTTGCCTTACAGCATGTGTTTGATAGATCTCTTAATTGAAAATGGAAATAACAGTATTGCATACTTTCAGGTAAAATGATGAGAGTGCCTTTGGTTGAAAAATTGTATTGAATTCAAGGAGAAATTGCAATCGCAAGGCTTTACTGATCTGCAAGTATTTGGAAAAAGCAGATTTTGAGAAAAATTGATCATGTGCACCTTATTTTGGGGATTTATGAATAAAATCCATGTTTGCAAGATTTGGAGGGAAATACATTAAAACTACTTCAGAAATAGCAGACCCGCTAATTGCCTTTTGAGGAAATGGGCTAATACAACGCATTTATTAAACACAATGAGCATGGCTGAGTACAATGTTTAATTTTGTCTAGCACTAGAAGCTTACCCTGAAAAATATTTTTACCTGTACCTTAAAAAGACATTTCCTTCTTACCTCCAAACCTGTAATTATAATTCCCAGAAATTGGCACCTGACTGCATTTTTCTTTTGAATGAATTCATTTCACCTAGCTGGTCTCTGCCCCCTCATTTACCTGCTCTAAGCAACTAAAAGGATAGGATTAAATCATCAGCTAAAATTTGTCACGAAATGTGAACAATGGAAATTCATGATTGATTATTCTTGCTTATTTTAGAAACTTTACACACAGACATGAGAATCTAGTCCAGTGCTCTACTGTTGATTGCAAACATAACAAAGCTGGGGATTTTAATTTTTGAATATATCTGGCATGGTATTCTAAAAAGTAATATTATCCCAACCAATGAATAAAATAGCTTTTTCACTTGTAACATGATTGATGATCGAAAAGCCACTCCGGTTTTCTACTACGTGGCCTTCAAATTGTGGGTTTTTTGTTCGTAAGAGGTTTTGTCATACAAAGGCCTTCTTCAGCCAACGAGCTCAAGTGTCACTGCTTTTTGAAGAACACACTGACAAGTGCTTAAGATAGTTTAAGAGACTTCTCTGAAACCAGCAGCTTTTGTTCAAGTCCAGTTGCAGGAGTACAATGATTTGAATGTCAAATAAGTAAAAGTAAACACCATCTTGACACAGAGGATATTAGCCATACTAGTGTAAGTGGATGAACAAGCTTCCTTAGGATTCCTCACTCATTAGATCATGGGCAACATATTCTGTGCTTAATTTTTCTGTTCCTGAGTATTTAACGGTAAAATTCAGTAATAATCATGAAACAAATAACTCACAAGGGCATGGTACTGCATTTATCTTTTTCAGCAAAGGACAGCTTGTATCACTGCATAAATTGTTTCCCTTGTACATAAGCATTCTGAAATTCAGATACTTTTCAAAAGAAGTCCACAGAGTTGTGAGAGATAGTATAATGTTTTTCCTGGTAATAACTTGTAATATGTTCCAGTTTTATTTACCTAGTCTTTGAAACTATTTTAGTACCTCTGACAAGGCTTTACTCAAGCACCCAAATAAAAAGAAATTTTATTTTGCTTAGCAATCACAAATTAGAGTAATATTAATTTCCTCGTTCTTAAGATTATGTGAGTACACTATTTACTCCTAAAATAGTTGCCATCTGTTTGGACAAAAATACAGGAGGGCTGCTGGAGTCCGCACTTTGTGTGTCTGACCACTAAACGGTAGTGTTGTATTGCAGCTGAACCAGGAAAATACATGAATACGGCAGAGAAAAAAATTAATCCAGCTGTAGTTGAACTCTGCCGTCAAAGTCTCAACTGTTTTTCCATTGGCCCATTAATTATATCTTCTGCTGTTAAATCAGGCGTTCTCTCAATGTTTGATTGTACTGAAAAACCATCCTCTGTTTAACGATAATTTATTTTAAATGTGTGAGGAGCTTTTTTCTTCTCTGTCCCTTTACAAGCTTTGTTCTGCTGTTTGAATTGTCCATCACAAGCATGCTGATCTGTTGTGCAATTGCCGTGGGATTAACAGCAGCATATTTTAGGGTGACTAGCAGGATTCAGTTTCCTTCGATGCAAAAGAAGACTGTAGTTGATATGGCCAAGTGATTCGTTATTGAGGAGAAATGTTTAGCTGACGTATGTGTTTGACTTTTATGAGCAAGATTGTCTGGGCTCTGGGGCTGCAAAGTTATCTCCCTTTTAACTGTGGTGTAGGAATATGCACTGCATATCTGACAGGGAAAAAGAATGCTTGGGGATGCACTTGTGACAGATGAACATCCCGCTTCTTAATCCAGCTGGACTTCGGAACCTGAAGGTTTGCTTTCCTGTTTCTTTGCCAAAAACATTGCTTAGAAATTGCCACAGTCCTTGAATTGCTCCTAAGTATGCCTTTTTGCTTACTTGCCTAGTAATTCCTTACTAGAATAATCTATACAGTAATTCAGCTTTATCTTTTGTATTATTAATAAAAAATAAATATATTTCAATTTAATTAAAACATTAATTTAAATATAATGATAAATAATATTATGAGTAATAATACAATTATTTTTGAGATAACACCTGTGGTGTTGGCTTTCCCTGGATGTGGGAGTAGTTCTGACTTGTGCTCCAACATACAGATCCCTGGCCAGCTGCTGCTTCCAGTAGGTGTTACTGAGCAGAGCTGCTGGGGAAGAGAGCAACCCTCTATCCTTTCTTAGTACCAACATAAGAGGCAATGATAATGATCCCACTTTCTGTGTCACCCTGGGGCAGACAGTAGAGGACATACAGCTGCTTTTGCCTTGCTTTATGCTCTAGCAGCCTCTTGTCTGCCAAGAAGATGCTATGGGCCACCTGTTGGACCACAAAACAATAGGATACAGCTCTGATTCAGAGCTTGGAGCAAATGTCTGCCTTTTTGTTGACTCTGTGAGGGGGTTGGATCGAGCATTATGTGACCTGTTGTATGCAAGTCATTGCTTGTTTGTTACTGCTTGTGATTTGCTAGACACTTTACAGTAGTTTAAGGAGTAGCCAATGCCACAAGGTACTTCCAGCCAAAACATAGGATATACCTGGCTGGAAATGCAAATTCTCATTTTGTAGCAAATGCCAAACAATAAAAATTTTGAAGTCCCGAAAGAAGCAGAGTTAAAACTTACTATTCAGAATTTTTAAACTATTTTTAGTCCTGGGATGTTGCTTTGGAGTTGAGTAAGTTTGGGACGTTGAGTATGAGTATCCATATAAAGAAGTACCAGTGTGATGTTCTTAGTGTGATGCTCTCCTTCATCAGTTCATCTCATGTAATCTTATTTAGATAGCAAAATCTCTGCAGCACACAAACCTTGGATTCTGACTAAATAATGGCATCTGTCAATAACTTGGGGAAGTGCAGTGTCCAAAAAGGAAGCTGGGTCAGTTTGTGGATAACTCAAGACTTTTGTTGAACCCATATTGGCAACCAAATAAACATCAAATATGAAGATAAAATGCATAAAACATGGTGAAAAATTATTGCTTGCTATGTAAACTGTACAGATCCAGGCTTCCCCGATCTAAGTTGTCTATGATAGTCACTCTCAAAACAGATACAGCAGAAATAAAAGAGCCTCTGAAGAAACTCTACTGAGAGTTGTGTTTTTCTGTAGATAGCATGAACCTGCAATGCACTCCAGTTTTGCATGGGCAAAAACTCACGCTTCATTGGTCTTTGACCATTAGAGGGCTGGGTGAAGCTAGTAAAGGTGTTTGTTCACCTCACATCTGATAACTGCAAGATCTGAAATACTCCTCTGAAATGCCTACTTTTACTCACTTTGGATGGACTGGAATGCTACAAGGCAGGAGCTGGATGGTTAAAGTAAAAGAGGTATATTGAGTTAAGGTTTCAATAATAGTAGCAAAGTATTTGAGACCCCTTTTATATAGGGAGTAAAGGGGCAAAGTAGTATCCTAGATTTAGGATGTAAAGAAAAAGAGGAACATACTAAGATTATGGATTTGGGAAGCCAGTAGAGTTTTACAGCTTATATAGTAGGCTCTGAAGTTGGAAATATAGAAGGTGTAGAGTTTCCTGATGACTGTAATCAAGGACATAGTACACAATAAGAGGAAGGAGCCAAAGACTAAGCCACTCCAGAAATGAAAGAGTGGTTTGAAATGGCAAAGAAATGCATTGATTGCAGTCTTTGCAAGCAGGAGAATAACTAAATATGGCACCATGAAAACCAGAAAGGAGATTTCCACGGAAATTATGTGGCTCTGATAAATTGGAGTTAAATTGAGAACGAGGAAAAAACATTTCAGGAGGAGGCTGCTGTTGAATTGCAAATACTGTCCTTAGTGGACTGATGGAGAGATTGTAAAGAGCCACAACTTAATGCCTGCGGTGCTCTTTGGAGGGTGCTGAAGAGGAGGATGTGGGAGGAGAATTACATTGTGTTGCCAGAGTGTTGTAGCCAGGGTATAGAGGGAATGGAAAGAGCGTGCTCAAAGAATTCGTACGTAGGGGAGAAAATGGAGTCTGGTAGAAGAGGAAATGGGAGTTGCCTTGGGCAAGATATATTGTTGTGGTGTGTGATGTAGAGAGCCGAGTTCAGAAGAAAGAACTGAAGTGAGAGGGCAACAGTAGTGTTTTAAGTTAGAGGTGGCTGCAAGAACAGGCGTCAGCGCTGGAGACTTTCAGAAGTAAGACGTGCAGAGGGAAATTAAATTTTAGTACGCTGCGGGGTTTGAATGATGGAGTGAGGGGACAAAAGAAGCAATGAGCTGGTTAGAAAACTGGAGGGCAGCAAGTTTGTATTTAATGCAGGAGATGCAAAAGTAGGTGAAAGGAGGGGATGCCCACTCTAGGCGTGATGATGCTGTCTCTGCATTTTCCCTCCTTCCCATGTGAATGTTTGTTATCTTGCTCCACACTAGCTAGTCAGCACAACTGTGTGTTGGTGCAGCTGTCAAAGTAAGTTAACATTTGAAGAGGAGTCATTTTTGGGTGTGGATAAGAGCGACATTCTCACTGCTCTTATCTTGTCTGCCATGAAGCAATTTTTGACAGGAGTTTGAACTGGCCATGTTAGTGTTTCCCACGGAGAAACCTTTCACGAAACTGAGTATTAGTGCTTCTCAGCATTGCATTCATGCATGAGCCCATGGGTTCCCTGTTGGGAGATATCCCTTGCTCTCCTCAAATTCTGTAACAAAGAAGCTTGTTTAGTAAATTAGTTCTAATCTAACAAAGAAATTGTTCAGGTCTCACCTAATTTTTCAGGCCAAGGTGTAGTAGTTTCAGTGTAATTAGAACTGCCAAATTTCTATTATCTTTATCTGAACTTTAGAGGATTAATTTGAAAGTTTTTAAAAAGATTTGTCACAAATTAAACATGTTCCTCAAAAAGAAGGTGATGGCACAATTGCAAAACCTGGGATCTTAATTTAGATTGATTTTCTTTTAAGCATACCATCATTTAGTGCAACACAAAAAACAAAATGGAGGATATTAAGATCAGTGTATAAAGCATAGTGTGGAAAGGTTTTCTTGTCCTTATGAAAAGCCCTTACTGACCAAGACAAAAATACATATTTTAACTGAGGAAAACAGATACTTCATTCCTAGTGATTTATTTGCCAAGTCTTAGCTGGATAAAGATCATAAAGGCCAAGTTGAGTATAGCACGGAATGGATGTTGATGAACACACAAATCGTAGAAGTAGACTGATACTACATCTTCAACAATTAAATGAATAGAGCAACCTCTGGTTGGTGACAGAGGGAACAAAATGAAGAGCGGTCAGTCCTGAGCCGGTGCTGATCATAGCTGAGCCGGCAGCTGAGGAGGAAGGTGTGGGTGGGGTGAAGCCTGGCTCCTCTGGGCCTGAGGGCGCTGGCTTGCTTTCCATCCACTCCTGTGAGGCAACACGATAGCAAGCTATTTCTGCTGAGTTTGAGTACGAAAATTCGTGTGTTTCTAACTATGAAGGTGTCTTGTGTTCATCTAATTTGGGGACACACATCGTGTTTCAGAGGCATTAATGTGCAGCGTGGCCTCACAAGCCAGTTGGTGAAGACAGTGTTCCCGTGTAGCTTCAGCCAGTTTCAACCGGTATGGTAACATCTCTTCATTTACAGAAACCCCTACGGTAACATCTCCTCTTCATTTACAGAGGGCACTCTTGTAATGAGAATCTCATGATAAAATGCTCTTCTTCACTGAAAAGCTCTCACAGCTTGATGATGCAGTTGTCACCATGGAGATTTCACTCCAACAGGAAAGAATGAATTCAGTGCCGTTCAACTTCAGAAATGTGTAGCAGATACTTCCCAATGCCTTCAGCTAAGCCACCACCTGAGGAGAGAACTTGGATCAGAAGCTGAGAGAGGAAGTACATATATGCTGATGATAAATTATATTTTTTGTAGATGGCTGGATCTCAAGAGGTGGCATGTGTGTAACGACAGATAAATGTGAAAGGGCATGAATAAAAGCCTCAGAGCCTGAGCCAACAGGAAGGGAAATAGTTTTGCCTTAAACTTGAAGGAAATACTCAAATGTGATGCTCGGTGAATTCCTGTTGATGTCTAATTCCTTTCCCTCAGAAAGGATATTTCTTGCTATTATCCCATAGTCCACACAGAATGGGGCCAGCTGAGGTTCCTCCAAAAAAACAAAACCCCCCAAAACCCCAGGCTTGATATCAAATTTATTTAGCATCAACGAGTATTTTTCTTTCCCCTTTCTGAAAGCCTTATTGATATGTTTGGATTTCTGGTTTCACAGCAATGACCTAAAGAGCAATTACACCAGTATGAAATTATTAATTTCTGATTTTCCTGAAGCCATGAAATCCTTCTGAATGAGTAACGCTTGTTTTACTGGTCTTTCTGCTAAGGGAAGCTCTACACAGAAAGAAATATATTACAAAACTGAGCAAAGCATTGGGAAAACTAGTGCTGGAAGCAGCCCTGTACTGGCTGGGAGATAAATGTAGTAATGTAGAAGGTCTCTTCTATTCCTGTAATTCTGCTAGGATTATGAAGTTAAACAAGACTATATTAATACCTATACAAACAACTTGTGTGGATTTATAAGCTCTCAGGAAAATCCATTGCTGTCATGAGACTTCTTACTGACTGCGAGTGGTACATGCCAGTGATATCAGTTCAGGATCTCATCTGAGATGTTCCTCCATGAAGCAATAGACAAAGAGTGGGGAAACAGGTAAAATAAGTACTGCAGAGGTGGTGGTTAGTGGAAAATATAGTTTGGTTAAGGAGGAAAATAGAGGGAAAACATCAATAAAGATCAATTTATATCTTAAAACAAGGAGGGGCTTTGTTTTATTGGAAAAATCAGTCAGAGGGAAAAAAAAAGGAGAAAAATAGTAGAACAAAGGTATAGTGAGCTCCTTTGATATATGAAGAACTAAAGAGACCTGCCTAGGAATTAAACATTGAGGGTGAGTGAACCAAAAGTAGCAGGAAAATGAAAAACAGCTCTGTAATAGAACTCAAAACTTGACACAAAATTAATGAGTCAGAGTCCTAAAATCATGAGTCATTTAAACACTGAGGTTTTTCCAAGGATAAAGGTTTTTTTTTAATGTCTTTTTCACCATCAGGGAAATGATAATCAAACTCAACATGAGATTGTTTCAGGTTCAAAAAGGCTACTTTAAAATAGCTTTAAAACTTCCCAGCTGGCTGGCTACGGGATGAAGTCTGGAAGGCACTTGCCACTGACTCTCTGCCTGCCCCCTCCTTTGGGCTGCTCTTGCCACACCAGCCTCGATTACCCCTTTGTCGCCCTCGGTGTGCGTTCCTGCCTTGCAGCCTGCATCTCCTCCTTCCTTTACGCCTCACATTTTCCATTTGCCATCATTCATTTCTCTTTTTTCTTTTCAGAAAACTCCTATACCCACTTATCATTTGAGTTCTCCTTCTACATCTTTTTTGTTTTACCACCTCATTCCTTTGTCCTCACTTTTCTTTCCAGCTCTGCAACAGCCGTGGTGCCTGAGGGCACCCCAGCTTGAGGTTTTCTCATTGCTCATCCAAAATAGCTTTCAGCTTTGAGTCTAATTAAGTTGTTGTTACTAAAAGAAGACAAACACACAGAACACCTCCCTCCTCCTTTTCCGTCCAAGAACCCAGCATTATGAAAATTGTAACAAAAACGTGAGAGTTGGTAAACCTGGTGGTGGTGGTGTACTGTGCTGGTGCTGTGAGCTATTCCTGAATGCAGAGGAAAATTTGAGTTTCTGATTCTTTTTTATTTAAAAATTTCAGAGTCAGTATTAACTTGATATGTGGTCAACTTTAAAATAATAGGAAAGTATTTGGTTTGCTGTGACTAACATATGCAAAGAATTTTGTTCTGGTTTTTTTTTTGTGTGTGTGTGTGTTTTAAAACATGAATTCAAAAAGGTCTCTGACCCCACTATAGCCAGAATATAGCAAATATAAAAGGTGATTTCATCTGTAGCTTTCATTTCACGCTTTTAGAGAAAGGATTGATTCAATCCCTCCCTCCCTCCCTCTCTCTTCTCCCTCTCCCTCTCTTCCCCTCTGCCTTTCCCTCTCTTTTTCCCTCCATTCCCCCTTCCCTCTCTCCCTTCCTCTGCACCTCCTCCACACCACTACTGGCTGCTCTTTCTCACTTGTGGTGAGAGAATAAAACCAGGTAACGGCTCTACAAGCTGCTATTCTTACTCTCAGGTCATCTGTGCTCCAAAACATGAAGCATAATTTCTTGCATCTTTTGTGGATATAAGAAAGAGGGTCTCCATAATAAAGTTACCAACTTCAAAGAGGTGAATATTAAGAGCTTAAATGTTTCGTGCCAGTTCAGGCAAACAAAAGGCTCCACAATAGTTCGGTGATTTCTCATTGGTTCCAGGTACTCACCTGCTTAAAAAAAGAAAGAAAAGTGAAGGTAATTTTTAACATGCCCATAGTGTCCGTGCTATGGTGCAAAGCCAGTCCTGATCCTGGGCTGGAAGCCAAAGTTTGCTGCTCTGCTCCCTGTTCTCCTTTTGGGGCAGTTCAGCTGCTCCGCTGCATGCTCCCCGGGCGGCTGTGCCTGGCCTGGCTGGGTCCCCGTGTCCCCTCTGGGCTTCTAGTGAAAGCGCCACACCGACGTCTGAGATAGATAGGAAATAATTTGGGGTTCTTCCTAGGCAGACACCTGTGTCTGCCACTGGAAGGGCGTGTGGGATTCTTAAGTTGTTTACTAGGACAAGGATTTGTGGGGGATCCAGGCTTCAGCCTGTACAACTTGCTCAGGTGAGTTTAGGCATGACAAATTCTTCTGCCTCTTCTCTGTTTTGCATTGGGTATGTACAGGTCAGCTAGTCTTTTTTATGTGACTTGCGTATTGCCCAAAGCCTGTACTAGCGATCGATTTYCTTTGCTGCTGCGTGTCATCTTTCTCGCCACCGATGCAAAGGATTGTAATGCCTGAGACTCCCTAGCCTCTGGTAATGTTACTGTTATTTATTCATTCCCCTACAGAGTGTAAGAGAGACATCATTAACTTTAAATATCACCTTTTTGCCAAAAAGTTTTTTGTTTACAAGTGTCACAGTATATTTAGTACCAGGTGTGTGGTAGAAAACTTTTTTTTTCAGTTTCTTTTTCCTTAAGGTGTATGTTTGACTGCTCCTGCATAGACTTTGTTTTCCCCGCTGTGAGAAACGTCCTGGTGGAATATGGAAGATAAAAACTTATTTGTGAAAAAGAAGAAGATGGATTCTGTGACTTGAAAACAGCAAAAATGTTCAGGGAGGCTTTCGTAATTCACTATTTTAAAAATTGACTAATTTTAAAGCTGATCACGTGCAACAGAGCACACTGGCCTCTTAAGCACTGGTACAGTCCAGTACGGGTGATACAAATCCTTGATCTTCTAAAGCATAACTTTTGAGGAGCTGTGTTCTCCAGAAGTGAAAATGGGTAATAAAAAGCAGGTCCTGTTGCTTAGCTGATGACTGAGTGTGAATAGAAAGTGCTTGCAGATTTCTCTCTGAAAAAGCCTGGAAGGGGGTGCTGTACATTTGTTAGATGCCTTCTGGAAAGGCCCTTCAGTGTAACCTCCGAGGAGCGTGAGCTGGGGAGTGGAGCAGGCCAGGGATGCTGAGACAGAAAGGGTGGAAAATGCTGCAGAGGAGAAAGCAGACAGTGAAGGACATGTCAAGGCTTCCAGTAAATAATATAAAAAGATACTGGAAGCTTGAAGAGAAGTTATTCCGGAGACAGATGGGTTTGGAGGGAACTTATGCTCTTGCTGTGAGCTTTCTAGGAGCTAGAATTATAATTCCCAAATTAATAAAATCTCAGGAGGCAAGAAAAACTGTAAGAAGTGTATGTAGTTTTACACACAGAGTAGGAGACTGTGGCGCATGGAGAAAAGAGGCAAGCATAAGGACACTTCAAATTATAAGTGTAAAGTTTAATAAAAAACAAGGATATCTAAGTACAAATTATTTTTCTGTTGTGCAAATCCTATTTTCTTTCTTATTTGCATATAAATTGCACTGATTGAACCTGAGATGCTTTAAATATTTGCATAGTTGAGCCTGGTTAGGTGTTGCTGCCTCCACTTTAATGTCTTGTTTAGGCTTCAGTGAAACCCTCTTAACTGGGCAGAGGCCAAGCATTTCTGAGTTTTATTAAGTCCATACAATTTTGTGATTAAAATACRAATTTAATTTTCATTCGTGCTTATTGTCAAAATAGCTCAACTTTGTGCCTAGGGTCACTTATTATTTGTTCAGTTCTGATACTCTGCTTAGTATAAACACAAATGTAAAGGTTATCACTCCCCAGAAGTGTGGCAAACTTGGGAGGCAAACAGGAAATCACAGAATTTTTAATGTCATTCTGCAAATTAGTAGTTTTGTGCATGCTGTGGGAGAGGTGGCAGTTTCAGAGGAACTTGACTGAAGGGAAGAGATGTTTGAAGCTTGGTGGGAGTATGGGGTGGGAAGATAGGCAGGATATGTCTTGTGGACGAAAAAAAAAGATGGGAAATAAATGAGTTTATATGAAGGTTGCTGAGGCTGCTACACTAATAGAACATAAACTGAGTAGGAACATGGTAAAAAGCTCCATCAAATATTTACATTTTTGATGTTGGTGTTCAGGTACTGTGTGGTGTTAAGATGACAGTGTTGATAGGAGTAGGATTGTGGTGGACCTGAATTTAAAATTATGTGCCTTACTTAAGGAAAGGGTAATTTTGGGAGTACCTTTGTTTCTTTTGGGGTATTTATTTCATCCACTACTTCTTCTCTTGAGTTCCTCTTTTTTGAACTGCTACTGCTCTACCTTTAAAATATTTTTAATGACAAATCTTACTCTGCAAGCAAGTCATGACATGTACCACTATTTTTCTTCTTTAAGATTTTTCTAGCATGGAGGCTCGTAGCTGTTGTAGATGCCAAAGCCTTCAGGCATGTTTCCAGGAAGCACGATATGAATTTTATAACCCCTAGACACCAGTCACTGCAGGTTGGGAGTGTGCTTGTTTTTATGCCAAAGTCTAGCAAAGTCTGTCTAATCTCATTAGCTAATTCTTTCACTTGTGTTTTTGTAGGCTTTAAATGCTGACTTTCGCCCCCCTGCTTTTTATGAGGGGGGTGGTCTGGTTCAGCTGGGCTGTTCTCAAATATTTTGTCAATTTTTAGAAATTCTTTATGTGCTACTTTCCTGTCTGTATGCTGTTGACTTGAAACTCTATTTGTGAAATTATCCTGTTCAAACATTAGTGCACTATTTATTTACAAAACATTATATAAAAAGTAAGCAAACATAGCCTTTTAAAATCTTCTTGTAAATGTGAAGCAGGAACAGAGCTTATAATATTGTTTACCAAGTGTGTCTGGTTTTTTAAAGGTAGTCTGATGCCTAATTTGTTTTTAAAATTTGTCAAAACTGGATCAATAAGTCTAAGTCAGGTTTTTGGAAAGTTATTGATTTTTCTTTAAGAACATTAGTAAAAATAGTCATATAACTGGAAACATTAAACTGTTAAGTAGTGCCTTGTGAACTAAAAGCTGTTGTAAGGAGATCTCATGTATAGACATAAAACTACACCAACGTAATCCTGACTATTCATATTTGGGACTAGAAAGGGATTATTCTTTTAGTCAGTACTAGAAGAATCATTCCCAGCTCACCTGATTTTTCAGCTTGGTACCTTCGAAGAGGCTTCACATCGACTCTGCTGGTGAAGATGAAGGGTGTGTGATGGAGACTCAGTTCACCCATATGAGTTTCACTCCCTGTACGGGAGATTTTGCTGAAGTAACTACATTTAATTCTACATACAAAGCTGTAACCTCGTTTCATGGCAGTCAAAGGATAGAAATGTAGGCTCAAAAGCAAATTAATTATCCACTAACTGCTGAATGGTACCTTGTGCGTAAACAAAAGGCATTTACCTCATACCACATTGATGCATCATGTAATAAATGTGACAGTTATGGCTTTTTGTCTTATCTCTCTCTTCCTGCAGTGTCCATAAAAGTGTTTCTCACTTGTAACAGATGGTCAGAGCACAGCTTTGAAATTTATCTGGAGATGAAGCCCTGTTGATTCCATTAAAAGTGAAGAGTTTTCATGCAGATGGAGACAAGGAGGGATTTATTGTTCTTACAATTCTGATGATGAGGTATTTCATACAATGCCTTCCTTTCCTTTTTGCTTGCAGGTGATGTGCCTTCAGGATTTCTTTGGTGATGATGACATTTTTATTGCATGTGGACCAGAAAAGTTCCGTTACCAGGATGATTTCTTGCTGGATGAAAGTGGTGAGAAGCTGTATTTTTAAAATGTTTACAACCAAAGTAGAAGGCAGGTTTCCATATCATGCTAATTAAGCCAAAACTGTATCACCTAAATTGATTTCAGAAAGAGAATAAATGTTTTTGTTCTTTAAATTCTGAATACTGAAAATAAGAGGTAACTGAAAGCAACAATAAAGCTGCCAAGAGAAACGTATCTGCCTATGCAGCATAAAACTTTACTTCAGCCTGAATTTCATATACCATAGGAAATAGTAATTTGTTTGGTGGAATTCCTGTTTTGCAAGGTCTTCCTTAGCGTTTTGTCTTTGTTTTCTCTTTGAATTTATTCTGCTTCTTTATCACAATCTTTCAACCTCACAGTTCTTACAATTGAGATTTAGATAATGCTTCACAGCTGGTATGATAAAGGAAGATAGATACAATTCTGTATGGAAGATAAATATAATCAGCAAATGCAGACAAAGTCATCTGAGAAAATTCAGGGAGTTCTCTGTTTTCTCAGAGACTGACTAATACAATAATGTAATCAATGTACGTAATCCTCTAAGGAAAATACATGTTTGATTTACAAATACCATTATTGTTACAAAGAATTTTCCTAACTTAGGAACCACAGTAGTAAGAAAAAAAACTATAAGCTTTGTGCATTTGAAAATTGAGTTTATTTTTGTGTAGAGCAAGACCCAGCAAAGGTTTTATTCCCCCTGCACTCTCTCTCAGTCCAGGGTATGTTTGTAATCCATTGGTATCAACTCCTCTCATCTTTTTTCGAAATATCAAAGGTCTCAAAGAACAGCTGACTGAAAAATCAGTCAGAAAAGAATTTGTTACAGTAGTAACTACTTCATAGTCGTCATGTGTGTGCTTGACTTCACCACTTCATCACTGTTTTTGATGCAAATATACATTGAAAAAGAAAGATGGTGCAATTGTATTTCCCTGACTAACCTGTGGAACTGGAAGGCTTCTTGGTTTACCTGGATCCAGACAAATGCTCCATTACCTTGTGTAGGAGCAGAAGAAGCCAGGTTGCACAGACCTTATGTGAGCTGGAGGATGAGTCTGAAAAAGGAGGTATCTTTGCTACTGGGCAAGGGAATGACATTTTGTATCAGGCACAGGCAGAAGCAAGCACACATTCCACCTTCCTCTAGACGACCTTATAATATGGAAATAAAAATCAAATAGTGCACCAGATTTGCTCTTTGCAATAATGAAATTGCTGTAGTTGCCTCTAAGGTAAAATGTACTAACTGTGGAAAAGTAACTTTAGCCATCTTTAGGACAGCAATTAGAAAGGTAAGGGGGACATATTTGGGCAGCAGGGGAGTTTCCCAGGTGGCGATGTGACCAGCACGGCCATCCTTGCCTTTAATGAGAGGAGAGCCAGGTAGTTGACTGCATAGTCTGGGTTCACTCGTGTCTCTTATCTGAAAGACGACACTGGCGGCTGCCCGGTGTCTCCTCACAGTGAATCCCGCAGCAGTTTTTCCAGAGCTGACTCAGGGAGAAGTGCTGACAACAGATTTGTCTAAATCCTTTCTGAAGTACATAGCTCTTTTTTGGAGGTCTCGTGTCTAAGTACAGACATAGCCTGACTCTGCCTAGTCTTTATTTGTCTGACATATCATCATCTCTTTGAGTAAGCACTATCTTTCTCTGGAACATTGGTGCTTAAAACCATATTATGCTGAGCTGAGGAAAAAAAAAGCTTAAAATCTAGGCTGAAAATACAACTTCAGCAATTTGCTGTGGTGTTTGCTTTTCTACTAGGTAAAGATTCAGTGAACGTTGACTGTTTTGACAACAGAAGCGAAGAAAGAGCAGAAAATCAGACTCCAGGCTATGCCTCTAATTCCTTTGTGAAGTGTACATCAACTTTGCTTTCTATTTTTGGGGAAGTTTGATATCAGAAAACTTGTTTAGGTTGCTTGCCATTAATAGCTGCTGTACCAACTGATATGGATCTAGTCAGCCTTCTCTGAGGTAGGAGCAAGATTTGGAGAGAGAACTAAAAAATAACTGAGCTTTTAGCTTGTTTTGCTTGGCAAATGAAGTTTGTGTGATCACACTCTGTGTCTGTGTGTTCCTCATAGTTAATCTAAGAACATTAAAATTATTAGTAAGTGCTGTCCAACTGTGCAAGGCTTGGAAAGCCTGTCTCTGCTTCCCTGAAAAGCAGCTTGAAGCTACACTGTGCTAGTCTCTGTCACTACATCCCTCCAGTCTTTCCCAAGTTTCAGCCAGATGATGAGAATAACAGTTAAGGTGTTGCAGCTTAAGGAGTAAAGAAAAGCAAAATTTCAAGGTGGGAAAGAAAAGTAGAGAGAATAAATACTTAAACTCTGGGCTTTTGGGAATTACTGATCAGGGAGGAAGAATGCCCTTGCTCTGTGGTCTGGGTTCAGAGCTCCTGATACTAGAGGCGAGCGAGAGACAAAGTTTCTGGGATTGGAAAACCAATCACCTGTAYTGAGATTCATTTTAGCTAACACTAGGTACCAAGAGAGTAGGTACCTGCAACTGAGCCAGTCCCAGTAGATTTCTTTCCCAGTAAATAAAACCTAGACCTATTGACAAGGTAGATGGTAGATATTTGATTGGCTGTGTCGAAGGTGGATGTTTAGAACAGTTCCTGTGAATTATGCTCCAGAAATGTCTGGATGCTTTTGTAAAGGGATCTATATGCCTGATTTAGCTGTTCTTATCTACATTGTGTTTCTCTAAAGTTGTTGAAAAAACTTTTAGGATGAGATTAATTCCACCCCATCAGAAAGGAAAAGTCTAAAGACTCATCGGTCTGCACTATTTCTAGTCATCTTTCTTTGTCCTGCTCCCATGGCTTGCTCCTAGTGCAGGATAACACCTTCTAAAAGCCATAGAATCAGAAATTTAGAAAAATCAGTCTAGAAGTCAGTGAATCAATCTCCCTGTCTAAGTGTGGGATTAACATTCCCTATTTCATTTCTGATATACTTGTCTAACATTCCCCTTTAACACCTCTGATGAGGAGGAATCTGTAACCTCCTGAGACGTTCTGTGCCACTGGTGAACTCTCCTCGCTGTTTTTCAGCTATCTTACCCCAGATTCCCTTTCTATAAATGAAGCCCATTGCTACTTTTCTTATCTACTGTGAACATGAGAAACAGATGATTCCTTTCTCTTTGAAAAATCTGTGGACTGCCATGAGCCTCATCAATTTTCTCTCCTTTAGGCTGAACAATTAGTTCAGCCTTCCATTGTTTTGACTTCAGGCTCAAACCTGTCCTTGAAAGAGGCAGTGTGCTCCTTCTTTGTATCATCTCCCTTCTCTGTTTTATGTCTTTCAGGAAGAGGCATTGCATATCCCCTTGGCAATCAGTTAAGAAAAGTCAGTTAATGAGGGATCATCAAAGAGCAAAACAAGCAGTCAGCACTATACGTTGCAGTTTCTTCTCTCTTCCTTGATGTACAGATGGTTTTAATATTAAGCACACTGTTTATCGCATGAAATACAGAATCAATAGATACCACGCCCATAGTAATTCCTAGCAATCATCTCTGTATCTGACCTAACTGATAGATACGATAGCCACACACACTTCCATCAAGAGAACTGCAGATGGGACATGAAGATGCATGGGAATGACCATAAAATTAAGAAGTAAATACTCCTTGTTTGTCAAGCATCAGTGGTGATGCTGTTTTCATAGAAAGTTTTTGTGGGAAATGTAAGCACAAAAACATTATATTAATGAAGCACACATTACATCAGCCAGCTTGTAAGAAGAAAAATTCCTCAGCATAGAATATGGCAGTGGCTGCTTCAGGCACTGTTAGCTTGCAGTTCTGGACACTTTCCCAGAAATCCCAGGTTTTCTTTAACTGATGGTGGTTCAGTTTTCAAAGAAGAGAAGAAGTCAGAGGATGGTTTTCTATAGCCCTCAGCTGCTTGTTGGCAGAGATGAGGGTTTAAGGACCACGCTCACAAAAATATTTGCAATCAGCTATTATTTAGGCACCTAAATAGGATTTGGCAATGTAACTCACTCATGGGATTGGCCCTAAATGAGAACATCTCCTTGGCTTATACGGATATTTCTTTCTTAGCACTGTAAAATATGAGAGTTTTTGAGGCTGGCAGTATCAGACTTAAATTTTTTAAAATTAAATTATTTTTTATGTTTAGTTAATGTTGGCTGAGTGCTTTGGAAGCTTAAGAGTCGCACAATCCTAAGTATGACAGACTTCATCACATACTGACGCATCATGTAAAAAGGCTGCAATCTCGGTTGACCAAAGCCAGTGTCTGCCTCCAAGCAGAGTGTAACCAACATAGAATGTCTGGATGTGAAAGCAACTGCAGATTGCTTGTCAAAAGCACATATTACTGTTATGGAAACAATGATGAGAATGACTCTCTTCTAGGGGAAAATTAAGACTGGAATCTTTGAAACCTAATTTCAGTTTGACTTTGCTGGCCTGTGTTAGTCCTCAGCTCAGCATCTCTGTGCCAGCAATGTTACTGCTTCATCTTGCCAGCAGCAGACAACTTGCCAGGAAAATCTGAGTCCTGTGGTGTCCGCACACGTGCGTGTGCACATGGAGGCATGCACACTCATCTGATTCAGTAACTGCGGTTAAGGTCAGGAGTATCATGTTTATCCCTGTTAATAACTGTCAGGTTTCTGTAACCTCGATCACTCTGTCCTTCCTAAAAGAGGGAGGAAGGGGAAATTAGTTATAGTCCTCGTCTACCCTGATTTATAGGACAGAGACTGATGTGTTAAGCAGCTTTTGGCTGGACTTAGGAGTGGAGAGCATGCTGGCTGACTTACTCTGCCCTCATCAAAAACTCGTGCTTTGGCAATTGGAAAGTAATGGTGGGTTCTGGGGACTTTGAGATATAACTTTGCTTTCAACAGAGGCATAAATATAAAGTGTTCCAGTGCAGTGTGATATTTTCAAATGTCAACAACTGCTGGGCCTTGGAGACAGATATTCTGTGTACGAGGCAGAAACAAACCAAGGCAGGAGGGACCAGTCCTCTGGCTGTGTGTACCATTTAGACTAATGGTTCAGAAAGGGCAGAAGGAAAGAAGCTGTTTTTCCTGTGGATTTGCATCCAGCGCCCCCTTTATTTTCCTACTCCAAGACCTCCAGTTTCATCTCCACCCTCTCATTGTGCCTTGGACACTTGCACAGTACCCTCTGCTCCCTCCCGTTTGGCACGCCACTGCTTGTCCTTGTTCGCTTCCTCACAGTAAGGACGTTAACGGCATCTCTCTTTTATCCAGCAGCGTGACAGTTTCACTTTACCAAAACCAATGGGAATATCCCGTCACTGAGACCACCTGTGTCCAGCCATGCTGGAAGTACCTCCCTCCCTCAGCCCGCGTGCCAGGCTCGGCTCTGGCTGCGTGGAAGTACTTGGCCGTATGGTAGTATGCGAGTGACTCGCTTGTTTCTGTTGTGTTAAAGTCTTAAAAGGAGAATGCTGATCTGCAGTTAAATACTACGAACAGGCTGTTAGCATGATCATCAGGTGGCTGTTAATATAATGTCATGTGACATTCATTAAATAAAATCTGTAGTAACGCTTAAGTTGAATGAGCTGTTCGCATGAAAAATGCATTCACAGAACTTCCATTTTTTTCTGCGCAGGATTTCGCTTTTAATATTTGGCTTTTTTATAGATGTGTTCTTGATTATGTAAGCCCATTTCTTTATCTGTTGTATGCAAGCTATTTGCTTTGAATATTCTCTACTCTGTCTCACAGGTCTACTTATTGGAGACATTGCTTCTCACCTTTCTGCCTAAGCATCTCTAGCAGTGAAAGTTTGGTCACTTAAATCATAAATCTTTGCTCCCCCCGGGTGGCAGATTTATAGACATGAATAAGGACATTAGAGCTTTCAAGAAGATTACATATGTACTTTCCAGTCCAGATTTACACTGAAGTGCCTCTCTCTTCTTTTCCTTTCCCCACCTCCTCACCATGCATGCATGTATATTTGCATAGTTATCACTTTTCATCAATGTTGCTATGAAAAAGTTGCCTGTATGTATAACCAGGAAAAATCGTGATCACTTAAAACTTATAAAACAGTCTCTCATTGAAACTAGCCAAACAGTAAGACTGCAGTTGATGCTAATTCACTCTGCTCATTGAACCAAATGTTCTTCAATATGTTTTCTGCAGTATTTGCTTTCTCTGATGTCTGTTAAAAATAGCATGAATGAAACGCCGTCCAATAAATTAGAACTGGTGGAAATTCCCATTTCATTTGCGTAAGGGATTTTGAGTGTCCATATTCCTTCAACATTTTTCCATGGTAAAGTTGATTTTGGATATAAAAATACTAAAAACTTTGGGTCCAAAAATATCAAGCATTTCTCAATAATGTGTGCATATTAATTAAATTGCATTTTTATTGGGAATTTATAATATAAAACTTCAGCTTGTTTTAAATAAAAGAAAAATTGTTATTAAACATCATCAGTATTATTATCTTAATGTACAAGAGGTTTTACTCATAACAGGTACTGTTAATATGTAGTTAATAACAGTAGACAGAATGTGTTTATTGGTTTTGTATAGCTTGATATTTTTGCTCTTTCATTTTATTTTTGTGTTGTAATTTCTTGAACTGAATCTTGCCAGGGGAATATTTAGATTAATCAGATTGGTTCAGGAGAAAAGATATTTCCTACAACACATTTTAATCTGGTTTCCCAAACTATGAATATCTCAGTTGTGTATCCAAATGCAAAGAGTGCAATTCCAATTTTTATGACCAGTTTTATTAACAAACTTCCAGTTCTGGGGAAGTAATACAGAAATTTGGTAGACATAACAGGGTCTTGGCACTTGAGTTCTTAATTTGACTGTCTCATATCTCTTCTTTCATGGAAGTTAGTTTATTTTACAGCCTTTGAGTCTAGTCCACAGTTTGTATAATACTCCATTCTAGACCACAGGTTGAGTTTTGAGTTTGTATGTTCAGTCTGTATCCTCAGAAGATGGTAGCTTCCAAAATATCAGCTTCCTTTGAGCGCTTTTAGGAGAGACTTTATCTTTTACTTTTCCAGTTCCAGTGATGATGGAAGCAGCAGATAGTAGCTGTATATTATACCCCCCTCCACCAAGTCTGTTAAGTAGTTTGGTGACAAGCGTAGAGGAGTTTAACATCAGAGATGTTTTGAAATCACCTTTCCCGTATGTTTATCTTTGTACTTTTCCTCATCTTGTTAATTAGCTTGTGAAATGGAGTGTACAGTGTTGGTAATCTTGGCAAGTATATTTGTATTTGTATTTGGCACAGTTTGCAGATCCTTTCCAATGCTAGAAACTATTACAATCTGATCTATTTCTGAAAAGATGTACCCTGTAGTCCTATTGCAGGAGATTCTTTGGGTGAGCAACGTAGTCCCATTTTCTCCAGTTGTTACGAGTTTGTATGAGACAGTTTCGAGATGAGTAGTTCTTGTAGCGTCAGTGCTTCATTATTCAGTTTGAGAACCTGAACGAAGTGTGCCGTCTGCTAAACTGTATTAGGATGTGCCCTGGAGACCTGCCTGTTTGTTTGGTAGTATGGTTGTATAGAGAGATTTTGTATTGAGATTAGACTCTACTCATAATAAATAAAATTGGACTGACTTGTTAAATTGACCATCGTAATTTTTTACTTCTCACACTAGATACAGGCCCTATGCCTGGAGTTTTGTCATGTCTTGCATAAGTGTGTGCACACTTTTTTAATGCCAGAGCTATCCACAGATTCTCTTATACTGGCAAAATCTTTTGAAAAGAGAATAATTATTCAAAATCCAGAGTTCATTAGCTTTTAGAAAGCAGAAACTTTCTGAAGGCATGTGAGGAAAATATATTGTTCCTTAATATTCATTAAAGGCCTTTTTTTTTTTTAAATCTTATCAAACGCAAACCTCAGTACAGCAGCTGAGAGAGAATCAAAAACAACCTGGACTATATTTCAAAGTAGTAAAATCAGAAACTGAGTAAATCAGTGATTGGTATTCGTATTTATATACTCATACATATTTAGTGAGATGCTGCGTATACAGACACAAATATATCAAGTATAAARGGTTTTTACCATCCTGCAAATACAGCCAGTCGAAGACCTCTGTATAATGGCTGTGTTGGTCTGCACCACAAAACTGATCGTTCAAAATATGTGCTACAATAGTGGTTCAGTGCTGCTGTTTTCAAAACACAACCTACAGAAATTTCCCACTGAAAAGCTCAAAAGTGTTACCTGATGGTTCAGGTTGCTTCTGTGAACAGTCACATTCGAATAAACTTTTTTCATAGCATAGCTCCCTGCCCTGGGGAGTGGATGCTAATATTATGCATAAAGTAATCTAAGGCTGAGTAATCATTAGGAAGTCTCATGTTGCCATGGAATTGAACACCCGTAGGTGGTAGGTCATGGAGCTCTGATTTTGATTCTTTTATTCTTCAGTCAGAGCTTTTTTAAATTTTGTTCTAGAGGAATTGTAAGACACTCTTTTTCGTTTGGAAGAAAATCTTCTAGGGACTTAAAATTTATTGAAGCAAGAGGGGAGCTAGCCTGAGATCTCATTCTTTTAACTGAAGGACCTGGGTCAAGGAAAGCTTTTGGAAGATTGCTAATTATTCCTAATAGAGTGGAGGCTGGTTAAAAGACAAAGAAATTTAAATCACTTAGTTTTTCCTGTTACTCTGGAATAGGAAAGAGAAATTTTTCACAGCTACTTAGGACTCTTAAGATTGTCTAGCAAAAATGGGAAGACAACTTAGAGAGCGAGGCAGTTTCTGATGAAAACACCATGTTTAGGAAGAAAAAAAATCCTTCAGGAGAACAAATTTGATGAAGCTTTATAAAAATTATTTCTGTCTTTAACTTTACGTGCTCTTTCTGTTTTGCAAGCACATACTAATGTCTACAGAATAGGTGACTTGAGAAAATGGAATAGACTGATTTTTGCATAGCAGTTGCTGTACTGCAGGGCTGGACGATTGTATATATTGTTTTCTGCTTAAAAAAAAATAAATTGGGGAACCATAGGGAATACACACCAGGGAGCCTAACTTTGGGATCAAATAAATTGCTTGAAATTGTCATTAAAAATAGAATTCTTAAATTCATACGTAAGCATTTAATAATAAGGACAAATCTACATAAATTAAATAGGATTGATTTTTTTAAAATCACTTTGGGGAGGACTGTTCTCCTGAGATTCTGCTGGGAGTCTACTGGGATCACAGCTCAGACTGGATGCAGACAGACAGCTGCATAGTTTTTACCAGCGGGAGAAATACTAACATATTATGAGAAGCTTTAAACTTCCTTGATGCAGATTAGAGACGAAATGCTGCTAATGCTAACTGGGAACATTTACTCCATTTAGATTTAGTGCTGTTAATAATAATGTTACTATAGAAGAGCTGTCTTAGAAAGAGCATTAGATGTTGTAATTGTTGATTAATTGTTGAATTAGTGAGTGAAGTCCGTTGGACTTGACTCCCCCGTTTGAGGACTTGAACATTGGAGGAGGTTTGGAATTTCAACCAAAAAGCAACCCAAAAGCTGTCTTAGGTTTGCATTTGTCCAAAATATATTGGTAAGGATCCAAACTCAACTGGCAGAAAATGGAAAGCCTAAAAAGAATTGGTCAGTAAAGAAGTCTATACCAAAACCTAGACATGAAAATGTTCATATAGTCACATTTGCCAAAATTACACTGATTTTGACCTTGCAAAAGAAATTAAATTAGATAAAGGTTTTAGCCAGGTGAGGAGATTAAAAAAAAACCAAACAAACCACCATGAACTGAAGTCATGATACAGTATAGTAATGACAGATCTACTATTTCAATATTTTGGCCTCTGTATTCAGAAAAAAAAGAAATATATAATGGGAGAAAAGCACCCTGTCCAATCAGAATCTTTGGAGAAATGAAAATTACTGTCCCAGAGAAGAACGCGGAAGTTAAGTCAGTTGCAAAATGCATTGTGTTGTGCAAGTAATACCTGTCACTGTTGAGGAAAAAATAAGTTTGTATATGCTATTATGATATAACAGGATTTAATGCTATGCGCCTTCCTGTAAAGCAAAAGAAACTGTTATTAGTAAAGTTTGTCTGTCATTTCTTTACTGATCTGATTTCCCATACTCAATAAAAATAGGCTCTTTGAGTTTTCAGATAGGACATCAGCCTTATGAACAAACTCATCTGTAAACTTCAAAACACTCCTCTGAACAATCCCTGAAGTATGCTGTGATATGCAGAATGAAAGATGATTTCATGGGCTATTTCCAGCCTAACATGCATTTTCAATCTGCAATTATTTAAACTTTCTCAGAAGGAAAAAAAAAAAGTCATTGGGACTTTACACACCTCAGTAAGTGTTGTGGTGTTAGCAGATGTTCTTAGTAAAGCCACGTTTTCCAGATATCCCGCTGTTAGCCTATTGCCAGGATGACTCAGCTTGTTTACTTTAGTTTTATCTAAATAATTATAGCAAAATTTAATTGCCTGAACCAGATAGCGTTCAAGGAGAACCCATTAATAATTAGAGCTGCCTAGGGATTTTTAAATTAGAGACAGTCCTGAGGTCCTTGATATTTTTTAACTTAGGAAGCTAATTCCTGGATTTTCTGTTGATAGGTAAAGCAATGTTGCGGTAAGTCCGCTGCAGCTGAAGGCAGTGGTACCATTGTGGAGGTAGAAGAGGCAAAAATGTGGGTGGGCTGGCAATTGTATGTGCCTATAGATGGCAGGCGGGTTTTGTTGCCCGCGTTGCAGCATAGCTCAATGTGTGAGGCATGTGTGTCCAGGTGTGAATGTTGATTTAATGTTGGCATATAAAAGTGTTCTGCTTTAGTAAGAGTGCTGTATTTAATTGTTTGGTGCATGAGGATTTTGTCTGTAAAAATACTGTTGAGGAACTCCATATTGTAGTAAGTTAGCTTGAATCTCCAGTTTTGCCTTTTCTCCTGTATCCATTTGTAGACTCCTTAGGCTCTGGTTGATTTGGTATTTCTCTTATGTCACAGCTCAATATTTTTTCTTGTGTGTATGAAAATTTGATTAAAACATTCAAAATCATTAATATTTGACACTGTAGGCATTCTTTTTGTTAAGGGCATGCCAAGTAATAGCATGCCCTTAGAATAGCCATTAGAATACCAGGTGGTTTTATTTCTTCAGACAACATCACTTTATGGTTTTCTTCTTTAAAAATTGCTGCCTACTAACTTTCAATACTCTTATTACAGGCAGATTTGAGGCACTAACTAGAAAAAAAAAATCAGTCTGTAATATTCTGAATTCCTTGAGGTATGTTAAATAACTTTATTTGCTGCAAGAGAGCCAGTGTGTGCGTGTTTAACTTTCTTTAAAACCAATCCTACTGCAGTGGACACTTACATAATAGTTTGTGTTTAAATGGAACAAAAATATGGTTGATATAATTCCTTCTCTATTTTTTTCAACAATGTTTTGAAAGTTTCATCTCCTTTTCCTACCCATTACAAGCAATCTACACCTACTTACATGTTCCTGACAACCAAAACCAAATTCAGACCAGTTACACAGGTCTGAATTTGGAATAATTGCATTCTTTAGGGAAGTGTGTGATTGGTGATTGGTGAATTGGACTAGATTTGGATACAGCTTTTCATAGTGAAGACAGAGGAATGGTGTGAAAAGAGCCTACAGCTTTTTTTTCCCCCCTGTGATATAACACTCTGTTTTAAATGTATGGATGGATGATGTTTGGTAAAGGACAAGATGAGAGGAAAACCTGCAAGAAATGCAAAGTAAATATGCCAGTAGTTTCATAGTAAGTATTGTAGGTACATGGCAAGGTAGCACAGAATAGCCAACATTTTTGACAGGGTTCCAAGATACCTGATATTCTTGTCATGGGCAAGTCTATAATTAGCCTAAAACCCTACACATCGATTGAGCTATGCTGGGTACCAAAACCAATGACTTCCTGGTAGGCTAAAATAGTCTGATTCTTACTGGCACTGGTCCACATTTTCCGCCTCCAAAACAAGTGTCCTGATACTTTGCATGCAGGAATACGAGAGTCATGAAACTGAAGAGGTAGGAAGCAAGAAGGAGCATGTGTCTACAGTCTAGTAAGTAAGGACATACATCAGGGAGAAAAAGCACTTCCATTCAGCTCCCTCCTTCCTAGGATAGTTTGCAGTATCTGTGTCCACCATTATTTATAAGCAAAAATACATAGACATTAAACCTTAATTGTCATATGTTTAAGTTAGTGTCCTAATTGCCAGGTAATGGAACAAGGCACCATTGCGGGTGCTCTTGCTCGCTCGTGCTGTCCCCATTGACTGGCATGGCCATGTCCCACGTCACTTTGTCACCCAGGTGAACCCCAATCTTGGGAACCTCTTTTGCATCCGTGACCCCCTTCAAGAGTGAAGGAACCTTAAACTTTGGAAATGACAATCCAGCCCCAGGAGGCTTCATCCTTTCTCAAGTCGCATCCATAAACCAAAATGCAATAAGCATAGCTCCTTAATCACACCAGAACTTTCAATTTTGTATTTATAGGTGTCTTTGTTCTTATTATCAATGAACTTTAACTTAGTCATTTCACATACATTAAGTAGACAGTGATCTTCAGTTAGTACAATGCCTGTTTTTTTTAGTGATAGCATCTGAGTGACAAACAGAATTTAGGGTTACTTTTACTTTTAAAACTGATTAAACAATTTCCCTCATGCTATGTGAAATAAATGTTTTTCTTTAAGTTCTTAAAATTTTTTCTAGAGTTTCATGATCTAGCCCTACATTTCTTGTTTCTCTGATTGCTTTGTTAGCAGTCCTTTGTGAGCCTATATCCAATTTTAAGTAATTTCTATTGCAAAAAAAAAAAAATTTGAGTAGAAAACTGTAATTTGTAAATGACTTAAGAATGACCATGTTTCACATTACATAATCACATCTTGTCCAACAAGAATGTCACTACAGCAGTTATTTAACTGTTCTTACAACTCACTGGGACATTAAAGACATTGCAAAGAAGGATTTCCTTATGAGCTAGTGTTGTACAGATAGTCCAAAAATCTGTCACAGGCCGTTTGAAGAAACTTGTGACCAAGCATTGAAAAAAGAAAATAAAAAGAGTGCAAATGTAATACAAATAGTGTGCTGTTATTCCTTTTCTACCTTATGGTATTTAAATATATACCTTAGTCTTCATCTCCCCATTTATGCCTAGAGTTTCTAGAGTCCAGGTCAGGTTGAAAGATGTAGTTTGCATTTAAATTTCAGAACTTTTTGGGCACTGGTAGCATGTGGCCTTACTAAAAGACACACAATTCTTGCTGTGTTGCACTTGTGTTTGGTAACTGGTCTGAAGAGTGAAGTAGCTTTGGAAGGAGCAAAGCCTTTGTCAGGTAATGTCAGGGTTGAGAGTTTCATAAAGTGATTAAAGAGTTGATGTATCAGCATACTCTTCACATAGGAACCATGGTTATTCATGAGCTCTGGTGCTGAGAATCTTATCAGTTACTGTGTCTCTGGACTCCAGGACTGTGCTAAAAAGTTTTCAATCATCTCAAGTGCCCCAAAGATTTGTGGAGAGCATGGGTTTTTTGTCATCTTGATCTTTTTCCTGGGTCCTCTGTTAAGCATAGCCTTCTTAGCCCCAGAGTTTGGTTCTAGCTGAGGTCAAAGTGGTTAACTCCCGTTGCAGAAGTGATGCTATAGTTTTCTAGCTAAAATAAGAGGTTCCTTGATACTACGTATTTCTGTGTTGTGTTAGAGGTGAATCTAATGAATAGCTTTGTTATGAGATTTTGCATTCCTTGGATTTTTATTGCGTTGAGCTCTAATATAATTTGCATTGCATTGTGCTTTAACAGCTTTCATGTTTAGTGAGGTAGGATATTGAGTATTTCCTCTTCTTACTTTTATGATGTCATTATTTCTGACTCTGAATTTGATCCAGGTGCTTATTAGGTATTTGGAACTCCTTATAGATGACAGGCAGTTATTGATGGAGATACAGCTATATATCGCAGAAATTGCTTGTAGTACCGAGGTACAATAGGACTTCTTTGAGTTGTTTAAAAGTAACTGGAGTATATGGGTACAGTGCAAAATAGGAATCTTTGTGAGCTCAGGTGGGATATTCATAAATATTCTTTATGTCTCTTCTTTTTAAAGAGAAGGACAAATGCTTCTAGCCTGAGACTGTGCCAGGTTAATTCTTTCAAGATCTAATACATGAAATTACAGGATATGAAAGACCACAGAGAGACCTTGCAGATTATTGTGTTTGTCACAGTCCCTTTCACACCATTCATTAAGAATGAATTCTGAGTGAATTTGTGATGCTGGAAATAGATAGATCTTGTTGAAGTGGGAGACCTGGATAAGGAGGTTCAATGGTTGTTATCAAGAAAAGAGAGGCATATATATTGTCAGTAATGGAAACTGCTTCAGGGGATGTTTACCAACTTGTAGGCAACTCTGTTTCTGAGATGGAAGCTCCATGGATAGTTACTTGTTCAAATGATACTGCTGCAGTCGAATGTAAATGAGGTTTCCTTTTTAAAGCACATAAATAGTCTCCATTAAACTACAGGCATTTTGTTAGCTTTTTGGAGTTTTTGCACTTTGGGGAGGGTTTTGCTTGCATAGTGTAGGGCAGCAGCCTTATTTTTTCCAGCAAAACAGTCATCTGGAAGATTTCAAAAAATACTTGCATTCTCATAACTCATGTTTCAAATTATCGGTACTGTATACTGAAGACAACTTATATAGTTCTTGTTGCTGTCCCAGAATATTGACATACCTTTTTTTTTTTTTCTTTATCATTGGAACGTGTAAGGGGGACGCACCTTCTCCAAGCTCTCAAATGGATGGCAAGGGACCAGCTTTCTGTGATGTATAGTAAATTGCAATAGCTATATCTGTGTTTTCACATTAGCTCTTCATATAGTCTTTATATATTTGAATGGAACAATGAATCTCACTTTGCAATAGTACATAAAGTTGTTCAAGAAAGAATAGAATAGTTCAGCTGGAAGGGTGTGAACGTTCCTGCTTTCCTAAGAAACCAAGCTTCTGAAACATTTTTTCTGCTTATGTGGCAAGTTTGGAAAATAAGTCACTTGTGGACATAATTTGATAAAGAATGTCCATGATGAATAAGATTATGTTAGCATGTTAGCTATGACAGAGTTTCCAGATGAGCAGTTTCTCTCCTCAACAGATAACAGGGAAAACTTCAAAACATGCTTACCTTATAATCACAGAATGGATGCTTTCTGAATGAGATTAGAACATAATTCTCCTTTAAATGACCCAGAAGTCCCTTAAGAAAGCCCACCTTTCTTCTGAACAGCTCTTAATGTTACCTGTTCTTCCACAAGTTTTCCTAGCTTTGGTGGCCAGTTTCCTCTGTTTTCCAGAACTTTCTTTCCCTCTTCTCCCCCACACGTATGAAATAGCCTTCCTGGACTCATCCATAAGACTTCTGTTTCACATCTTTCTTCAGTGATATTACTTACCTTTCTTCTGGTGAACATCATGATGCAGTTAGGTGGATGGGCAACTGAAAATATTTGGTGCTTAACATGAGGGGCAAGTCTTTTTTTCCTCCTTTTTAAATAACCTACACGAATATTTCTTAAAACTATTGAAAGCTGCTTCCATGTCTTTATCTCCCTTTTAGGAAATACTTCATGATGCTCCATCAAGTTCACCATGTCCTTTTTAATGACAATGATACTTTAAAATACCATTATTCACCACTACCTGCAATGTGCAGTGCTGTTCCTGTTTCAGGGCTCTGAACAAATTCAGGCAAACATCAGTATTCAAATTACACACGGGTTTTTTCATGTCTGTGAGAAGGCTGACATGAAACTCTGGAATCATAGAATGGTTTGGGTTGGAAGGGACCTTTAAAGGTCATCTAGTCCACTCCCCCTGCAATGAGCAGGGACATCTTCAACTAGACCAGGTTGCTCAGAGCCCCGTCCAGCCTGACCTTGAATGTTTCCACGGATGGGGCATCTCTGGGCAACCTGTTCCAGGGTTTCACCACCCTCAGTGTAAAAAATTTCTTCCTTATATCTAGTCTAAATCTACCCTCTTTTAGTTTAAAGCCATTCCCCCTTGTCCTACCGCAACAGGCCCTGCTAAAAAGTCTGTCCCCATCTTTCTTATAAGCCCCTTTAACTATTGAAAGGCCACAATAAGGTCTCCCTGGAGCCCAGGATACGGTTGGCTTTCTGGGCTGCTATCGCACACTGCTGGCTCATGTCCAGCTTGTCATTCACCAGTACCCCCAAATCTTTCTCCATAGGGCTGCTCTCAATCCCTTCACCCCCCAGCCTGTATTGATACCGGTGGTTGCCCTGACCCAGCTGCAGGAGCTTGCACTTGGCCTTGTTGAACCTCATGAGGTTCACATGGGCCCACTTCTTGAGCTTGTCCAGGTCCCTCTGAATTGGTCTTTTCCCATGTACCCTTTAAACCTGTGGCTCCTTTCCATTACGCTCCAGCAAGAAGTACAGAACAGAATTTGGCATGTGGGACACAATAAAAAAATACAGGATACTAAGTTCAGTGGCTATATGAACTTTCACAGATTACTGATGCCATTGCAAATTCACAATAACAAATGGTTTTAGCCCATTTCCAGACTCCAGTTTAGAAAACTATTTCCAGAAGGACAGCAGATTCACTAAGTCTTGAGTAATTATTTTCTAAAATCACTTCCTGGAAGATGACTTGAGTGGTCTGTTCAAAGATCATCCATCACATTCATCCTGTGGGTTAGTCCTTTACTCCAAGTCTGGGGAAAGGATGATTTTGGTAGTAAACATGGGACATCTGAACGTATTTCTGTATGATTCTGTCTAGCCATCTTAATACTTCTTTCCCTTACTGACAAATTTTTCAGGACAAAGATTGCATATTTTTGTGGGTATGGTTAGCACCTCTTACATATGGGAACAACTTCAGTAAACTAGTAAACACCTGGACATATATGTTTAATGTTATTCTTGAGTGTACTGCGATGAGATCTGACACAGCAACTGTGCATGCATTGAGAGCGGGAGAAGTGAGAGGAAAAAAGATCCTCATCCCAAAACATGATTTTTAAAAGTTTGAGTGCGTTCTTCCTGCTGCAGCATACACTTGCTGTGCATTTATCATTAGAAGTAGCATTGCTGTCAGGCCTCCCACTCAGAAAGTGTTTAGACGCCACATATTGTGTATATTAGAAGTGCCTAACTAGGCAGAATATGTGACTGCCACCATTGCTACTGTGGTTGAAGTTGGCCTCATTTTCTTTAAAGTTGCCTGTGATCTGCAAACCCCGTAATGAAGAAGGAAAAAAGAAACGAAATGAAACAGTAATATATATCTCCTGGGTATTTCAAAGCCACAGAGCGCTAATTAAAATCTCAGACTTAAATATCTGATCCTTGGGGGTGTAAAACAGCGCATAGGTTAGCTAGAAACCATAACTTCACAGATAAACAGTGGCAAAATAAAAACATAATTGTACGGGGCCAGTTAACTTGGATGTTAGTAGAATTTTATTTGAGTAGGCGTTGGTTTATACACCTGAAAACTGCAATTTAGTTTTCCAGCATTTGGATATATTATCTGTGTTGTAAGATACTTCAGCTGTAAGATGCCAAGCGTTAGGGAAATTACGCATGCCAGCCACCATAACAGGGTTTGACTCTAGGTTTGCGCTGAATCAATAAGCCGAAAAGAGATTCTTCTATGAAGTCCTTTTATTAATAGCGCTACAGCTCAAGCTGGGTGCCTCCAAAGAGGGACCTCAAACAAAGAAATCCCTGGGCAATTATACTTTTAGAATCTAAATTCCCCACCCCTCATGTGGCAGTTTGGACCAGTAGTGATGTTAGGGTCTGGGGTCTTCCCATTCTTCACTGGTTCCCTTCATTGTCTCTAGGCAGGCCGTTTCTTTTCTTATCTCTAAGCTTCTGTTAATGAATGTAGCTTCCTTATCTTCTGGCTTGAACCGGCTCTGGGGCCTTCTTTTACTTGACTAGGTAAAAGTTCAACATATCTAGGTGAAAGTTCACAGGTTGCGGCCTAAGGCTTCAGCAAATTCAGCTACTAACGCTAAGCAAGTTATGCTAAACAAGTTCTACATAAGTAGTATACCAAATCGCACAACACAAGAGATTATCAAATGTGGTGCGACAACTACCGGTGTGCTTTATGCGCAATGTTCAAGCTGCGCCTTCTTAGGATATTACTCCTCACCCAAGGAAAGCATCCCATCTTTGCTGGCTCACCTCGTCACAGGACAGGGGATGATTCATATTGTGTAGAAATGGTAGTGAGAAGCCGTTAGAGCTTGACGCTCAAGAAATTTCATGCTAATACTTTTTACCCTGTCTTCTTTACCTTCAAAGTATTTGCAAATGAATCAATTAGTGCACTTGTTTTCCTCTACCCTCATGTTGTAATCGGCTGAGTGGTAATGTGTGGTCTGTGATAGAGAAGGGTGGAAATAGAAATGATGTGTGAAAATAGCTAAAATTGGACTATAATAAGAGCAGATACACTATAAGGAAAGAACTAAAAATACCTTCTGGATAGACGTATGTGTGTGTGCATACACAAATGGGAACAAAACTTCAATGGCCAGTATACAGATTCTGTTGCTTAGGCATTTTATTCCTTTAATGATGTATTGATTTTCACTTCCCCTTTTCAGAAGGTTTTTTTGGGAGTTTGGTTTTGGGTTTKTTTTTTTTTTTAAGATCAGAAGTAATTTATTTCTTTACTGTTTGTTATTTGGTAAAATTTTACTATTTTTAAACATCTCTTTTATATAAGCACATGTAAAAATCCAAATAAATGCTTCAACAAAAACCAAAACCAAAACCAACAAACAAACAAACAAACAAAAAACCGAAGGAAAAAACCTCTCCAAATCCAAAGCACTGTGTAATAATACTGTGCAAATATTAAGCGAATCGGGCTCACAAGTGTTAGGGAATTCACAAGTTCTGGTTGCCTATCAAACTATGTTTTACTTCATCATTATTTGGCTCCCCCAGTGCTTCAGCATGGCTGTTTCCTCCTTCCTCTGCCATCCCTTACAGGACAGCACGGGGAGTACAAAACAGTGAGTCTCCAGTTCTCCTTTCCATGCCTGGAATAGCAGTAGCCTGGGGATATCAGGAAGGGAAATTGGAAAGAAAGTCCTGCTTCTCCCCTGATAGCTCTAAGTGGGAGATGCTCAGTGGTGGTTGTACAACATGGCACACCTAACCATGCGGTCAGTGGGCAGAAGCTGTAGAGGAGATGGATCCTCCATGATGCAGGCAGGGTCTTAAGAACATCTCTCTGTAAGGTCTGAAGACTTCTAAAGAAGTCTTTTAATCACATGAAAACACTTCTAGAGGTTTGTATTTTGTCTAGACCTTTGCTTTTCTGTGGAGCTGTGTAAATCACAGAAAAACTAAACTTGATCAGTGAGAAGTTTTATGAAATAAGGTGTTTTCGGGTCTGTTCCAGTCCTGCTTCCTCTGGTTTCTTTAACCTGACAAATAATAAACTTTCCCCTAACCATCTCTAACTTTTGGGAATCAGCTGAGGACTTATAAGTTGTGTAAATCAGCCTGAGAACAGACGGTAAACATGGAAGATTTCAGTCCACAGTTAAAGTTTTCATGAAGTTTTATAAGCAACTGGTAAACAACATTTTATAATGGGAGGTATCAAGAAGCTTCAACTATAACATTGAATTGAATGTTCAGTTGAAGTGAACTGTAATGTTCCACTTAACGTAATCTCAATAATGTGTTTTGCAGTAGAAAGGAGGGCTCATGATGTGGTGTAGGCAACATTATACACGTGAGTTGCGAAGAAACAAAAGTTCTTGGCACCAAATATCTTACCTTGTAAATGTGGCAATGTTCTAAATATGAGTCACAGAACGGAATAATTTCGTGGGTTTTTGTGCATTTCTTGACACGCACTTCAGCAGAAGTACAAAATTTTAAAACTGCTATTTTATTTTAAAAATTTATCTTAAATAGTGCTAATAATTACAGCAGCAAGAAAACCATTGCGTGTTTTACATTGGGATATCTATTAAGCACGGTGTCTGGAGAACGATGCAACTGTGCCATCTAGGACTTCTCATGCAATTATTAGCCTGAGGGTCTAAGTCCTCACAAAAGGCAGGTGCTCAGAGATGTCTGAACATATAAATCATCAAAGCAAAAATAAAAACTTCAATAGGATTTACTGGACATCTTTTATGTCAAAGAATTTTATGAAAATGTTCAAAAATTTTCAATGTGTTATCAAGATCTAGGAATTTAAGCTGGTTTTGGTAAAAATAAATAAAAGAAATACCTGTATTATTAAAATATTTTATCTTTTATGACTTTATAGAGGGGAAAAAAAGTTTTAGGTAGCTTAATGCTTGAACTGTTCAAGAAAAGGTCATTTTAAAAGCAAGTTACATTGAGCGCAAAAGCCTTTAAAAGACATAGAAATGAGAAGATAAGATAGAGCCGTGCAGATCATGTTATTAAATCTGAGGCCTGAAGTAGAAGGCAATCGTGGCATTTGGTTTTAAGCCAATAGACATCTTTGGACTGAAAAAATAAGTTACATCTGGACCTCTGCTAAACTTGTGTCTTTAGTACCCCTTCCCTGCATAATGCCAGTGTATATATTGCAACATGCCATGCATTTGAAAAAATAAAATTAGCTCCATGATGAAAGGAGACTGTGTTTTCTAACACAATGTGACTGCTGATGGTAGACTTCAGCGAATACCTGCAGCAACCCAGCAGATTGAAAATAACACCAAAACCAGTTTAAAAAAGCTATAATAACAAGAGCAGCCATAGAAAACGTGATACTTGGAGTCGTTTTAACTTGTACTCGGACATGTAAAGGATTGGTGTCTCTCTTACACCGCGACTCCTCCTTTGCCAGGACACCACCGTTCTTAGAGCTGATGCTGGTGGTCTTCCCCTTATGTGATCTTCTCAAATTCTCTATTCGTGGTCGTTTCCTCATTCTCCAGCTGCAGCCCCAGTGTTGCTTGTGTTATTTCCACCCCATCAAATGTGGTTTCTCAGGAATTCCTAGTTGTCCATTTGTGGCTGGATCACAAAGACTTTGCTGCATCCTTCTTCTCTTTGACCCTTTTCAGATTCTGCACTGTTGATCACACTTTCCACAGTAACATCTTCACTGTCAACTCCTGTATTTTCTTCTCCCAGTTTCTCTCCCCACTCCCTCACTGCTTCAGTGTATCATCACAAAAACAAACAAAACCCCCACCTACTCCTAGGGAAGAGGGGACAGAGCTGATAGACAGAATAAGTGTCAAGATGTGATAAGATGCTGGTAGACAATATTTTTGATTCTGGCTGAGCAGTGCAGTTAAGGACGCTCTTGAATATTGTTACCGAGTCAAAGCTTCTGTGTCCTGGAAGTTTCTCGGGAATGCCATTTCTTAGATACGCTTCAGTTTAAGATATTACTGACCTTTGAAACAAAAATAGCCTGTGTCCATTTCTTCTTACTGATGAAAACTAATTTGTTAGAAATGTGAAAATGAAATTATGGGAATATGTATTTATGTTAATGGGAGAAACTCTATTATATTGAGGTCTTTCAATGTTTTGTTTTATTTTTTCTTCTTGTAACTCTTCATTAAATTGGATCTTTGTCATTTTTTCTGCTTTAACTTATATGTTTGGAGTGCCCGCCAGGATTTCCTACTTATGCTGGTGGTACTGCTTGTGGTAGAAGCAAACTCACTGTCAAAAAAAGCAGAAACTTGATTACAAGTTTGGAATATTTAATGAAGGCAGATATTTAGGCATTCACTCATACCCCTTAAATAAGACTTATTTCCAAATTTCATTTTTCCTGTCCTGTTCAGAGTAAAAAAAAAAAAATAATCAAAACCACATAATTAAAAACAACCCTAAAATATCATTGCAGAAATATGTATAATGATTTATTTAAGAAAATATGGGAAAAATAGGAAGTCTTGTGTACAGCCAAATACAATCCAAGAGGAGCATCATTAGCTAGCATATATTGTCATAGGCCCTTCATGGTAACTGAATTAAAATTAAGATGTACAAGCTGAGAATGTGCACTGAAGTGTGCATATTAAACAGCTGCTGTTTAAAAAAAAGATCTAAAAATATTTGGAGAGTGAAATAAACTGTGAAAAGTCTGTTTTCTGTTTTTTTATCTTTTACGACATTTAGCCCTCTAGACCATATATGTAAAGTTGAAAATATATCAAGGTCATTTAATTATGGAAACCATAAAACTTAAGATATAAGATATGGTATTAAAAGAAGGCTAGCTATCTGCTAAACTAATTCAGTCAGTTTCTTTCAGGTACTCAATATGATGTACAGGTAGAAAGTTATGGAAATTTGAAAGAAACGAGGGGAAAAGTTTTTTAAAAATGACAGGAAAAAAATTGGCAGGACTGGATTGCTTCTTGGTTTGTTTTTATAGCATGCTTTGAGAATAAATTTTCTTTACTGATGCATATGCTAAAAGAATCCTTTGCTGCAGCCTCTCTCCATTGCTGCCTGGAATTTGAGGATGAAATACATAGCTCTGTTTTTCATATAGGTTTATTTTAATGAAGCTGCAAAATTACTAGGTTTTTGACCAGTAAACTTGAAGAAAAATTACCCAGCTTAGCAAAGGTCAAGCTTCACTAGGATGGGTGCAGGGGTTCTCATTACTGTGTGCAACATGGCAGTTCTTACTTCAGGTCATGCAGCTGATAGTTTTCGAGGTGAATCTCATAATGTGAATCTAGGTCCTGTATCTCATAACAGCTTGAACCAATTGGTTAATATTCTTTCCGTGTAAGATGAAAAAGGGAAAAACAGATAAGACTGTCCCTTGTCTCCTTTGTTGCTTAGTAGATTGTAGAATAAATCCAGATAAGTGAAGCATAAGGCTTTTGCTTTATGTAGGTGTTCTCCACTTCTATAGTACCAATACAGTAAAATCACCACATATTTTCCCACCCCCTACGTACATAAAGAAAAAATAGCTTATGCCTGAGATGTAAAATTAACCTTGTGGAGATCAGCAGCACGCTGCTATGCTGAAATTCTATTGCTTCCATAGAGATTCATTTTCCATTTCAAATTGCTAGGGGAGCCATAAAATATTTAGATACCTACGTATGTAGAAATCTTTTGTTGGATACAGTTGTGTCCAGATATAGAAGATCTGCAGTTAACTTTGGGGACTGGATCTATGCAGATTTAATGAAAAAAACACAAACCAATGCTAACATCTAAAATTAATGCTGTAGAACTTCCCATATTATTTAAACTGACCTTCATATTAAAATGAAATTAATTGCTCATATGCCATAGTAATAAAAGGCAATGTGTTGTATTAAACCAAGGATGGATGTAGAGTTCTATTGATCTAAAAAGCTTCCTCACCAAGTGGAACTGGAACACATGCACATCTAGTATAACTTCTCCAGGTTTTATTAGCTCCTTTATTCTCTCCGTGGTGCAATTTAGCAAAAGAAAATGTAGCATACACCCTCTTGAGATACATTAATATGTGCAAAGTTGTGCAGTAATAGACAAAGATAACAGATCAGACCAAATTCTTTATAGTCTTCTTTGAACTACAGTCCATCCACAAAAGCCTTGCAGAAATTCTCCCATGGAGAAGGAGAATTTCTTCCCAGATTTGTCCCTACCTGTTTAGGTGAGATTTTATTGCCGCCTTTTCCCTCCAGTATAGGAGGTGCAGAGGAAACCCATGTTGCCGTGGCAGTTAGCTGCTATGTACTTCACCAAGACTCTGGTATCAGTGGTAGAACTTCACACATCCAAGTGATCCGTTTAAATTTCTGTCCCCAAGAATCACAGTTCTCCATTTGACTCCTTGACTTTCTCCTGTCCTGGCTCCCATGCACTAACCTCTCCTGTCTTAAGAGAAGTTTAATGTTTCCTGTGAATTTTCTTCAAACAAAGAGTCCATTATTTAATCCAGTGCACCCAGATGTTCCAGTTGGACTCTGGGAGGGGGTGGTGGGTGAAGAGGAAGCGAGAATCAGAAACAGTAAAACTTTCGTAAATGGCTGTTCTGTTGTTACGTCTTTTGAAAATGGAGTATGTGCCTGCTGTGTTCCATAAACACATGCATTGCATTAGGTACAAGCCAACGCATTTCATTCAAGCACATCTAAATATTAGAGGGAAACCAGCAAGGAGTTATGGTTGCAGGGAAAAATTAGGGGGAAGAAGAAAGAGTTCTGCCTAGTTCAGTGAGTAATAACTTGATTGGTAGATATTTATAGGGTAATATTGAAAGAGCAAACAAATGTAAGTCACCTGATTAGGAAATTGAGAAAAAAATAATAAGAATAAAAAAAGAGGAACTGAAGAAGATATATACAGCAGCAGCTGTAAAAGTGTGTGTTGAATTGCTCTTCATAATGAAGAAAGGGGAGCACAGTATCTGATTTACACAAGGTTTCTCTCAAGTTACAGAATGCAATAGTTGTGCCAGTGTAAAACTGGGAATTATGTTGATGTTTGCGTTTGGCATGCTTTGCACAAAAGTTCTGAGCGGATGTTTGTATTAGTTTGTCATTGGTGGATGTATAACCCTTTCTCATAAAATTATTAAGTTATCCTCACCCACAATGAATTCAAATAAAACGTATCGGTCAGTGTATGTGTGTATGCTACCATATTAATAATAATTTGCAGGATGATAGGCATTGTTTCAGCAGCCTAATTCTATACAGGAAGTCAGTGAGATCATAAATCATGGAACAAATTATCTTTTATCTTAGAAGAGAGTGAAAACACTGCTGTTAGATTTATGTGAATGGACATATGCTCTTGCACCTAGCTGTTCTGAAAGCAAATTAGTCAAACAGTTTTCCATACGGATGCATCTGAATTTTCAGATCAATAGTTAGAACAGCATTTATACTTTTTAGGGGTCCTTCTTCATTTTTTGTCATCATGTCACTCATTAAATAAATAGATTATTTTAAAACCCTTTAAATTCCAATTTTTTTTATTCTAAATTATTTGCTTGGCTGGTAGACTTTAAAGTTCGCATACACAAGCTATTTCAGTAGCTTGAAAAGTAATCGCGCATCAGCTCAGCTGTAGCAATTGTCCATGTGCACATAATTTAATCTTCTTCTGTTGTAGGCTCAGCTAAGCCATGTTGCATTAACTCACTTTTACCATGCATGTATGCAGATAATTGCTGTGACTCAGCTGACACTCGGTAACTCGGTAAGCTGTAGTAACCTGATCATCTGCTTGAGCCCTTTTTTTTTAAATTACAGTTTTAAAACAGACCTAATGAAGTTTCTCATTTCTTTTGCTTTTTAAAAATACTATTTCTTTTTTGATTGGGCATGGATCCATTTTTTGTGTGTGGTTGGATCAGCCAGGTTCTGAACATTAATTTGAGGCCACGAAGTGAGAGGGATTACAAAGACCTGTGTCCACAGCTGCGGCTCATACTGCTGTGAAAAGAGAAGTCAAAACTTCTCTGACAGAGACATGGGGAGCGAGAGCACTCATCAACGAGCTCAGCACAGACGAGCACTTTGGAGCCACGAAACAATCTCCTGCCCACATGGGAGTCTGCAGGAAAGGGTGGGAGGTTGACGGCTTTTTGGATCTGGCCCCATTTCATCTTAATCTCCTCTGGCTCCTGATCTTTTCAAAGTCTCCCCATTGTGCGTGTGATTTCTGCTAAACACGCAGAGAAATTTTTAAGATCAAGACCATATGATATAGCAAGATTAATCTACCCTTTGGCCTTCACCTCTCCCTCCCACTGGGGGAGAGGTTTGGTTCTGCTAATTTGTCATGTTACTTTTTTTTTTTCCCTGCCATCATTTTTTTTTCCTCCTCATGGTTCACCTAAATTGGGGATTTTGGCCCAAACACTCTCAGCATATAATGAAGATAAATAGAATTCTTCATGTCCACTACATGAATTTTGAAGACATCATTGTTTATTTCACCCAGTTTTAATGTGGAGAATTTGTAACTCATTTGTAGAATATAGGTGTTTTTTCACTTTTATTATATATTGTGGCTGAGTGAATCCCTGTAGGTCTGTGAAGCAGATGTGTTAGTACAGCCTGTATAACAGCTTCATTCCTTCCCTCATCTTCTGCAATGCAGTCAAGTTTCGAATTGTTATGATGTGCAGTAATTAAATATGAATAAATAAAATATCACCAGATAATGAAGCTGCAGTCCCCTCTGTCATGTTAAATCATTGATGAGGTGCCTGTGAGTAGGAACTGTGGCTGATGATGTCTTCTGCGTCGAAGTCTCTGATTAGTTTTGGGAGCATTTGTGTAAATTTTTCCGTCATCTTTGCATCAATAGCCAGAAAAAAGTCTTTTGCCTCAATAAAATATATATGGATCATTATATCCTCCTGCCTCATCAATCCATTCCTTGCATGTCTTCTGACACCTGAATAATAACTGGAAGTGGACCAGTTTTGCAGATAACAACTATGTAATTCAACTGTGTTACCTTGTTAGGTATCAGTATGTAATTGCAAGCTTGTTGGAATAAAGAGTTAGGTTTTTGGGAACTGATGCAGAGTACCTCTATTTATCTATATCTGTTTTTAAAGTCATATTTACCCCACAAAAATATTAATTTCAGTGAAGGAATGGAAGAAATAATGAACAAAATTAAAATCTTTGTTTGCATTTGTCTGTTTCAAAGCAGCCCAGATGTTAATCCAGGTATTTTAGATCCTACTAATCCTACAATGCTGCAAATAAGTTATGAATTCAGTGTTCATGCTCTTCTGAAAACTCCTCCTATCCCCATAATGGCTTTCAACCCATCTAAAACATTACTTCTGTATCTATTACTTTTATATCTATAAATATCTCAGATTTATAATACTTAATTTCAGACTCTAGAGACTTAATTTCAGACTCAACTGTTTGCACTGTATTCCTCTCACCCTATAGTGAGAGGACTATAGAATATCTAGCTTATAAGTTACGAGAAAGCTGTCATTTGGTTTCATCAGATGTGAATATTAGGGGAAGGAGCTCCTCTTTGAGCAGGAAGGCAATTTATGCATCAGGTTGGCTAGTTTAAAAGGTGCTGCTTGTTTGAAACAGTTCAGAGAGCTGGAATGCTACTGCTCTTCTTCAGCTGTTTCAGTTGGTCACTTAGGATGTATAGCTCAGTCCATCAAGCGTTCCTTGCTCCTGGCTTTAGACCATAACTGCTGCAGAAACACCATTGTCCAGTCGCAATCTATAGGGTGATAGGACAATCCAAGTACTGGAGGGTTTGGTTTACCATGTTCTCTTGTGATTCATCGTTGCGTTCGCACCGGTTTATCTTTATAATACTTGTATCTTTTTCCCAGTATTTCTTTATTGTTAGAATTACTTTTCCTTAAAGCAATGTCTCTGGTACTCTGCTTTTATATGATTGATGAACTGCACCTTCTGTCACATAAACATAGCATGGAATGTAATAATTAGGAAAGAAATTGGACTGGGACTGATTTTTTTTCTTCAGTACCATCACAGAATTCCTGTTAATACTAGAGATGCCCCAGTGAGATTTAAATAAACCCTCTCACACAGTCAAGCAGTCTGTTGCAGCAGCAGAGAAGTTAACATATGCTAATTTATCTTTCCGAGCTCCATTTTCGTGCAGCTAGTTTGCTACCAGTACTCAAGTTAAATCTAGGATGGTACCTCCAGATCTCTACACTGCAGTCACAAAGTAAACGTACCTCATTAAAAAACTCCCATTTGTTCATAGCATTCTTTCAGCGTAGGAAAACATGCCTGATCTACACAACAGAGTTTTGGCATCCGGAATTACCTTTTATCTCCACAGGTTTGCATGCAGGCACATGTAAATGTGGAGTAAGCAAACAAAGCCCAGCTTGTGGCACCTAAATAGAACCACATGCCGCAAACCTCAGCCAGCAAGGAAGCTGCCAGCAAAGCTTCAGCGTGCACGCATCCCAGGAGCAATGTCAGCAGCTGCGAGCCCAACAACATTTCTGGCAGTGATGTTTTCCAGTTTAGGCCTGGCCACTCTTTACATCTCTTGCCCATCTGTTTGTTTTGCATTGTGTTACATCATCCCGATTGCAATATTTAAACTATAAAATCATCGAGGGATCATACAGAGGGGTAAGCTGCCTTGTGCAGGTCGCCTCAGGGAGAGCTTTCTATTCATAGGAGTTGGTGTCAGAGAAAGTGCAGAGGCTTTTTTGTGGGAGGAACAGACATATGGGAAGCTGGGACTGACACTGACAAAACCACGGGGAGGTTAGAAGCAAATTGGAAAGTTAAGGCAAGGATATTTTGTCTTCACTATTTCTACGTTTCAGTTACGAAGTGGATTTATGATGTTCTTGAAGAACTTCTTGGGTTCCAGATACTGGTAGAGTGGAAATTAGGAATTCTAGGGACTATATTTTATCATCAGTATTGTTGCCTAATTCAATATTTTGTGACTTTGAACAGCATTGCTGTATATGTGCTTAAGTTTGTGAGAAAGAAGTCACATTTTCTCGTAGAATGTCTGGAGGAAAATAGGAGTATGTCCTGTGAATAAACCTGGTTTTTAAGTTAACTTTTGGGTTCAGCTGTGTTTGGAATTCTTAGTATTTGTTTTTTGAAAATATTCTTGTAAAAAAAAGTATATTGGAATGACTTTTCACAGGAAATTAAGTGTCTTTTTGAGAATATTTATAGAAAATAAGTTAGTAAACATTGGCTTTGCATCAGGTCTTTACTGGTAGCTGTTCCTTATCTGTTCAGAAACAGCTTCTGAGAGTTGCGTCCCTTCCAAGACTAGGAATACTCCTTCTTTTAAATATTGAATAATCCCAAACTTCTAAATGCATATTTTAGAGAAGTAAGACTTTAAATAAAGAACATATCTGAGAAAATTGTGGGTGACTCACAAAGAATAATATGGCAGAACTTGTTAAATTAATTATTTTTTCATCTTTCATAGTTGCTACACGACTTCAAGTCAAAAGCAGCCCAGTGTTTTGTCAACCCATATGACAGCCCTCTTCAAACACTTAGTAGAATTTCATCTTTATTTAAAAAATTAGCAATGGATATGGTGCCACATTTGAATTTCTTTAAAAATAATGGAGGAGATACAGGGCTAGAGATGTTTCTTGGACACCACCTTGCAGAACAAAAAATTACATGGCTCAAAGAATTTAAAAAATGAGACATCCCCATGAAACATTCTTGTCTACTGAATTGTTAGGCTTAGCATACTTTGTCAATCATAGTAATGGCTTTCATTTCATGGAAGAAGGTCGGCTCAAACTGGATTTGTCTAATATCAGCTAAGTTTGTGCAACTCAGTAGTGAAATAATTATACAAAAAAGGCTCTAAAAACAACGATCCACTGAAATGTTAGATACTATCATAAATGATACCTGTAATTTTATAAGGTAGAATGTAAAGCATTGCTTCCAACAGTAACCTAACTGACTGTGTATAAATATAGTCTTATCAATGCATAGTTAGCATTCCTCCTGTCCCCCTTTGCCTACCCACTGCTTGTTGATTATCATTTAAGCATCAGCTGCATATTAAGCTGTGATCCTTGCTTCAAATGTTTACAATCCAGACTGCTTCAGAAGATGGTGTGGGCTAACATGTTTTCGGTTGGTTGACTTTTATTTTGTTTTTTTTATGACAGCTTTTCTTGAACTGGGCTAGCATGTGTGAGTTTCTGTTTTCATTTTGTTTTTTCATCTGGACATGCCTACATATGGGCTTAAAAATGAAAGATGTGTTTCTAGAGCAGATTGAGTTGTGGAAGATGTAGATAGAGCCATGCCTCCTCAAGCAACTCTAGCATCACAAAATCAGTTTAGATCTGTCCAATGACAGTAAAAAAGGATGTAATCCATGAAGTTGGTGAGAAATGTGTTCCATCATATAGTTGGTTTGGAAGGAATGTACATACATTTTAATGGTACAAGAGAGTATTAGCCAACAAGATTCTGAATTGTCTGTGAAGAAGAAAGTCTGCATTTTTTGATAGATATCAATTCTGCTAATGCCCTGCCAAGAGAAATTCTTAAAGCTAATCAGTCTGGCTTTTGAAGACAAATAAAAGATTTATATCTCAATAGTCACCCCACTCAGGAAATGATAATGATTTTAATTCACCCATTAAGCAAGCACTTTTCCCCTGCTAAAATGTTCTTGGACTTTCAGTCAGTTTTACATTAGAGTGCCTCTCTTCCTTTTACTTATCTTTCAGCTAAATCCGGACAGAAGTGCTGACAATGAAAAACTTTTTAAGTACCTTCTGTGAGTCATACTAGGAAGACTTAATCAAAAGAATCATAGGAGGGATCTGAGAGGTCCCAAGGGAGGACCTGCTGTACCTAAATTGACTTCACAGGTTTCTGGATAATCTATCTGTGTGAAGTTGTAGTTAGGGAAATTCAACAAGTCCTCCGCATGATCTGTTCCAGTACTTCCTTATCCTTGTAGTTAAAAACACGTTTCCTCATGTCTGAATTAATCTACCTTTTAGAAACTTAAGATCACTCTTCTTTGTCCTATTTGTGATACAACTAATAGTAGGAATTTATTTTTTCTTCTTTTTGGTGGTCTATTAAGTATTGAAGGCTGCTATTTTGTCTCATCACTTATTTTCTGAACTAAAGATCCGATTTACATTAGTTATCCTTCATTGGTCATGTCTCCCAGAGTTGTGATCTTTCTTGGTATTCTGTCAGCCCTGTGAAGGTGAAAGCCTTGTTTCTAAATGGGAAACACAAAAGTGGATTTGTTGTGTTAGCTAACACTGCAGTAGCCCTGAGGAGAACAGAATAATTCAGGTGTCCTCCACAGAGTGCTCCTGTTCATACCAGCAGGATGATGATTCCTTTTGCTGCAGTAGTTTGCTTCAGATGCAGACCCACTGCAAAACTTATGTCCCTCTCTGCAGAACTGTTGTTTGGCATTTATGCAACTGATTCTTGTAGTGAGTTGGCTTCTACCTTTTTTCTGTTGCTTATTCTTTCCTGGCTGTAGTACTTTGGACTTGTTGAGTTCTCTCTGTTTTTTCTGATGACTTCTCCAGTTTTCAAGATTCTTCCAAATACCATTTATGATCTTCTACAATGCTTACAGCTTTACCTATGGTAATGCCATCTCCAGATTTATAATGTGTACTCAGCTTATCAATAAAAATATTGGCTAGTACCAGGCTCAGAAACAAAACCCTGGCGAGCTCCTCCGCTCATTCTCTCCTAGTTTGACAGGAAAGCATTGGTAACTACTCTGGTTTGGTTTTCCAATACCCATCTTAAAAGCAGTTTCTGTAGATGGTATTTTCCTAAGTTGCGGCTTGGGTTTCAAAATCCCGGTTAGAAAAGTTTATCATCTCTACTGTCCCCGCCCTGTTACTCTGTTATAGAAAGGCTACTTTGACACAGTTTGTTCTTGACAAAACTATTTAGACTATTACATATAATTTTAATATCTTCTAAGCTTCAAGTGGTTTGTTTCCTTTATTGTTTTGTATTGTCACAGAATCACAGAATGGTTGAGGTTGGGAGGGACCTCAGGAGGTCATCAGGTCCAGCCCCCTGCTCAAGCAGGGCCACTAGGAGCCAGGTGCCCAGGATCATGTCTAGAGGGCTTTTGAATATCCCCAAGGCTGGAGACTCCACCACCTCTCTGGGCAACCTGTGCCAGTGCTCGGTCACCCTCAGAGTAAAAAAGTGTTTCCTGATGTTCAGAGGGAACCTCCTGTGTTTGTTTGTGCCCATTGCCTCTTGCCTTGCCACAGGTGAAAGGAAAGGAGCCTGACTCTGTCTTCTTTATACCTTCCCTTTGGATAATATTTTCCATAATCTCAAGTTACGCTGACTGTTCTGCAACTCCAGTTTTTTGATTTGTCCCAGTTTTAAAGATCGGCACTTGCTTTGACTTTTTCTAGTCTCTTGGAACTTTACTTGTCCTTCACAATTCTCAAAAAATAGTGTTTGGTAGCTCAGAGATTGTGTCAGGTGTGTCCCTAAATATTCTTCACGTCTAGCTAATTTGAAGATGTTATCTAAGGACTCTGTCTAACCTGTTCTCTTCTTAGTGTATTTTGTCTTCTAATCCCACTGTTGCTAAAGTTATGTTATCTGCCTGATTGCAGTTAGTCTTTTTAATGAAAGTTGAAACAAACAAAAAAATTAAACGGTTGGCTTCTCATATCCATCTGTTTTTAATGGATAGTTTATATTTGTATATCCTTTTTTTTGTGCAAGACTCCTTGCTAATCTAACTAATTAGCTGTGTAAGTGCCATGGGAATTTCATTTGTGCTTAGCCATTGTGACTATAATCTTTATCCCAGTATAGTGTATTTTGTTTCTTTGAAGAAAAAAAAAGGCTTTTAAAACTTAATACTGCACAATAAAGTTGTTAGACTGATAAGTGCATTATAAATATGCAGTTTTACTTGAGAAAAAGCATCAAAGCAGAAATAAATAGGACATTCAGTTTAAATACATATTTTCTCCCTCACCACAAATCAGTTACAAGGAAAAATCTGTAACTTCAGGAGACGTGGTTAAAATGTGTTAAAAGTTAACTGTTTTGAATGGATGTTTCTCAGTAATACCTTTAGCTGATGCTTTCCATGTGAAGCCAATGTTCTGCAAATGGGGACTTTTTACTTTTCTAACCGTGGAAAGGACTTGAGCTTGTAAACTTCCAAAAGAGTAATTTGAAAAGGAAGATGGTTGAAAACAAGTGATACTCTTCAGACAGCAAGTAGTAGTACCAAAACCCCAGAATTTGTTGGACTGCAACATTGTCACTTCTCTTAGGCTGGAATCAAAAAAAAAAAAAAAAAAAAAAGATGGAATGCCTGTGTACTTGATGCTTGGGATGATGTTAATATTTACCATATGGATTGGATAGGAGGTCTGTTTATTCTCAAAGTAAAGAACAAGATGATTTTTAATAGGTAATATGACAAATATTACCTCTTTGTGCTGAACAGGAAAGGAAACCATTGATCTCGCTGAACAGAAAAGTTAAGARCTAATGAATTTGTACCATACTCTCCTTTCATCTCCAGTTGCGTGAATAGAACAATGCCAAGAAAAATGCCATCCAAATCGTGCAGATAAAGTAAGACACTTCAGTGATGAATTTTTCCCCTGACTTCACCAGGGGTATTTGAGGGATATCTGCTGTTAGACTATATGCCCAGAAAACAAACTTTTGTCACCAAAAGAAAAAAAAAAGCCATAAGCAAAGGCAGGACACATTTCTTTGTTTCATGAAGAATAATGCTGAGGCCATAAATAAAAATAATACAGTTGATTGCAGTTGTAATCATTTGTGTCATCTCAAGCATTTCCAGTTAAAAGTAACTTTCTGGTATTTTGGTCAGTGTGGCTAGTGTGGTAAACCTGCAGAAGTAGGGGGTGGGTTCTGAATAGGGGCAAACCAATGAACATTTATATCAGCATTGGGTGAAGCATACTGAGCAAACAGTGATAACTAAAATCTCTGGAAGTGAGGCACAGTATGTGGCAAGGCATGTAAGACATACATGTTAAAGATTACATGTGTGCTAGCGGTGTGTTTTAGCTAATGACAAATAAAATTCCTATTTCAACTCGGTCTTCAAGTTTCTTAAAAATAATTTCTGATAATGCAATTTCAGTTTCAGAAATTAGTATTTTACACATGCAAATTCATTCACATGGATTCAGTAGGAAATATTTCAGATTCATTTAGGCAAGCAGGTTTTGAAGAAGTCTTCTAATTTTGGCTGCCTACAAATGCAGAGTTGGAAAATAATTAGATATTGTGCCTTGTCAGAGAAGCTGTTGCAGTGATGAAAAATGTTTTTTAACTCATTATCACTGCTGTGGGGTGGAATTTTTCATGATAGCAGATTCCTTCTCTGTTGAAAAGTAAAATTTAACATCATAATGTTTGTATAGCCAAAATACTAACATGGAGGTTTGTGTGAGATGATTCTGACAAAAAGGTTGTCACTTGGAGAAGGCAGAAAGATAAAAGCTACTCATACACAGTAAGATCATGAAATATAGCAAAAATCTTGTGTTACTGTTTGTATTGAGTAGAAGAGCCCATCCCCAGCCAAAGATACTGCTTCTAATTAGGGTATGTTCACCAGTACTCAAAATCTATAATTTATATCTGGTCATTCATGAGTAAGATTCATCTTTTCTAACTTACAGGTTCCTAAGATAGGTCACAGAAATGAACATGTTCCATTGACTGTAGAAGGACCATGGGGTGAATAGTTCATACGTATGCATCATATTTTTAGCTATCTAGCACTAGATGAGTTCAATCCTGCCAACAGTATCTTTAAGTTATGTAGACAGGAGCATGTTTGAAGATAAAGTAGGAAATACTTGAAGCAACATTTTGATTATACATAAAATCTGTTTACCTTTTTAGAAAAACTTTCTGGGCGACTTCACTGAATTTAGAAACAAATAAGGACTTTGACAGTTATACATTAGAGCAGAATGAGATATTAGTGATAGTATATGAATTCACGAATACCTTCCTTATTTCTAACTTACAAGGCATTTTTGGAATACTACATACATCTGAAAGCATTTTTAGGTTGGGTGAAGCGATTTGGGTTCCTAAGAGCTTGCAAGATTCTCTATTTTATTGATTTGCAATAAGATGTAAATGGCTTTAATTGTTCATATTTTATTGTATGTAGCTTTTGCCTTGTCAGTGAATACTTATCCCAGTTTCAGAACTGGAGAATGATTTTTCGCATGAAAGAAAATCTAGCTTTTTCTATATTTTATACACCAGTCAAAGCATGTTTCTTGGCAGAAAAAAAAAGGAGATTTAGGTATTTGCTACCACAAATATTCATCACAGTTGAAAGAGACAGTATTCCTTATCTTTATCATGACTGGAGGATTGGTTACTGGTAAGAAATCAAATCAGAAGATAAGATGTCTCAAAAAAATATGCATTTACAGTGACAGATAGCTTAGTGCATGGGATAAAACTTTAGGATTTTGTATTCTACGCATACATCACTGTCCATCTGCATCAGGAGCATGTTGAACGGGAAGACATGCAGAACAAAATTGAAGTGGGCACAACCATGATGATAGAAGATTTGAAATTACTTAAACCTCTGTGAAACACCCTATATCCCTTTCATTTCTGGAAACTGTATGATAGTTACCCTTTTGAACATGTTGTAATTACAAGTCATAGCTGCCACTGATTTATCAGTAGGGTTGGGTGAATTGCAGTGTATATCAGTGCCACTAGACAGGATGGTACCATTTCCCTTTTGCCAAAGAGAGTGAAACTTAGTTCTGCAAACAGAAGATTACAGGTTTTAATTGAAGGCACAAATGCAACTGAAAAGTAAAATCTTATTAGCTGCATTAAGAATTAGAAACATGGAACAAACTACTCAACATTGAAAACTAAAATCGGTACTGCATTTGGGGTAATGATCTACTGATTGGCCTGAGGACACAGCTAGTGAGGCTAATGTCTTTAAGGAGTGGTAAAAGGTACCAGCCTAAGGCTTACAGTAAAGTGGCTTACCAACAACCACAGGCATCCTTGATCATCCTCCCTCCTTGCTTATCTGTAGGATTCAGCTGTTGCTGAAACCAAGTTAAATGTTCTCGTCTTAGAGAAACAGATTGGCAGGGATACTGARAAAATAAATATCTATCCCCTACACACAGACCTCAAAAAAAAGCAAAACACAGCAGAGAGTGATATTTTAGCCCAGAAAGAACTCATGAAGGCCCTACAGTCAACTTCTGAGTAGCTGACAAGTAAGCCTTTTTGATCTCCTAGTAATTTAGATAACTTTTCACAGTCTTCTCTAGAAAAATGTTAAATTTGTTCATTTTATGACACATTTATTGCAGATTAGTTACTCTCTGCTGCTTTCTTGCCATTGTAAAATCTAATGAACATAGAAGCTAATGAAACATTTTGGAAATGGAACATCACAGAGCTGGAGACTGGAGGCGTTATGATTCTGTGTGTTAGCATCCCTTAATTACCTCATGCTTACATTTTATACATTTAAAAACAGGAGGAATGAAGAGCTCACAAGTAAATATGTTGGGGTTCCTCCTAGTTGTACCAGTTCCTACTGCTCATTGACACCACTGTGCAATCTCAGGAACTTCGTGTTCCTTATCTTGTTCCTACAGTGTCTCAGTGATGTCAAATTGTAGCCTTGGGATATTTCCTCTTTTTTTCTCAGCCTTGTTGTTAATGTCCATTAAATGCCTCAGACCTCTGTGTTAATATTCCATGCTATAAAGGGACTGCAGTGTTACATTGTTAGTCTCGCTGCCGATAGTCTGTACTTCTCTCTCTTTGTAGTTCTGTCTGTGGTTATACAATAGAACATCTTATTGCAAGATGTTTTGGCTGGAAAAACATTCTTATTTATCCGGTATTCTGAGTTGGAAAGCAATAAAGCCTCTGATCAGACCTTAAAGTTAACCTTCTTTTGCTTCACATTACCATGGGTATTGTCATTTTGTTCCTTTAATCTTAGTTGATGGTGAGAGGAAGGACTGGGGCTTTGTGATACGTTTCTTTCCTCACTGAACATACTATGGAAACACCTGGTGTTTCTTCTTGGCTGAGCATGCCCACATGAGTGAGAAAGGCAGGATAACTCTCTTCTGTCAGGAGTTCAGATCTATTTCTGATACAGTTTTGCCATCAAAAGAAAATTGGGAAAAAATGTTCTTCTGTTTCATGGCTTACCAAGGACCTGTTGTATAGTTATCAGAATATTGTTGATGAGGAGAAGATATGTATTTATTTCCTTACCAGTATAGATTCTGTGTAGAAAATATGGTTTTAAAAAACAAGCTTTTTGTTTGTTTGTTTTCCCTTCCTCTTTATCTACACATAGTTTTCCTATAGCAACAGGCAGATTATGGTAATGTCTTAGAGGAGACAAGCAGTGGTTGTGTGGATCCCAAAGAGTGGGATCTTTGCCTGCAGTAAAATTTAATTTTCCAAACTAAATGTGACAACAGAATTGCATACCTAAACTGTTCATGGGAGCTGACACCTATTTGCAACAAGCAGCATGGTTACATTCTGCCTGTGACTGGAAATCCTTTTAGACTCTCTAGCTAGTCTTGCCACAGTCTTTGAAGGCATGAGTCGCCTGACCCTGATCTGTGCAGCATTGAAGGCTTGCCCATATGCTTCTCTGCAGGCCGTGCTGTAGCCCATGTCATTTATGAATAAACTTGTAAACTCATAGGAAACATGGCACTTGACAAAATTTACCTTAGGGTTCACAGTGGTATTTGAGCAGAGAGAATATATGCTCATTTGAACTACGACCTTTTAAAACTTCACGATCTGCGAATTATTTTTGAGAGGAAAAAGAAAATTGTGCCAAAGCAGCTCATAACTGAGCTTAAAAGTGTTTGTACAAATAGTAAAATAGGGAAAGAGAGAAAATTTCTGTGATACAGACTAAAGAGAAGAGAGAGTTGCCCTGACAGCAAATGCTAACAACATCCAGGGCTGTATAAACAGGAGTGGAGCCAGTAGAGACAGGGAAGTGATTAGACCCCTCTACTCAGCACATGCGAGGCCACATCTGGAATACTGTGTCCAGTTTCAAATCCCCCAGTTCAAGGAAGACATCACTAAATTGTGATGAGGAGTTAGAGGAGAACCATCATGATAGTGGGCGCTGGAGCACTTGCCCTGTGAGGAGAGGCTTATGGAGCTGGGCTTGTTCAGCCTGGAAAAGAGATGGCTTCAGGGCGTCCTACCAGCAGCCCCCAGTGCCAATGGGACAGCATCTCTTCTCCATCAAGAAGATGGAGTCAGGCTCCTCACAGTGTTGCATGGCAGGAGGATGAGAGATGATAGGTATAAATTGAAACAAGAGGTTCAGACTGGATATAAAGAAAAACATTTTCACTGTGATGGCAGTCAGGTGCTGGAATGGGTTTGCCCAGGGAGGCTGTGCAGTCTCCATCCTTGGGCATTTTCCAGAAACAACTGGACAAAGCCCTGAGAATCACAGAATCTCAGAATGGTTGAGGTTGGAAGGGACCTCGGGAGGTCATCTGGTCCAACTCCTCTGCTCAGGCAGGGTCACCTAGAGCAGGTTGCCCAGGATCGTGTTCAGACAGCTTTTGAATGTCTCCAAGGATGGAGATTTCACAGCCTCTCTGGGCAACCTGTTCTAGTGCTCAGTTACCCTCACAGTAAAAAAGTTCAGACAGAACCTTCTGTGTTTCAGTTTATGCCCATTGCCTCTTGTTCTGTAACTGGACACTGCTGAAAAGAGCCTGTCTCCATTTTCTTTGCACCCTCCCTTAAGGTATTGATATACATTGATAAGATTCCCCCTGAGTCTTCTCTTCTTTAGGCTTAACATTCCTAGCTCCCTCAGCTTTTCCTCATATGAGAGATGCTTCAGTCCCTTAATCATCCTTGTGACTCTTTGTTGGAATCTCTTCAGTATGTCCATGTCTCTCTTGTACTGGGGAGCCCAGCACTGGACACACTCCAGGTGTGGCCTCACCAGTGCTGGGCAGAGGGAATGACCACCTCTCTTGACCTGCTGGCAACACTCCTCCTAAAGCAGTCCTGGATACCATTTACCTTCTTTGCAGCAAGAGTGCATTGCTGTCCCATGGTCATCTTGTTGTCCACCAGGACCCCCAGGTCCTTTTCTGCAAAGCTGCTTTCCAGCTGGGTGACCCCCAGCATATATTGGTGCCTGGGGTTGTTTCTCGCCAGGTGCAGGACTTCAAACTTCTCCATGTTGCACTTCATGAGGTTCCTGTCAGCCCATTTCTCCAGTGTGTTGATGTCCCTCTGGATGGCAGCGCAACCCTCTGGTGTATCAGCCACTCCTCCCAGCTTTATGTCATCAGCAAGCTTGCTGAAGATACGCTCTGCCCCATCATCCAGATCCATTAATGAAGATGTTGAGCAGGACTGGACCCAGTGTTGACCCCTGGGGTACACTGCTAGTTACTAGCCTTCGACTAGACTTCATGCCACTGATCACCATCCTCTGGGCCCAGCCATTCAGACAGTTTTCAATCCACCTTGCTGTCTGCTCATCAAGCCCATACATCAACAACTGGTCTATGAGGATCTTATGGGAGACGGTGTTGAAAGCCTCCCTGAAGTCCAGGTAGACAATATCCACTGCTCTCCCCTCATCTACCAAGCCAGTCATTTCATTGCAGAAGGTTATCAAGTTGGTCAAGCATGACTTCCCTTTGGTGAATCCATGCTGACTGCTTCTGATAATTTTCTTGTCTTTAATGTGCCTTGAAATAATTTTCAGGATTCATTGTTCTGTCACCTTCCCAGGAATCGATGTGAGGCTGAGCTGTCTGTAGTTCCCTGGGTACTCCTTTCTGCCCTTTTTGAAGATAGGAGTGAGATTTGCTGGGTCTTCAGGCATCTACCCCAATCACCATGATCGTTCAAAGATTATTGAGAGTGACTTTGTGATGACATCAGGCAACTCCCTCAGCACTTGGGGGGTGCATCCCATCAGGTCCCGTGGACCTATGTATGTCTACTTAGCTTAAGTATTCTCTAATCTGATCCTCTTCCACCAAGGGTAGATCTTCCTTTCTCCAGGCTTTCCCTCTGCTTCTGGGACCTGGGATTCGTGAAGGTTAGTCTTGCTAGTAAGGACCGAGGCAAAGAAGGCATTCAGTACTTCAGCCTTTTCCATGTTCTGTGTCACCAGGGCCCGTGTCGTTCAGCAGTGGGTGCGCGTTTTCCCTAGTCTTCCTTTTGTTCCGTATGTACGTAAAGAAGCACTTCTTGTTACCCTTGACATCTCTCACCAGATTCAATTCCAGTTGGGCTTTGGCTTTCCTAACTGTGTCTCTGCCTGCTCAAACTTGCTCTGTATTCGTTCCAGGTTACCTGTCCCTGCTTCCACCTTTTGTATATTTCCTTTTTATGTTTGTGTTTTGCCAGGATCAACTTGTTTATCAATGCAGACCTCCTGGCATTTTTGCCCAACTTCCTGCTTATTGAGATGGACTGTTCTGGCGTATGGAGGAGGTGGTCCTTGAATGTTAATCAGCTTTCTTTGGACCCTCTTCCCTCCAGGGCCTTATCCAATGAGACTCTTCCAAGCAGATCCCTGAAGAGTCCAAAGTCTGCTCTCCTGAAGTCCAGGATTGTGATTTTGCTTTTTGCCCTGCTCCATCCTCTCACAATCTTAAACTCCACTATCTCATGGTCACTGCAGCCAAGGCTGCGTTCAGCCTTCACATCCCCAGTGAGCCCTTCCTTTTTTGTGAGTGTGAGCAGAACATCTCTCCTCACTGGTTTCTCTATCACTTGGATCAGGAAGTTCTAATTGATGCTCTCCATGATTCTCCTGGTCTGTTTATGCCCTGCTGTGTTGTTCCTCAGGTTGGTTGAAGTGTTCCCCAAGTGGACCAGGACTGTGAATGTGAGGCTACTTCTAGCTTTGAGCAGGAAATTGGACTAGAGATCTTCTCATGTCCAACCTGGATTATCCTATGATCCTGTGATAATTGTTCATTTCTCAAATTATATTTTGAACATATGATCATCTGTGTTTCTGCTCCAGTGGTGAGAGATTTAATGTTCAGCTAGCTGTGAGAGGTGACTTCCTCATAGGATAATATGCCACTTGTATAGGTCATATATAGGGATACTCAAATAACAGGTCATGGTCTATATGTAGCCCATCAGGACAATTTGCAGAGCACTCCTAACATCACCCTTTCTAAGGAGACTGTCAGTAGTGAGGGGTGGTCAAATGCCCTCATGGGTGCAGTCAGCTGCCAGCCTCCCTCTTTCCCAGAAATGGTAGTACCCCTCCGTAGCATGTGAGCAGGAGCACTTCTTGCTGGGAGAGAAGGAAGATGGTAACAAGATGCTGTTAGCCTTTGTAGTTAAGGTCATCCACACTTTCCTTGCCCATGTGAGACAAACCCCAGATGAAGAAGAATAACCTTTTAATAATTACTTTCTTCTAATTTCTGAACATATTGGGTGAAAATGATATAAGGACTATATTGAGTATTGTCCTAGACATCACTGTATCAGTAGGATAGAAAGATAACCTGGATGTGCATTTAGTTGCCTCTTCTTTCCTTTCGTACCACTTTCTGCCTGGTTCTTTCTAATAATATGAGGGGAAATACACATTCAAATGCAAAATCGTATTTCTAACCTTATTCTGACTCTGGGTGCTTATAAGGTATTCAGAGAACTTGAATGAGTATTAATACTTGTAATAAGATGAGAATTAAGGTTTAGTGCATAGCATGAATTGCAAGAGAGGGATGCAGTAATTGTTTTCTTTACATGCTGGAAACAGAGGAAAGCTTTTTACATAGTAAAGTATATTACAGAAAACAGCTGGCTGTTTTCTTCATGGACTTTTAAGTTTTTCTGCTAAGCAAATGTCTATAGTCTAATCGTTTTTAGCTTGACTGGGTCATTCTACTTTAGTCTTTTTGTTTATTGACCATTAAAATATTCAGTTCCCTTCCCAACTGATTCCTGTGAATGGGGCCACACTGGGATTACGTCTTAGTTTTACATTATCAAACAAGTTGGCTGTTAGGTGTTTGGACATTTTAAATCTTTGTTTACAAGAAAAGTAAAGAACCTGTTTGCGTTCGACATGTATAGAAGGTTTCTGGAGCAGCAGTTTATGCCAATACATCAATGTAAGGTTCCTGCTGTAGTTACCTAGTGGAATCTAATTGAAAGCTTTCATCTGATTCCTCCTGTTTTCAGTTGATAATTTCCTCTTACAACAGAGTAAATGTTTTTCTCCATTTCCACTGATCATTCAATATAAAATGAGAATAGTCACCAATGAATCACATAAAATGTCAACAGAAAGAAATTAGCTGCTATTGGGCATTAGGAAGGTGGGAGAGTTTGGGAAGAAAAGCTTCTTTGGAAAAACCAGGGTATTCCTCTGGTCCTTTCTGCTCTCAGCTGTGCTGGATGTTCCCTCAGTAATGCATCAGTTCTTGCTTCCTTCAACAGCTTGACAAAAGACAAACAGTTAGGGCAGCCAAGAGAAATACACTTCATGACATCATTCTCTGGTGGATATGTTTAAGTTAATTAGTTATGCTCAGTTTTATTTCTTTGTTCTCTAATCTGTCTAAACTATGTTACAGGCTCCACTGATCATCTGCGAAGACTAAATAATGTGCAGGCTTGTACATGGTATTTTCTGACTAGGGAGAAAAAAATTCTTGTTTATTTCTCTTAACCTATGTTGAGGAACCTTAACCATGGGAAGAAAATGGGGAACAGGTCTGATGCAGAACTAAATGTTTATTGATCTATTTTTAAACAAGTGAAGTATACTGACATCGTCAGGTGAAGACAATATAAACATTGCTGCAGACTTCTAATTGTATATTGGCTAAGAAGTGGAAATCCTTTTTTTTTCCCCAACTGTATAATATGTCTAGTGATTAATTTAGTATCCATTATGAGTGCAAGACATCAGTGTTATGCACACTAAGTTCTTTCATCCTCAGGCCAAGAACCATTTTGCAGGCGTAATGCAAGAATGCCTACAGAGCTGTGTGGGTGTATATAAACTCTAACCTGAACATCTTGCAGTGTTCTCAAGTGGGAGGGTAATTTCGCCTCTTCATTGATTTTACTGATGTCTCTTATGAGCAAGTAGTGCCATTTCCCTCAACCTGTGATGAATTGCGTGTGCTATACAATGTGGGCTGTTGCTCACCAGAGGATTAAGCAGGAGCAACAAACCTGCTTCACTTTCTTCAAACCTTTCATGAGTGACAGACACCTGCGTCATCTTGCACAGTCTTAACATTTTGATATATAAAAGCAGCCTTCCAGTTCTTCGAGAGGAGACTGCCTAGGTTAACAAAAATGCTTACATTGCATTTGGATCATTTACAAAAAAACCACTGCATTACTTGTGCTGAAATCTTCAAAAGCAAATAAATTTTATGTGTAGTCTCAGCACTGTTAAATTAAGCTGTCCTAGGTACCTGCAGTAACCATGGTATCTAAAAGTCTGGATTACTGCAGCAGTTTTTTGTCTGAGATGTGGTACATACTGTACTTGGATTTTAATGGAACCATTTATACAGATTTTATATTTTCCCATAAAACTCCTCAAGATGAATGAAAACAAGCGTGGGCTAAATGTTTGTGCTTTTCAGTGCTCTTTCTGTTACAGAATCTTGCTGACTTTCTTAATTGCTAACTTACGCGGTTTCTTTGTCTTTTAGAATGTCGGGTGGTGAAATCCACTTCCTATACCAAAATAGCTTCGACTTCACGTAGGAGCACCACCAAGAGCCCGGGCCCATCCCGACGCAGCAAGTCTCCTGCTTCTACCAGCTCAGGTAAAGCAAGTGAGAAATCTTTCTTAACAACAGCTACCAATCTGTTTCAATACAATTGGCAATGTGCTTAAAATTCCACGTTTCTGTGGAAAAACATTGTATGTATGAAACAGTTGATAGTAAAAATTCACTTGTTTTCTCAGTTGCATCTGAGATGAAGTGTCTTCCCAATACAAAATAATTCTTCAGTGTTTTATAAATCATACTCTGGCATTACCACAGTTCATTTTACTTTATTTTCCATGCATGATTTTGCTGCCAATACCTGAAGACTGACAAAAAGAGGTATTCTTTGTACTAGGAACTGAATAAGCACAATGCAGAAAGTAGTCCAAGTTATGCAACATAGGATCTGTGTCTGCAAAAGGTTGATTTCACAGTCTTTTTTTGTATTTTGTTTCTGAGGGAGTTAAGAGGCAGCAGTGAGGAAAGGATAGGTTAAAGACAACGAAGATATTGAGGATGGGGGGCAGGGCAGAGAAAAAATGCAATTACAGATGTGAATGTGAGGTGCAAGGATAGCTGAGGAAGAAGTAAGTCAGAGTTGACCTAACAAGCCAGTGGTACAGGCTGGAGAAGACACAGCAAAAAGCTTTAAAAAGTTCTGTCTGAAGGCCTTGCTGTGGCTGCCTTTGCAGCTGCTCCCACTAAATAGTCTATGACTAGTTCTCCCCTGCAGCTTTTTCCCCAAGCAAAACAAGTAAACAAACAAAAAAAGTGCATTAGATAATTTGCCAGTATTGGTGCCTGAAAGTACAAATAATACTTGGTGTGGGCCAGTTGAGTAGACCCAATCCAGCATTTGCAGCATTGCTTGTGAATATGGATTTTGCAAGAGGCAAACATTAGAGCTGTCTGAAAGCCACCTCACTTCTTCTGCTGTTAAGTCTTCTGCCAACAGGGAAGCGAACATCATACTGGGACCCGCATCCAGCACCATAAGGTCTTTATGGGGAGGTGGTGATCAGAATGACCCAGGTGCTCCTAGCTGGTTTCAAAGAGTGGAGGCATGGACCAGCTGTAACCATATTTTTCACAAGAAGACTAAGCTGAGGAAAAAAGCATCCTTGCTCAGGGAAGGAGGAACGTGGGAGAGACACAATGAGAGACAGAGGCGTAGATGTGGGTAGCAGGGCTGGGAGGCAACGTGCTTCCTACACATCCTAAGAACAGCTGAAATAGAGAAACCTGAAAAGAGGTAACGGGAAGTATCAATTGTAAGGAACAAGCCCAGAGCAGCTCTTTCTTAAATATATAGGAAGTGGCTTTCTTTGTAGCTAAGTGGAACAGAGTTAAATTAAACTTTAGCAAGAGAGGCCCTGTTTGGTGTGTGAACGTTATGGGCTCTTTCTGTTTTTTTCTAATGAATATTCATTTGGTAATGTACAGTACAGGTAATGGACACTGAACTGTATATGTTCATTTGTATGTGGAATAACTGTCCTGCTATGCATAGCAAGTGTTTCTGCCATGGGACTAGCAACATTTTTGCCATGTTGACTATGTGATACCTTGTTGTTTTTTTTCCTGAGAGAAATAGTACTGTTTTTACTTAAACATGCAGGAGAAGTGTAGGTGACTATATCTTAATTTCCTGCAGTTCAATTTTACAGGGTCTGAGCAGAATACCATTACATGTTCAATCACTGCAAAAGATCAGGAGATTATTTTACAGCTTGTGAAAAAAAGGAATGTCTTCATTATGCCACAATAATAATTAATGTATCATTACATTTGTAACAAGAAAAGAAACAGTGTAGTGGAAATATTAAAAATGCAAACCATTTTGGATGGTTCTGTGCTAATGACATATTTACCCATCTTAAAAATATCTTATGTAAAAACAATAAATTTATAGGAAATAGGCACATATTAGTTTGTCAAAAGATAGTCCATGTCCTTGCCTATTTGACTTAATCATTTGGACACTGTAATGAAGATTTTCTTAGAGAAAGACATCAGACAAAGCCCTACAGGAATGTATAGGATGCTGACAGAGCAGTCTGTCAACCAGTAGGAGCCTGGGTGAAGAACTGGTTGAAGGGCAGGGCTCAAAGGGTTGTAGTGAATGGGGCTACATCTGGCTGGCGACCGGTCGCCAGCAGTGTTCCTCAGGGCTTAATTCTAGGGCCAGTTCTGTTCAACATTTTTATCAATGATCTGGATGCAGGAGTTGAATGCACCATTACCAGTTTGCTGATGATACCAAATGGGGAGGTGCTGTTGACTCTCTTGAGGAACGAGACACCTTGCAGAGGGATCTAGATAGATTGGAGCATTGAGCAATCATTAATGGTATGAAATTTAACAAGAACAAATGCCGGATTCTATACCTGGGATGGAGTAATGCCGGGCACAAGTGTAAATTGGGAGAGGAGTGGCTGGAGAGCAGCCCTGCAGAAAGGTGTCTGGGGGTGCTGGTCGATAGCAGGCTCAATAGGAGTCAGCAGTGTGCCCTGGCATCCAGGAGGGCAAACCGCATCCTGGGGTGCATCAAACACAGTATCACCAGCCCATCAAAAGGGGTTATTATCCCGATGTATTTAGTGTTGGTGCAGCCTCACCTTGAGTATTGTGTGCAGTTCTGGGCCCCACAATTTAAAAGGGTTGTTAAGGTACTCAAATGCGTCCAGAGGAGGGCAACAAAGCTGGTGAAAGGGCTGGAAGGCATGTCCTGTGAGGAGCGGCTGAGGACTTTGGGTTTGTCTAGTTTGGAGAAAAGGAGGCTGAGGGGCGACCTCATTGCTCTCTACAGCTTCCTGAGGAGGGGATGTGGAGAGGGAGGTGCTGATCTCTTCTCCCTGGTATCCAGTGACAGGACACAAGGTTTAGACTGGACATTAGGAAGCATTTCTTTACCAAGAGAGTGGTCAAACACTGGAACAGGCTTCCTAGAGAGGTGGTCATGCCCCAAGCCTGTAAGTATTTAAGAGGCATTTGGGCAACGCCCTTAATAACATGCTTTAACTTTTGGTCAGCCCTGAAGTAGTCAGGCAGTTGGACTAGATGATCGTTGTAGGTCCCTTTCAACTGAACTATTCCATTCCGTTCTGTTCCGTTCTGTTCTGTTCTATTCTATTCTATTCTATTCTATAACTTGCTACAGCTTAAAAAGGGTGAACAATTGAAAATGTTTTTATAGAAGTTAATTTTAGTGGGGACAATGGATCTGATTTGGCTGTCTGTGCCTCTTGTGTTTGCTTTCTGCAAATAGTGAAGTCAAATTGTGTGAATGTTACAGGAAGCCTATTTCTAACCTTACATACATGAGTATTTACATCAATATTACTGTCATAAAAGGAAGCAATATTGTACTAAGTGGGCACTTGCCCTCAAGAATTGTTTTTAGATCACGTAAAACTAAAACCAATCAATGAATAGATCTTAAAAATATGCAATTTGRTATTAGACACTGCATTAAAAAAACAATAGTGGAAAGAAAAAGAAACACTAACACTTAGATATTGTTAGACAAAAAACAAAATTCTCCCATGAAATGCGGACAATATGTACCGATTTCACTGTTCTGCCATCCAGTAGGCCTAAAAATGCTGCCTATTTATTGGAATTATGTATCCGTGACAGTAGCAGACTAAAGGAATTACCATCTAGTGTACGTATGAGCAGATTTTTTTTTCCATGTTGTTTACATTAAACATCTCAGTATTAGAGAGTCTCCTATATGACTAGTGCATAAGTAGAAGTTATGCTTTCATTATCATGTTATTACTGCCAAGTCGATATATGTATTTTTTTATTCTGTGCTTTTAAACTGCTTTCAGTTCATCTTTAAACTACTGTTAGGGATTTTTCTTTCATTAGGGATAAACATAAAAAATACTTGAGAAAAACAGTAGATTCTTTGCTCAGATCAAAGGCAATACATACACATTCATATACAAAAGAAAGGTGTATCATTTTGTGAACAGTTGTATCATAAAAGAAAGTTGAGAAAAGTAGGGATAAAGGGCAGGCAGAAAGCATTATTGATAGTGTACCCTTGAGAAAAAGCTAAGCGATCTGTATGGAGAAGAGCGTGTTGCTAATTAGAAAGAACCTGATTCCTCTTGTTTGATTCTTGCTGCATTTTGAAGTCTGCGCATTCTTGCTACGTGAAAGGATCAGGTGCCTGCCTAAGTCATCAGTTCATGCCCATATCAAGATAATACACAAGGATAACTATGTGGGCCAAAAAAGAAAAGTTGTATAGACAAAGACTATGTTAGAAAAATGTAAACATCTCAAAGTTGCATATTAAAACTGATAAAATCCTGAAATGAAGAGTTATCCTTGAGTTACCTGTAATTCTCTCTTGTATACATCTATAGCATGGTATAGTCTTTAATGGAGGTATTCAACATTATTTTTCTTCTCATCCAGCACTGGATAGCTGATCAGGATTCATCATTTTTAGATATAATGAAGGTACAGTCTTTGAATCATTTCCCCATTGTTAGAGAAATGGATGTGTAAATGAGGCTAGGACATAGAATCATAGAATCTTAGAATCATTTAGGTTGGAAAAGACCTTTAAGATCATCGAGTCCAACTGTTAACCCAGCACTGCCAAGTCCACCACTAAACCATGTCCCTAAGCACCACATCTACACGTCTTTTAAATACCTCCAGGCATGGTGACTCAACCGCTTCCCTGGGCAGCCTGTTCCAATGCTTGACAACCCTTTCAGTGAAGAAATTTTTCCCAATGTCCAATCTAAACCTCCCCTGGCGCAAATTGAGGCCATTTCCTTTTGTCCTATCACTTGTTACTTGGGAGAAGAGACCGACACCCACCTCGCTACAACCTCCTTTCAGGTAGTTGTAGAGAGCGATAAGGTCTCCCCTCAGCCTCCTTTTCTCCAGGCTAAACAACCCCAGTTCCCTCAGCTGCTCCTCATAAGACTTGTGCTCTAGACCCTTCACCAGCTTCGTTGCCCTTCTCTGGACAYGCTCCAGCACCTCAACGTCCTTCTCGTAGTGAGGGGCCCAAAACTGAACACAGTGTTCGAGGTGGGGCCTCACCAGTGCTGAGTACAGGGGCACAATCACCTCCCTACTCCTGCTGGCCACACTATTCCTGATACAGGCCAGGATGCCGTTGGCCGCCTTGGCCACCTGGGCACACTGCCGGCTCATATTCAGCCGGCTGTCGACCAACACCCCCAGGTCCTTTTCCGCCAGGCAGCTTTCCAGCCACTCTTCCCCCAGCCTGTAGCGTTGCATGGGGTTGTTGTGACCCAAGTGCAGGACCCGGCACTTGGCCTTGTTGAATCTCATGCAGTTGGCCTTGGCCCATCGATCCAGCCTGTCCAGATCGCTCTTTTGGTTTAAGCACTTAAATACCATCCTCAAGAACTCTTTCCCTTCTTTGACACAGAATTTCAAGTGGTAAGTGAATTAAGCCAAACTTTGGATTGAACTAAATGTTTATAAATGCAATGAAGTCCATGAGACCCTTGTTCTGAGCAAATAGTGGTATGGGGTGATAACTTTCCCAAATTTGTCCCAATAGCTTCTGAAGTTGCTTACAGGAATCAGAGGGGTTATTTTGGGGGAGTTGGTCGGTTTTTTGGTTTTCTTTAATGTCTGTGTCTCATTTCCGCATCTCTAGGTTTGGGCAATACCATTTTACCAAAACCGGTGCTTTGAAGATAAATTCAGTAATGTTAACAAACGATTTTTAGAGAAAATCCTGCTTGAAGGCCCTCGCCTCTAATGTATAGAGCTTTCTGTTTCAGTCTCACCTTGTTGGGGTGGCCCTGACTGTGTGTGGGAGCAGGCAAAGGACCCTGAGTGTCCCCTCTCCTTGGCAAGCTCGCAGCCACTGCTCCGGAGAACCATTTCCCTCATTGTCTCATCTGGTACTGGAGGCAAAGGGCTCTTAGTGATATTCCCAAGGGTTTTAGATAACTTTCATCCTTTGGAGGTGCCTTTCTCCCTCCATTGCCTGTAAAGGCAGCATCTTTAGCAAGCCTGAAAGCCCCATACAGAACCTGCCATAACAACACTGTTGGGCTTTGCAGGTACGTGGCTGCGGGAGTAACAGCATGGGAACAACAGGATAAAAAATACTGTCCCACAGGCTCTGGGACACACTGCCATGGCAGCATGGGGGAAAGGGTGGAGCTGCGAGTAGAAAGCAGGCTGCAGGGCTGCAGAGAAGGACCCTTAGTGATACCAGAGGCTACACTAGTGCTCAGTGCCATGCAGGTTCAAATCTGTACTCTGGTTAACTGAGGACAAGGAAATATGTGTCAGTCTGTAAGGGAATGGGAGACATACACTCCTCATCCTTTCTTGAGCTACACAATTTACAGTGAGCAAAAAAGCTGCATCTGCTTTTACATTATTTCTTGACTTATTTAAGAGGAAAGTATGCCTTTGCATAGGTGGTGTTCACCTTTCTTCCATCCTTGCGTTTTCCTTTTTCTTATCTTAACAGAGCATATGCTTAATGTGCTTATATTTTCCTGGTAGCCTCCCTGGCTCCTGAGAGCAGATGCATCCTATTTTTATATAAAAACACAGAATACTTTTTTTTCAAAAGAGTACATGCAAGCTAGGAAGATCTGTGGTAAGGGCTGACTTCTCTATTATTATGTTTTGTTTAGTTTTTTATTTACATCTGACAGTGTTTCAAAACAGTACTGCAAGACAGAAATCTCGCTGTAGGAGGATTGCTTTCTAGTTTTTTACAAATGCATTTGAGGTATTGTCTGCTTCAAAATGCTTTCAGCCTAAATAGAGAAGAGAAGCAGGGAACAAGGCAAAGACGAGAAGCAGAGAAAGGTAGCGTGACCTCCCAGGCAGGCAGAGAGCTGAAGTCTGGTTCCAAGTGCAACAGATAATCCTGCCTCTGTTTAATTTTCCTGATGTCTTCTTAAAGCCTGTAAAACACTTTGATGGTTTTTTGTTGGCATCAAATATTATTCGGGAAAGGACATCATAAAAGAGATGCGGAATTTCAGTGAGACCGGGTATCAGCCCATTGCTGCTGACTGAAAATTATGAATGTCTGACGGCTATTCAGTAGCTGTCGGCTTCTGTCCAGCTACCAATTAATACCATTGGTGGCAGCTTCAGCACAAGTGAAGAGGTAACAGATTCGAAGAAAGCAGCACTTACTTCTTCATGATCATTATTTTTAATCAAATCAAGAGCAGCATGAGACGGCTGGAATTATTGTACCCTCAGTCCATTAAATTAAGGAAAGATATTGCGTTCAGGTGAACTCTGTTTTAGCCTCTGAAATCCCAACTCTAATTTTCAGGACTTGCTCTCAACAAAAGTAGCTACTTTCTTTTTTTTCAGTTTGAGCACCTCCTTCAAAATTATTTCCTTCACACTTCTCCTCCCCTCTGAGCTATCTCCTATTCACCTCAAACTATCACCCAAAATATTTTGGATGCTTGAAATCTTATTTGTAACAGTGATTCAGGTTTGGTGTTAAGAAGAGTTATTTAGGAGTTTCAGTTATTTAGTGCGACAAGTGTCTATTTCAAGAGTAACTGGGTTGATACATATCTATTCTGAATGACAAAGGGAACATATGTGAAGAATGGATAGAATAGGTCATATTACCAAGGGCTGTGTGTTTTTTAAAAAATTGCACCTGGGCAAAGAAATTGTGAAGCTACATGTCAAACTAAAGCCTGATCAAAACTGTAGATCTTCCCTAAAGAAAAAARTGTGTTAGGATACGGAAATTGGATCTTACTGAAGGTTTCTCTAGAGCACTAGATGCTTGTGTTTTTCTCAGCTAGTTAGAAAAAAAGATGTAGATCTGTTCCTCTGCAAGAAGATATGTTTTCATTTAGTCTGATAGTTCATCCCTAGGCCGTTATCCAGAAACAACYCTTCTTCAACTACCTGACTCAAGAAGGTCTTTTGGATCCCAAAGGAAGGAACATGACATATCATATTGTCTTTGGCGAGGTCACATGTTTTTATTCACACTGTTTTAGGTACTCAGCTGACAGATTTTGTAATAAATATGCTGAAGTGAAACTTTCCTGAAGCCAAGAGTACAAACCCATGGGAGTGATGGAGTCATCCTACAGACCCAGGGATTTCCAGATGATTTTTACTTTGATCCTGGCTTCTTTTTAATTTTTTATTTATAGTGTTTGTATTTGATACTAATCATTAAAAAATTAAGTTTTATAATTTTATAGCTCGTAGTAAAAATCAAGAGTTAGTAAGAGAAATAGATCTGGTTAGACTGAATAGTTTAACCCGCTTAAAGGATTTAAAAGTTAAATGCTGAATGAAGAAACATCCTCAGAATTGGTACTCTATTCGCATAGGTTGATTTGAGAATCCTAGTCTTTCCAATTAGTCAGATCAGTTCAAAAGAGAGATTTTCATTAAATCTTACATACGTGTAGATGCTCTCGAGATTAGGTACTACCTGAAATTAGCAGCCAAGATCATAGATATCAGCTGTACTCTGATGAAGAGCAGAGGAAAAACAAGAGGCACTTACCCACCTTCTGAGGCTACAAAAAAAAATACTTGTGGATTCCAGGGAATTGTATTTTCAAGGAAGGCTCCTGTCTTCTGAGACCTCAGGCACGTCTGCAATATCTACGTGTCTGTAGCGCTTCTCTGCTTGATAGCGCAGACATAGCTGACTTCAGGTTGAGGTAGAAGTGCCATCATAGTGGCCACTCCATGGAGATCAGCGTGGGCTGAGCGTCTGTGGGGTTTACAGTCCCTGCTGAGCTTTGCACTGCTTGGGTTACATGTTGTGGCTACCGCAGGTACTGATGACTTACAGGGACTCAGGTATTGGTGGCTGCTGGGATGGGAATGTAAACCTGACCTGAGGGTGATCCCTTCTGCTGACATTTCTAATCTGTTGATGAGGTGCAAGCTCTGTATGGGTCTGTTAAGCCTTGTCTTCAATGGCAGAGAGATGTTCTTTTTGTATCTGCATAACTTCTTGACATAAACTCTAGCAAAGATTGAATGTAGAAAGGACAGTTTAGCAGCAGTTAAAATGAATGCAGTACTGGTTATCTGGGATTTTTCTCAACCAGTTGCATGTTAAGGTAGAATCTACAAAGCCTTGTCTTTACTGAGGRGTGGTAATGAGGGTGTTTGCTTAATGTGGTGCTCTGGACAAGCTCTCTCCTTTGCAAWGAAGACAAAGATGACAAGATGTATACAAGTAAAATACAAAAGCAGAAGGAATGAAAAGGCAAGGTRTGGTTTGTTCCCTAACTACTTTGTAACTACATAATCTTCTTGAGACAAAAATGTTGTTTTGGAAAGGACAGTGACAAACTACAGGAGTAATTGAGACAAGGTCAAGTGACCATTTTCTAGCCAACAGTTGCTGAATATGACCTACACATGTTGTTGTGTCTTCTGTAAATCATTTTTTAGTTTTGGCTGTCCTAGTCACAAATAAGTTGTGGCTGTGAAAAAGCCTGCACCATTCCTTTCCCTTACTCTTCTCTTTCCTCTTCACACACACTTTTGTGTTTGGCAAGCCACTTTTGTAAACACACAGAGTCATCTCAACATTTTTTATAGAGTACAAGATGCTAACACACCAACAGGCAGCTTTGTAGTAGAGTATGATTTTAATACAGTGCAGTGGCATTGGCAGCTTCTCAGACTGGCACTTGTTACTTTAATTCAGCTTTTCTCACTTTTTCTTTTTATTGCTTAATAAAAAGATGCCCTATCAAAATGTCTTTATTGGAATGCTATCAAAGTACTTTTTATTTACAGCATTTTCACTAGTTTATAAACATCTTCATATGAAAACCTATTTTACATTTATCTCAGTATATGATGGTATCCAGCTTTAGCGTTCTATTTTGTGGGGGTTTCTACCTTCATGTGTGTGCCAGGTGCTGGAAAAACAAATACAAAGACAGGCTCTTGCCCTGCTATACATCCTCAGCAAGGGAGGACAGTAAGGAAAGGAGTTCACAGCTAAGCAGTTACATACGTCTTCTCAGAGCAGCCACAACAATTTTGTTATTGTTTTAGCTTTTTAATACATATTAAACCTGTGAAATTTTGAATGGATAAATCTTTTTCATGAGACGATGGAAGGGCGCTGTGTGTTAAGCTGAAGTCTCTGACCCCTGCCATTTTATGAATAAAAAGTGACAAGAAACCTCTTGCCTCACTCAATAACACGATTAATCACAACAGTGATTTACCAATTTCATATGTCTTTATCTACATCAGGGTTCCCTGTAGGAACATATGCTGTATCAGTCAGTGAGAAATGCAGTGCAGATACTGGACAGGAATGCAGTTTCCAACCAGAATGCATTCCACCTAGAAATGGATTTTAGGGCAGTTAAGACTATATTCCCGTACTTACCAGGAATGCATTATTACTAAATATTATAGATTTTATTCACATATTTGTTGCCATGTTATCTGGTCATGAGCTGCATATGTAAGAATGGTGGTGTGATTGTAAATGGAGTTCAGGAAGGGGGTCAGAATCAGTCCAGTCTCTTCCTGCTACACAGCACCTAATATCAACTCTATTTGCAAATTCAATATAATGACACACAAGGAACTAGAGTCAGAGGTGGAATGGCCAGCAAGCCATAAACAAGAAGATAAAAAAGGAGGGCCCCTGGAGTGGACTGGAGAATTATTAGGAATTACCATTTCTTCCCTGATGTGATGTCTGTCTTAAGCATTACATTAATAATATCAGTAGAAGTAGTAATGTATATCTCCAGGTATGCAGAGTATCCAGAAGACAGACAACATGATGTGCACAGAGTTCATTCTGCCAGAACTTAAAGCCTAAGTAGACAAGTGGTAGAGATGACATGACATGATGTTGTGCAGATGCATATAGAGAGCTGGGGATAGAACCCACGTCACCCGAGTTCTTGTTCAGGTTGACTCTAATGTAGACTCTGTATGGCCTTCAGTCATCAGTGTGGAGTTCTGCGCTTGGAATAAAATCCACCAAAATTGGTAGGTGGGGAAAATTTTTATGATTTTGCTTCATCTCCAGCATATCCTAAACCTCTAGGTGCATGGGTTTGGATTCATCTTGCCTAACTTTAGAAGTCTACACTGCAGTGGATGCTCATAGTACATTGTTCATCAGGTCTGTTTTAGATGGTTGCTTAGGCATAATACAACTCATGCTACAACAGCAACTTGGTTAAAAGAAGGTCTAGAAAACAACTTCAGATGTAGAAGCTTACACAGTAGGTACCTAAAGATCGGTAAAAGGAATCTCATCCCCAGTGCTAATTGTCATCTCTAGAGTTTCCTAAACAGCTTTCCATGGGGAGTCCTTGTATGCTCACAAAAATCCTGGTATGCATTTTAGGTACTTAGCACCTTTGTGTTTTGGATATGGGTAAGGAGGTGAGCAAACTCCACTTAAATCACCTGAGGGCCTTGATCCATTAATTGTGCTCTTGATTTCACATATTACAGATGACCAACACAAGCACAACTATCATAATTTTCCTTTTTAAAAAGTGCTGTTGGGGACAGCATTGGAGCTTAGCTTAATGCTCTGGATACTCTGGTGGTGGCAAGTGAGTAATTTTTAGGGTTTATAATACTTTGTTTTTTCATGTCAAATAGATACTCATCAACATGGTACATGTGGGAAATATATCAGGAGTCAAATACACCATTGCTTCTATTTGTCTGGTTCCACTTGGTAGCCTCAAGTCTTTGTCTTCAAGACAGAATAATTGCAATAGTAATTCTAAGAAAAACTATTGTTGAAAATTATGGGGAAGGAGTCGATCTATAAGGAACAGGAACCGGTGCCTAGTGCTACAAGGTTGATTAAGTGTATCTCTTATCTTAAATTTTCTGGTAATAATAAGACCTAAGAATATCTGCTTGGTTTAAAGAGAAGGCAGAGCACTAGTCTTGTTACTGAGCAGTCTTGAGTACTAGCTCCATGTGAATAGTAGTAGTTTACTATTTAATAGTTTCTAAATAATATCATATTTGTTTATAAGAAGCCCTTTAAAATTTTAGAAGTTTGAGATTCCAAAAAGCTAATTTTTAATGTCCTCATGTTGCCCTTTTCCTAGATGTTTTCAGAAGTATTGATAATAAATTTGATTTTAGTCATTATTGGCCAGACCTATGGGGTGTTTTGCTGAACTTCAGTGAATGTGTCCATACACATGTGCTCTCCCCAACACACTTAGTACAACAGTTGAATCGTGCTGATATGTGCAAACCGTTGTCCTCTGTACAAAGAGAATTTGAAGCCTAGATGAGTGGAATGGTTTTCTAGAAAAGCAGCCTATTTAAATGCAATTAGTGTATCTTGTTGTTCCTATGGTTATACAAATATATTGCACCTTTACTTTAAACAATGCCTTGCACAAAGTGATGTTGAGATCTGATCACTCATAGCACCTAAGGACTATTAAGTGATCATTATTTATCATGCAGTATAATGTGTTTTATTGATGTGAGTGGTGTGGTAGGTATACATGTTTCTTCCTTATAATAAGCGGGCCCAGTATTAGCCAGTGAGAACAATGTATTATGTAAAAAGTAAGAAAAATCTATTAAAAATGCCTACTGTATTATCCAAAGGAATTAGCATTTGCTAGTTTGCCAGTCAGTCAAGGTTTTACAAGAGTTATTGTCATTTTGATTTTCGGATGAGTCATTTGGTATATTGCCCCCAAAGGCACCTCATTATGATTCAGTGCACAGCATATAAAATTGCTTAGGCTTTCGGGGCTCTATGGAAAGCAAGTGGGGGTTGCGGTGGCTCAGCGTTGTGAAGCAGCAGCATTATGCTTAATTGACACCTTTGATGTAGCCCTAAGACAGCACCTGCACCTCCCACTGCTGCTCTGAAGACGTCAGCCTTACGCAGAAAAGGCTTCTGCTTATGAATCCTGCATCGCATTCAGCTCACTCTGTGAGCAGCCCCAGCTATCCTTAACTAATCCCATTGCTTCTCAGTTTGGCTACAGCTTGGCTTAGTACAGAGCAGGAATTTTGCTGCTTGCTATTATCAGGTTAAACAGTAAGATTTTGTCCATGTTAGAACTCATAGAAGGTAAGTCAAATGCCTTGTTGATATCCTAGTATGTAAATATTCTCCTCAGATTCAGAATCTGGGAATCTGATTGTCGATTCTTTTTTTCCTGGTGCTGACAAATGTGGACTGTGAATTAACAGCTGCTTGTTTAGGAATATTTACATATATATGTGATACACGCTTTGTACTGTTTCTGTCAGTGCTCCAGTGTGAACATTATTGATAGCCTCTCAAGTGATTACTTTGTAGTAGAATTCTGTCCTCTGCTGGTATTGTTTTGTTAATTTAATGGATAATGTCACATGCATGCAAAAGATGCTTCTAAAATGATAGGCACTGACATATATAAAGGAACTTATTTATGTGAGAAAGTGATGCTTTGCTGTAAGTCAGACTTGAGGTGTTACATCCAATTTATTTGCCTCTAGAAAGCCCTTCTAGGTTAAGTCTGAGGTGATGTTTGGGTCAGATAGTATTGCAAAAATCCCTTCAAAGGAATGAGTGAGGAACAGCAAGCAGCTGATTTGTTCTTGCAAGCAATACTGCTTTTTATTTTTGGTGGGTAGCACTTCAAGCCATAACTAAATGGAATGACAAGGTTTACATGTAGCAAGTGTCTGTTAAGGTTAACAAAGCACCTTGCTCCCCATCACTTTCAAGCACAGGAACAATACAGTTTAAGAAAACATGATCATGTTCTCTGCCATTGACTAAACGGTCTTTTCAGGTTTGTTGATTATTTGCTTGCACTCTGTATAAAAATTGGCTTCATAAGCCAAAACTCTGAGGAAACAGTCCTTTTGTGAATTACCTTATTTAATGTTTAAAACATTAAGCAAAAGCAAATTAATCTGTTCAACAAAGAATGAAAAGAAATATGTTGATTTGACTATTTCTTTGCTTTTAAAAATGCCTTGTATTTATTTTTTCAATTTATTGTCCTTTTAGTGAATGGAACCCCTGGTAGCCAGCTTTCTACTCCCCGCTCTGGGAAGTCTCCAAGCCCATCTCCCACCAGCCCAGGAAGCCTACGGAAACAGAGGGTAAGGAAATAAGGAAACTGATTTCTGAGCGTGGCTGGGGAGAATCCGGCATAGCCATTATCCGATAACCTTCTCCCCACTGATTTCCTTGTGTGTAGAGTTGTAGGGTGGAAGAGCCTGGCTACAGTCCTTGTGTTTGTGCAACACTCTGAAGTGGTATACAACTGTTCTGTGTCTGACAAAATGCTAAGTATGCAGGGAATCGGTTTATCCCTGAGGGGAAAAACAGGGGTATCGTTCTCCTTTTGTACAAAACTTTTTTTTTGTTTTAGTTTCTTTTTCCAAAAATTTCACAATTGGAAGGAAATGTTCACGTTGTCAAAGACTTTTTTTTGTTGTTAATTTGCCGTGGGCATTATGTCACTTGCAAAACCTACAAACAGCTTTGATTTTGAAGCAAGGTGAAAGAATGCGCTGTGGAATTTAGCTGTGGATTAGCTGTGATATCATAGTCTTGTGCAGTGAAGATACTATCAGTACTGAGGCAGCATGAGACTTGTCAGTCGTTTTGCTGGACCAGAGTTGTTAGTAGCTGTAGGTTCCCACCAGTTTTCCTGTGTAGAGGAATCTACAATGTACCTAAGCATCCAGAACTAAGGTAGTACCTATGTTACTGCTATAACCCCCTGACAAAATATTACTCGTTCAACCCAAAAGGCTCCACCTGCTGATTTAATTAATTTTATCTGTTCAAAAGCAATGGGACAGATGTCTATGTATCTTCTCTTCTGCTATTTTCTAAACTGTGATCAGTTCTCAATGAAAGCTTCCCTAAGGCAGTACTCTATCTCAGACTTGTTTATGAACACAGTTTGAACACATGCTTTTTCTGCCTTTTCAGTTTTTAAATAAAGACATAATTTGTGTCTCTCAAAGTAAGGGCATTATGTACCAAATTGGCAGTGTTTGACTTCAGGGGCTGGTGCAGACCTGATTCCCCAGATATCCAGATCAGGAATAGCTGTAGCATGGCATGACTCCCTTCTAGCCTGTGTACCCTTCTTCATGTCTGGTGGATACCAGGGAGCTGAGGAATTGTGCATGCCCAAGTCTTACCTCAGGCTGGGATACAGCCATGGGTTTCTGCCRCGACTTGTTTATAGATAGGGAAGCCAACTGCGATCTTGCAGTATAGAGATAGCCAGTGAGCGGCAGCTTGAAGCCTCAGGGTAGTGTCATGGTTTTCATCATCTGGTACACAGAGAGTAAAGATGCAAGTTTCAGTTGGGTAAGCTGGTACTGAAATCTTCTTGAATGCAATGTCTTCCACACCTGTTTGCTCTTACTCTCAAAGCTTATTAATGAATCATTAATAAGTCACTGAAGAGGGAAGAAAGAGTCTTCCAAGTGAATTATACATTGGTGATGTAAGGGTGTCTGTTTAGATGGATGGTATTCAGTATACAGTGGATTTTCATTTGCTGTAAGGCTGTCTCTCTTTCCTAAATTTCCTTCCCCACCACTGATGCTTCTCTCCCCACAGTGAAGAAATGTTTTTCTGTTAACATTTGTGGATGGGTGAGTGGGAACCATGTGGTCAGCACCATTAGACACAAAGGGTGTTTGTCCACAGGGTTTCTGACTTTCAAATGTGAACAGGAGAGTGAATGGGCTTCTTCTTATCCGGGTTCCCTATGTGGAAGTGTAACAGGATCACTGAGTGGCAGTATTATGGATGCAAAGGGCTGTGTAGTGGTAACATAATCACATTGCTAACTGTACAGCAAATAAATATTGAAGTAAATTACAGGAGAGATAAGACATTGTTAAAGAGTTGAATTCTCTTCTCAGATATTCATGTCCAGTCCCCTTGACCTCGGTAGGGGACCTTTCATGCTTGTCTGGCTTTATTTTAGACAGATTTTTTTTTTTTACCTGACAAAACATGGAATACATTCATGTAAAAATTGCAATCATGTAAAAATGCATTGCAATTATATTATTTAGGTTACAAAATCAACTGCTCAGAAGTTCAGGGATGGAAACTTTATACTTGCTCTCAGAATTTATTTCAGCTCCTTTCGTGTTTAACTTATGAAGTGAATGAGCTAGAAGTTCAGTGTAAAAACATATGATTGTGTCATTAAAAGTCATAATGTGTATTCCAATGACTAAATTAGTTCTATGAACAGCCCTTAAACAGTGCTTACTAATCTTAATTTTCTTGTTAGCAGTATAAATGGTGTTCTGTTTTGTTTTAGTAACATCTTTTGTATGTTGCCATTTAAATTTTATTTAGAGGATAGGTTATTTTATGTACCATATTGTCATAAACCAAATTTGAACCCAAAGCATTTTGCTTTGTCTTCAATGGCTTCAGCTACAGGGCTGACGAGCCAGCTGTAGGAGAAGGTTTATTCCCTAGGAGGTTGTTGAAGTGTTGGTATCATGTGATAGACCTACAAGAGAGAAGAGGAGACTGATTTCAGTGCCCCCCTTGTCCCCATTGTTGAGAGGTGAGGTATTCCTGCCCCGAAAGAAGACCGTTGACTGCTAGAGCCATGGTCTGGGATTGAAGGTGACGGCTGGGTTTCTGACTGGTCTGGGTTTCTCTCTTTACGTGGAGTTTGAGGGAGCTACTGCTTTAGAACTGAAATAAGATGCTGGGTCCTGGAAATGCTAGCTCAGCTTTGTAATTCATTTTTTCTCTACCCCTCTCTTCTTGTGGTTAGAGTTAGAGGAGTGCCTGTTCTCTCGTGCCATCAGGGACATGGGGTGCCAGTGGTATGTACTGGGTCTGGAAGACAACAGGGAACGTTGACTCTAGCATAGCCTGATTCCCCTTGATGTAACTAATCAATCAGCTCTTCAGCATCCCCATCCAAATACTATGAGGGAGTTGTAGGCTTGGTCTGTCAAAATGCTCAGGGGTCCGGGCAGGATGCCAGTGTTTTTCCTGGGAAATACAGGTGAGAGGAAGTCATGCTTTTGAATTCAGAGGCACAAAAGCAAGGTACTTCCGCAAACTGAGGGATTTCTCCCTGTGAACAGTAAAGACATGTAAAAAAAGTAGAGATGGTAGAATTTTCCAAAGAAAATATTCCTTCTAATTATGGAGTGCATTAGGCAACTTAAAATAGGGATTGATCAATCTTCTTACTTACTGACATTTCATCATTCACCTTTAAAAAAAAAATAAATTCTGGCCTTTGATGGAAGGCTTTCCATTGATGTAAATAAAGCCAAGAATGCTGCTGTGATACATGTACTATACTCATGAAAACAGTACTCTTGTAATGCTACAGATAAAATTTTCTACGCTCAAAAGCCAGAACATAAAAAGATAAAGTTTCATGCTTTCTCACTTGCATATGTACATGGTTGAGTTGTTTCCAGAAATTCAGAAATCAGTGAAAGTTACGTATTGATAATCTTGGGCAAAATTCAGTCTATGTTTGAGGAAAGTAAGATTTGAAAGATTAAGTTCATGAGTGTAATACAAAGACTTGAAAGTGAACTAGGAATCCTTTGGACTTTTATGGGTTTTTTCAGCTTCTGAGCATTTAAACTTGCAGCCTGTGTACTATAGTTACGCTTTCTTATAGTTTAATTCTTTCATTTGTTCTTAAATAGGAAATTAAGATTCTTGGTTTTAAATTGTTATGTACTTAATTGTGTATTTCCACAGAGGATGAAAAGATCTGAAATTCAGGTTTATAGCAGTTGAAGTAGACAGTTGTTGTGTTGCACATGCATATACTTCCTACCACACAGAGTATGGTTAGTGATGCAGACTCAGGAAAGGTGACATAGCAATCATAACAATAAATATACGTAACAGCAACACCCACATTTTATTTAACTAGCCTTTATAATAGTTTATGAGCTTGTTTTTCCACTGTCTTGTAATCAGAGTCATTACTTCAGTTAGGGTGGAAATGTTCTATACTTTATACCTGATTTTCCATTGCTTGCCATTATTTTAAATGTTTTTTCTACTTCCCTAGAGACTACAACCTATAGAATAATAAAAAATTAGATCTAAGGTACGTCTTGACTACTCAGACAAAGAAGTTGAATTCTGTGTATATAAGGATTTTTTGAGTTGTATGTGGCCAAGAAGTCTTATTCATTGAGCAAGTTTTGTCTTTTTATTAATCTATGCAAAATAATGAATAGATTCTCCTCATCTTTTTCAGAAATACAGCTCTTTGGCTAATTATAGGCAAGGAAAATTCTTGCAGAAAGGAAAACTTTAAAAAAATCTTGTGCATTATTTTACTTTAAAACAACCATAGAGTTATAAAAGTAACCACGAAAATACTCCCCAAATATTAAAAGTCAGTCTCACAAATATCTTCTTTGTAACTTCTGAATGCATATTTTTTTAATATTCAGAGGAGTGAGCAGTCATCTGGAAGATTCAAAAGTTTGGTGTGTTACCCTCACTGTCAAATCAAGATTTTTTTTTTCTGTACTATATATTAGAAATTCCAAACTGTATATGCTCAAAAGAAATTTTAATAATTAACTAGCTAGTTCGTATTCAAAATGAGATGGTCTTGTCTGTTTAGAATTCTTCTTTTGTCTAGATTGTTCACAACAAAATAGAAATGTATTTAAGATCTGATTTTCAGTCTGCCAGTCTAACATGTCTGCTACTGTACGTACACATGCCCATTGGCAAAATACATGCAGAATAAGCATTCTAGGGAATGAAAACCCCCTTTAAGGGACTTAAATCCCCCTTATATCATGCCTGCAAGTAAAACATAAACCTGCATAGATTACTGACGTCCTTGTAAATTTGAAATTTGTAAAGCATTCATTTTAGGTAGTCCTTGTTTTATAGTATAGCTTTTAGATTTGTTTATTTTTTGTCTCAGTTATCTTAAAAAAAAAAAAAACAAAGTTACATTAAAAAAAACACAAAAACACCCAAACCAAGCTCAACCCTAAAGCTGGCTCCACCAGCCTTCCCATTCTCATGTGTTCTTTCATTTTGTCTTGCAGTTATTTTTTATTTCATAAATATGTTTTATACTTAAAGGATCCCCAGAAACAGCTAGAAGGTATCAGAGCTTGCCTATGAGTTGTGCTGGGCACCTGCCTGCTCGGTGCCCCTCTAAACCATCAGCTATGCTTAATTCACCTTAAAAAGATAGTACTCTGTCCTCTACTGCATCTCCTCACTGAACTTCCTCTTTCATTCAGTGCTATTGTGTATCTTGGCGAGGGTTGTTGTGCTGTGTAGGTTGGATAGGGCAATGTACCATCCCCTAACACCTCTGGCATTTGAGGATTATCTGATCTGTCGGAGGATGCTCGGAGAGGGTGTTGAATAACCGAAGTGGATCTGTACACTCAGACTCTCCCTCTGCTGTCATGAGCTGGTTGCTTGGCTACCATCAGAAAGAGCCGGTGACAGGGGGATTTTACATGCTGTCTTTTTACACATACACACAGACACAGAAAAACTGTGGAAAAGAGATACCGTTGTCAGTACAATACAGGCAACGGCAATATTCAGTGTCAGCATTCTGGGGCTCAAATGTTGCTGGATCCATGCTATATCACCAGTGGGTGGCAACTTTTGATTACCTTATATAAGGTAAGCACTTACTTTCCTACTGCTGTTTGCGAAACAGCAAAAAGGGAAATATATTCCCTTTAAGATTAAATTCAGATTGCCAAGTTTCCAAACAATTAGGAGACTCGCCAGAACAGACAAATACTGTTTTAATAGTGTTTAATAGGAAAGAATCAAAGAAAAAAATAATTGCCTCTTAGAATAGGTTGTACATTAAAACTCCAGCTTTCTTTTCTAACAATCTACTTGTTGATTAAAAAATAATTATATGACATTAAGCCAAAAATCTGATTATATAGAATATGTGTATTTTATGTTAAACAATATCTTCTGGTCCACAGTAACAAAAAGAATATAAGACAATATATAAGAGAACAATATAAGTTGCAGTGCAACAAATCAAACACAATAAACAAATCTATACTGCACTTCATCTTACAGGACCTGTATCGCCCACTCTCTTCGGATGATATGGATTCAGTAGGAGACTCAGTGTAAAAGAGAAAATGGAACAATGTTTATGGTTTGTGATTTGGTGAAGGTTTAACATTTTTAAAGAGAATAGCTGCTAATTTACAGTAATAGTGAATCGCACAAAAGAGTTTTGCATATTTAATATTAAAAACATGGGGCCAAATTGATTCTAGTGTGTGGGGGTATTTTTGGCTTTACCACTGCATTTTGATGCAAGAATTTGTAATGAATGAGCCATTGAATATGTCCATCAAATACAAAACAGCATTGTGCACACTTTAAGGAACAAAGATTAGATAAGGTGAATATAACGCACAAATCCATAGTGGGCACATTTATGAATAGCAGTCTTTTTATCATCTAAGGTACTGATTATATGTTCTGTTTTTAACATAGGTATCTTTATTCATTTTGGTATGAACAGTTAATGAATGCTTTGCTTTTACCAACGAATAGGTAAAATGCAGAAAAGGAAAAACCTACCATATTAAACTGCTTGCAACATGCTGTCTGATCCCGACACGCACATTTGGAACACTCTAAGTTTAGTCTTTTTATCTAAACGAAAAGAAAATTAAGAAATCCCATGTGGCCACAGGACAAAAAGGAAACGCTTTCAAAGCAGTGTTCAAATTCTCTTCACTGCATTACCATTTGATGACTGTAAACAGGCAACATGAATGTTTTACCTGGCAAGAACTGTTAATACTGATCATCCGTGTGTTGCAAGTAAATATGGACAGATTTCTAAACAAGGAAATATGGGGGCCTGCTGGCTAGCAGCGTCATCTGACACACATATGATGACACCTTTTGGAAAAACACATTTTGCCTGAGAAACTAGTGATTATTTTCACTTATGTTAAGGACAAGAAAATAATTTTTTATTTGCTGTAATAAGTCATTTTATGCATTTTAAAATGAAAGCCTACAGAAATGGTGTACTGTAAGTCATCCTCCTATTGACCTAATTTCTCTGTTTTCGTAATTTCTAGAGGTGGTCATTTTGTACAGCATGAATATGCAAAACTCCTTTAGTGTTAAAGTAGGTCACGCATTATAACCAGTTGCTTAACAAATATCTACTAATTTTATTTGTTTTCTGCTGCTTTATTGTGAGAATCTTAATCTACTTTAATTTACATAATAGCAATATTTCCCATCATATGTTGCATATTGCTTTAAAATTTATCTGTTGTATTTAAGCCCATAGTGTAGTGATCACACACTTTTACTGTCTTATACCTTTCCTTTCAGTATCTCAAATACTAGTGATTTAAGAATTAGAAATTAGCGTGATTCTGATCCTCAACAAAAATCTATAGAGATTATATTTTTGAGCTACTTAGTGATGATTTAATATATTTCGAAATCAGGAAAATTTACTTAATAGCAGAAAATGTTTAGCTGCCGCATGCCAACTTTTAAATGTAGTGAAATAATTCCTTTACACTGATTTGCCCATAATAAAATTCAGCAGCTGGAAAATGTTGGCATGTGATGTTATGGCTTCACTGTATCAATATCATTTTCTTTATGGAGGATATTTGCAAAAAGAAGTAAAAGGGCAGCAGAATACAAAACTTACCTTCTCTGTTTTCAATACTTGGTTCCAGTATCACCTGGAGAGAAAGTCATTGATCTGGCAGGTTTGCTGAAGCAGTTAGGTCATTCCATTTTGAAATGCATGTTTTGCCATTCCTGCTTCAGACTTCAGATCTAAAACTGTTCCCAGCAATAGGAACAGTCCCCCGCCATACCCCAATCCTAAGGCTGTCCTGTTCTACTGAAAAAGTTCGCAGCTGTGAAGTTACTTGCATTTCTGCCTCTTATGAGGGAATGTCTTTGTAAAATGTATTACTTAATCCCAAGAAATGCGTATTATGTAAAGGTGCATTGGGATCAGTTTCAAAAAATTCAGACAACTCCACCAGACTGAACAAAATACTTACTGACGTTTTGAAAATTGTTTTTTCCTGTAAAGAAAATAAATTCCAGGAATTTTATTTTTCCTCCTGTCTCCCATATAGGCTACTGCTGCTTAAGGCAGTTTATTAAGAATGTTTGTTCTGCGCAGGGAGCACAGATTGCCAGCAAATCTGAATCCCATGGCTTTGCTTAGCTGTGGAAAAGAAAAATGGACCTTATATCAGTAATTGTTATCATAGCGAGTTCTCCATCAAGACTGTTTCAAAGAATATGCTAGTCCATAACATTTAATCATTTCAACATATGACTTGTATTAAGGGGCTATTCAGGGGCAATATGTATCATTAATATTTCATTTAAGGAATGAAAGTCCCTTAGAGATTGAAAAGGTACACTGTTTATAGACTTTGAGATCCCTTTTGTGTGGAATGTAATTCCCATTATACATGAGTAGAAATGAAATGTTTCTTTTGAGCAAGACCAGAAGGTTTCAGTTTATGGGTGAAACTGAAATTGTGTTTCGTGATGCTGTAGTTCTGCTTGCAACAGCACAGGGTTTAGTTTGTCTCTAGATTTCATTGACTTCATTAAATAACAGAATAGCTTAAGCAACTTTATAGTGTTTGAACCTCTTATAGTTCTCTGTATGCTGCATTATTTGTGCCTACTCTAAGGTGATTATGATGTAGCTAAAGAGCCTTGTATAGATTGTGAATGCTTTGCTTCCCTTTGAGCTTTATGAATACTTGTGGTTATTTCCCTAATGCTTTCTGCAACTTTCTGGGGTTTTTTAAATCTCTTTTCTTCTTCTTTTATGCAACAAACAGTTCACATGTGAAGCACAGAATGTGTATGTTTATATTTATACACACATACAGACACACACACACACACATAGATTAATGGCTTTGAAACCCATGCACAGTTATGTCACATTTGTGGCTTTAAAGAAATATGTGGGGAAAATGTATTAATGGGAGGATGTTCATCTGGTGGGATTCGCTATAGCTCTGTTAAAGTCAGTGGAGCTGCACCAACCTGTGCTTGCTGAGCAGCTCCCCCAAGGAAGTCTGTACAACTTTAAGAGACCTCATGTACAAACAAGGGCTAAGTTCTGCTCAGTTTGAAGTTAGTGCCAAAACCACGATTGACTTCAAGGTGGGAAGCATAGGACCTTGTGCACAAATATATATACACAGACAAAATGTTAATCATAAATTTGAAATGGTATTATTTTGACATGTTCAGACTTGTGTCTCCTCTTGAACTGCACTGTTCTGCAGTGTATTAAGTCATGCAATATTAGAAGTTCTTTTGTTGAAATCAGTAAAATCTTTAACATTCATTATCCAATGTGAAAATTGCTTTTCAATTTGTAAAATAATTCAGCAATAGCACATTATATTTGGTTATTTTTCTCTTTAAACCATTTCACAGGGCATATATGGCTGTAAAATGAAAATTCTGGGGCATTAATATTGTGGCTATAAATGTATATTATAAGAAAGGATACATAATGTTAAACAGCCTTGAAGAACACCTGGGTTGAGATTGTGTGGCCTAACAATTGAAATAAATAATAGTGTTTGCTTTTACAGTTTCATACTTCACACTGCGATATGAATTTTATATAGTGCAGTATGTTACAAAAAATGTCCTCCAACTCTAATGTTAAAATAAATTTACAGTAATATAGGAAAGAACCTCTGATCAACCCAAGTTTACTGTTTTGTCAAAAATAGTAGAGAAATGAACAAACAGAAAATCTTTATGGTGCTAAATTACCTTGTCACTTGATGAATACTTAGGTTAATGTTGTCTGCGCTTTTTCTTTTATCCAATTAGTGGTATACAACCGAATACAAGATTGTTCTTTCTTTAATCTTCACTTTCAGTTTATCTGTTAGTGACGGGATGAGAACTTGTAACTATGAGTGATCAATAGAAAAATAACCTTATGTCACGCAGACAGCAGTAGCTTCACACGCAGAGCAAAGTAAGCAAGCGGTTGTCACGCTCTTTGGAAATGGGTGTGCTACCCCCCAGGAAACCCCTCCGTTCAGAAAGCAGGGCTTGCCGAGCAGAGCAGAGGCTATTCTGAGCTGTGTTTGCTGTCGTAACACCTTTCGGCTGGCTCGGTTTGCCTCTTTCACCTGGCACCTGACCTTAGACTGGCTGAGCGCCTTAACTCCCCGCGGAAGGCAATAGGTACGTAGATACATGTGTTGTGTACGCATACGTTAGCGAAGGGTTAAAAACACACACAGTGCACACATACATATTCGTATGCATTTTAGTGTCTGTATTTGCGCATGTTGATTATATTCTAATTTGCTTAAATTAACCCTCAGCAGTGAATTATGAAAAAAGCTGTACTGTATTCAGYGTGTACTTGTCTGATGTTATATGAGGTAATTAGTTTGTGGTTTGCCCTGCAATACAGTGTTTTGGAATTTGGACTCTAGTGAAAGAGGAGCTAACGATGTTTGTGCTAAGGCCTCTTCATTTTGTTAGTTGCACTATGATATTGTAAATATTGGCACATTTACAACATAAGTTTAAGATTTTACGAAGTTATGCATACAATTATTTTTTTTAAAGAAAAGTGCTTGGATATTTGCTTTTTAAAATATACCATTTTTGTATTAATGTGATGCAGGAAACCAAAAAGAAAGCTGTTGATTTATCAGCAAAAAATGTAAAACTTGCAAAAATAAATGCCGATGAATGTTTTATTTCATATAATCAGCTGAAGAAAATCACCTTCATTTTTGTGCCATTGTTTCATCATACTGTGTTGTACTTGTGTTTCATATTTGACCATGTCATCCTGGTTGCAATTTGTTGTTTCGCTAGATTTAACATTACTGTAGATTATTGTAAGCAATGTAATAAATATATTTAAAAAATACATACTGTTCAGTGAGTTTATTTTGGAAACGTGATTAACAGGCTTTAAAAAAGTACTTGCAGTTGGTGTTGCTTGTTCATTTTGGATCAGCATTGTCCATCTAGCAGTTCGCTTAGTATAAGCATATGGGATTCATGCATCCTAATGGGTTCCTTTAAATAGTAGATGCATTCAGTGCCTTTTTAAATAATAAACTCTGGGCTCTAGAGTGTAGATGCAAAAGATCCTTCAAGGAAGAATTTGGTTTCTAACAGGTATTTTGGAGACAGTAAATATACCTGCCTTGAATTGCTTATGGGTAAGTTTGTGTGCACATGGCGGGATAGATTTGAAGTATGAAGTGGGAAATTAGTAGACTATCCAAAGCAAGGTGCCAGCTCCCTGCTGACAACTCAGCTACAGCAGGACTCCTCTTAAGACAAGTATTAGGAAAATATGCCTGTGAAAAACTAAGAGTACTGAAACATACCCATGGTCTTTTAAAATAAGTACCTTGTTTTCTTTATATATCTTTCCACCCTTTAAAAATACATATCTATAGCCTAGTTTTACTTTTTGTTTGGCAGGGGCAGGGGAAGAGAGACGTTACARTTTCTGACATGTCATCTGCCAGTCTGATGCTTCAGCTGATGTTCAGACACTCTCCTAGAGGGATCTGTGGGCCTGATAAAAGTTCTAGTTTTGAAACCCTCTTGGTTGCTAGTAAATAGGTCTGCCTACAAAAGGTGTACAGACATAGAAAGGAAACAGTACTATAGAAATGAGGAAGAGTAGAAACAAAATAATTGAGGTTTCTGTCTCTACCAAGTAACAGTTAAGAAGACCAGGAGAGCTTTTAAAATACAACTCAAATAGATTAAAAATAAAAGTGGTGATTGTGCTGTGCCCTTAATTAGGYGGAAGAAAAAAGAACGTCCTTTGATGGCCTTTCAATTTTTATTTGGTATTTGAGTGGAAAATTTTACCTGTGTATAACTTTAGAAAAGGAAAAAGGAAACCTTCACATTGCATCACTGCACATGTAACTTTTTATGTTAACCGCAGTATGGATACAGTAATGACAGGTCAACTTCCAATACCATGAATCTGATACTTTTTTTTTTTTTAGATCATCAATCTTTTCTGGAGGATGCCAAAGGTTGAGTGAGCCTACAGTCTGAATTATGGCTCAGCTGTGGAAGCAGCTGTTAGGAGCTAGCGGAGGTTAGATTTAAGTTTACTGTTAAATACTGTAAATACTGTAAATAGGAAGCTATGTTGGTCTTTCAGAATTGCCCTGTTACACAAATGAAATGAGTGTATAAGCAGTTGATGCCGCAGCTTAATAAGAGGATCCTAATAAAACAAAGTGCTTCAGCTTGAAAATTTAACTTCAGTCTGTCAGCTCCATTTCCTTGCAAACTCTCCCATTTGTCCCTCTATCACTCAAAGAAGAAAACCAACACAAGTTCCTGAGTGACACATGCCGGATTATTGCTTGTGTCGTTTGAACTTACCTCTTCTCCAAGCTGTGTAAATCCTGAATTGCATAAATGAACAAAAAAATATCATTTCCCTATGTAGGGCCTCTCTTAAGTCAAGTGTCCAACAAGACAGGGCAGGATGTAGAACTGTGGATAAGTAGCAAGTTTGCATACATTTTTCATAGTTCCTTTCCAGATGAAGCAGTTTATAAATAAATTTGGATCTTACATGTCAGTTTAGTGCAGTGTCCGAATTTGAAAAGAAAAGAATTGCATCATTTCTCTTTCTATACATTGAATTCCATTGGCTTCCATTCTTTCAGCATGAAGATTGTGGATTTGATGTTTCTCCATGAAGGAATTTTTTGCCAGCTCTGTACTGTTTACATGAAAACTTTTTCCCTGTCTCAGCTGGCTGGGCCAAAAAATGTAAGCGATTAAACAAAAGAAAATCAGAAACATTTTTCGCTGGATAGAGTTGGGAGAGGGAGTTTCAGTGTAACCCTTTGCTTCTCTGTAAATTGAATAATAAAAAAAGAGAGTTTGTCTTCTTAAAAGTTGCATGAAAATATATTAGTTTACTGTTTTAAACCAGCTGTCCTCTGCTTTACCTTTTGTTCTCTGGAGATGTACCATTTTGTTGTATTGACTCGCTATTTCTTGCATAACACTGTTACATATTACAGGAATTTTTTGAGCCCTTCGAAGTCCTTCAAAGCTAATACCTGCACTGGACTGTTGTCTTTATTTTACCATTAACCGTGATGATCTTTAGGGTAAGGAATTGACTATGTCAGGAATTCATGACGGCTACCTTGCAAAGGTTATTTATAACCAGACTGAACACTAGTATGGGCTCCAAAAGAGGTGAGCGTGGTTGCTTAACTGTTTAGTTTTGGTTTTAATGCTATTTATCCTTGCTGAATTGAACTTCCTCTTACACGTTACTGACACACGTAGCTTTTTGTATATTTTTTAAGTTCTGTAGAATTCTCCGGAATAGGGAAAATCTTAGGAGGCATCATTTAAAGACATTAATAATTCCCTTATCCTGAGCCTCCTTCCTGAATTTACACTTTGCTAATTTTCATCATCGCTTCATTAGGCCCGTTTCTAAAAGAGCAGAACTCTGCATGAGATCCAAACTTAGTGTTACACCTGTGTGCATTTCTGTTACTCACATTTCATCCAGATGCTTCCTTCGTGCTGGGAAAATACAAAGGAATCTATTGTTGAGAGACTTTGTAGACTCCATATGCACTAATAAAGGTTTTGAGAGGTTTGGAAAATATAATGCAGTGTTTGGGGTTTAAGATTCAGGAATCTGAATTGCATTAACAAACTTCCTAGTCATACTTGTTTAAGTTTCTTTTCATAACTGCTGATACTGGTAGTCCACAGGAATTATTCCTGCTGTTTAGCTGGAGTGGGATTTTAAGATTAATTTAGGACAGAGGTGAGTATGGGGAGAGAGAAATTACGGTAATATTTATTTTACTGCCTTTTTTTCCATGGATTTAGCACAATTTCCACTGAGATACAAACTATTTACAAAACAGTTGCTAAATAAATCTCCCAGTGAGACATGGATGAAACTCTATAGCGCTAATGTTTCCATTCACATCAATGAGATGTGTGGTGTGCTGGCCATCTGTTATATAAACCTGAATAGGATCTGAAATCCTTACACCAAAGACCTGATTTTTTTATGCCATCGCTTTTATGGAGGTGTGCCATAAAAATGGCCATGTGCTGGCAACCTGTGCAACTGGACCCCTTTAAATCTGTGTAAAAGTGATGACATTTCAAGCACCTCAGCATCTCTTAAAATTAAAACAGCTAATTGCATTAAGGTCTGTGTGTTGAAGAGATTATACTCTTGCTTAGAGTTTGTTTTTCCCCCCTCCCCATCTGCAATATCCCCGATGGGGTCCACAGCTGTGAGAGCAACAGTGTGCACGACAGACTGCCTCACGATTGGCAAGCCAGCTGGAAGGAACACCGAGACCCACAAGGATTGCTGGACCCRGAGGGCTTTCAGCTTGTGAGAACAACGAGCTAATTAAAGTCTAAATAAACGGAATGTCCTTCTAGCTGAAGTAAAGATAAATAAATAAATGCCTGCGTGTTGTTCCAGAGGACTGAATAAAGACGAAAATATTTGTGTCCTGTTTACCTAGTAACGTCTCTTTAATTGTGAAAGGGAGTCTGTCAGCAGACTTGGTGAATATATGCAAATGTACGGTTCCTGATTTCTTTTTAATCTGGTGTTTTAATAGGAGGGGTTCAGTAAAGGTAATGAAAAGTATGTGTTTTCTTCATATTTTTCAATTTGTTCACGAATTTTAAAGTTTAAAGTTTTAAAAATCTCAGTATGTGTTTTTAGCAAATGTCTTCTTAGCTACTGCTTCCTTGTCACTGGCGAGCTCTGCTTCTGCTCACACACTGGTGCTTCGCACGCAGATCTCACTGGAGGGGCTGTATGCTTTGTTTGCAGACCTATGGTACAGTATATGCTACTAATGCATCACTTCAGTTCTTCAGTTATCAATATCACCTTAGCCTTCCCATCTTTATGTAGTGTCAATAAGAAAAGAAGTAGGGGCACTTAAAAAATTGATCTCATATTGATGTTTTATTTCCTTTAAATTTTCTATGTAAAAATACATATTTAGGGAGCTATACCTGAGACAGATATTTAGGAGTGAATTTAATTTCAGTCGTGTGTAGGCCATTAAGAYTATTTGTATTTAAAGTGAAGCACTTGCTGAAGTGCTTTGCTGAAATGGGCCCTCAAAGGAGTCTAATTTTGGAAGGACTGAGCACTCACAGTTCTCAGCTAAACATCATCTTGAGGGTCCTTGAGAAATTAGGTTCCCAAATAGAAATTTGAGTCTCTCTAGGCACCCGTTCGGAGAAGATGTGGCCACCAAGTTAGGTCTTGATTTTCACGTCTCCCATTCTCACAAATGAGAACAATGGATGCGAGACTCCGTAAAGAGACCGTCAGACTACTAAAGAAAGCTGCAACGGTGTGTAGTCGGTAGTCTTGACCTAGCGTCTGCTGAAAAGTGTAATCTCACTATTTAAAATGCAAAAAACTGAATAAAGTAGTTGTTTGATAATCTATTGAAAATCTAGCACTAACCTTTTTGTGTTGTACCCCTTAAATGTTGTTAAGATTCATTCCTGATTATATATGTAACAAATAGTAAACATTTAAATTGTAATTCCTTTAAGAAAATACTGTGGAGTGGGAAAAGATGTAAGAAATTGAATGCCTGGTCTAGGAAAACAAACAGACACAGCAGAATGAGTAGAGAAAACATGTTTTTCTGCTTATTTTACAAGCAGGAGCGTAAAGGAAACAATTCTCTCATTACATGTGTATAAAAATAGGCTTTGAGAGTGACTTCTCCAGGCATGAGAACTCCTAGCATTTTCCTGTTACCTTGATCTTCATCTGCTCATTTGTTCAAAAATGAACCAGAGGTAAGTTTTTACTGAGATGTCCTGCAGAGTTTAGCACAGGAATAGCACATACATAAACACGTCCTAATCATGAAACAAGGGCAGCAATATCTTAGCGAACTGCATAAAATCAGTCAGTGCTCACTTCTGTTGTCAAGAGGCAGCAAAAGTAGTCCAGAAACTGATTAATGCAAATTTTAATTCTGGTCAAAGCTCAGAAGAAATGCTTGGATGGATGAAAAGAATGAGCTGGCGTTGATTAAAAGAAAAAAAGGGCAAAGAATCTCTTGGTAGACAGGGTGTGCAAGCTCTCAGGATTATTTAGTGAAAAATAGGCCAAGTTCAGCCTTTGTCTAAATCATCTGACCTTAATCTATTGTGGGAGAAATTAAGTTAGCCTGTTCAAATGAACTCAGCATACTGGCCAGCTTTTAACGCTGCTGACTGCCTTCTCCGTGGCTCTGTACTCTGCAAAAATCCCAACTGCTGCATCATTTGTTATTCTTGCTCCAGTCATCGGCTGTGCTCTGCGGTGGCAGAGGAGAGAGATCATTCCAAAGAAGCTGTATTAAATTTGTAAAGTGGATTGGCACCCTGATTGTGGGCATATAGAAACCTTGCAAACACAGATAAGGAACTGATAGTGTTAGTTGCATGCAGTACAGCCTGCAATTTATGTAATGTATAGATTGAAGGAGGCAATTAAATACTGCAGCACTTTGTAACATTTCAGCATGTGAACTACGTGAGCCTGAGAAAGTTTTAGTTTTGGAAATCCTCTGAATACTTCTCACTTTTATATTGCGAGACAAGGACCTGAGGAAATGCTCAGTTTTGCTGTAAGTTTAAAGGGCCACTGTTACATTTGTAGCTTCTTCTGGTTTCCTTTGAAGATGGGAGAATCCTGAAGATGTGATTGTACAATCGTTACGCAGCACAGGATAAAAGTTTTGGGAGAAATCCAGTCCATCTCATATGTCTATGTATTTTCATCTGTCTAGATGCATGATGAAGCAGTCTTCCTAAAGTACATGCCTAGCGTCCATACGTAACTGATAGACATTGATGGGTGCTTTGGAAGGCTTCCCTAGTGAGATCCTGTCTGCTATACTTTTGGCATCCAAGCTGGGTGGCTATGAGTCCCCTTCTAGAGACTACAGAGATACCGTCCTCCCCCCGTTAACTGTATAGGCAAATGCAGACACTTGCTGTACAAGTACTTAAAATCAAGGTACAGACTCACGCCTCATGTGAGCTATACCCAATCAAATGCTTTTCCAAAAAAGCAAACACTATTCACCCTGACATTTTATTTTCTCCATACATTACCATAATGATTTCTCCCTTCTAGAACACAACTGGGGAGGATTTCACCAGAGGGAGGTTTGCAAAAGTGAGGAATTCTGCCCATAGCAAAGCCAACTTCAGTCAAAACAGACGTTTGTGCTTCTAGTGCCTGCTGGGTTAACGGTGTCGCTGAGAAAAGAGTCTCCTGCCTGCAGAGGGCATACAGCTCCTCAGTTTTCCCTGCCAAATGTGTGTGGAATAGGGAGAAACTAATGGACCATACATAAAAGTGTTGCTGCACATGATGGATCAGGGATATCTCCATGTACGTGGGCGTACCAAAAGTGTAATTTCAGTGGAAAAATTGGAGTCTTCCCAAGCATCCACATATCCCTCCAGCAAAGTAAATTGGTACTTTACATAGGGCACACTGAAGCTTCTCTGGGACATGTGTCCAGCAGGAACATGCTGCAGGTACTTGTGCTCCTTAAAAATCATCTGTTTTCATTTGTGTCTCTCCATTTCCAGAGCTCCCAACATAGTGGCTCCTCTACCTCATTAGCATCCACCAAAGTTTGCAGCTCTATGGATGAAAATGATGGACCTGCAGAAGGTAACATTTGAAGGCTGACATTTCAAAGCAGTCAATGTAGTGATAACAGCAGCTGTGTAGGAAATGAGTCATTCTTCCTGCCGGAGAAGGTGGGAGCGYTGCGGGCTGGATGACTCTCCGCGAGGAGGCTCATCAGTCTTAGCAAACCGGTTAGGTTCACACTGGATCAGATTTGATCTGGGCATCCTTATTCAGAGTTGTTTTTGTTGCAGGATACTCTAGATATTAGTTCTGCAGGTGACGCAGTGCTGACTGGATTATTTCACTAATTTTTTGTCTTGTCTGGCATGGTACTAAAGAACATGCTGCAGSCCTGGGTCTTTACTCAGAAATGATTAGTCTCGCCCCGTACTAAGGCTTTGAGCAAGTTGGCTAAGGGATAAGTGTCTGCTCCAATACTGCCAGTTCACACGCACGTATACTCAAGTGTGCGTGTATGCTCACGTCTGACAGTAACTCTTCATGCTGCCTGTGAATTCAGTCAAACCCCAGCCTCCTTGTATCATAACATTCACTTTTAATACTAAACTGGAATGAAGGACAGATAAAGGTACAGTTAAAAGCACTGTCTTAAAGAGTGTAAATTCAAGTCACGTTTTTGAGAGGCATTTTTTTACGTTACGATATTTATATAGTAGTTTGTATCAGCTGCAGTTTACAGTCAGCTTTTAGAGGCATGTTAGGTATTTGTAACACGCTATTTCAAATACATTTAAAAATAATGGTACATGAATGAGCACTAAAACACATGAAACTACAAACTTTTCTTATGCTTAGACACTGTGTAATGCAATTTTACCTAAACATCTGGTGCCCAGGTTGCATGCGAGGTAGTATTATTGAGAACATTTGTTTAAAAACTAAATATTTAATATTGGGGGAGGGGGAGAACTAGCACTTAGCACATGAGGAGTTTTATGGATGTCTCAGTTTACAGGATGTAATAAAATAAGTGCTTGAGTGTTGGACTTCTTTGGTACATATATTTAATCATGCTGTGTCAAGGAGTTCCAACCCTTTTTGGAGGCTGGTCTGCGCTTGTGCAGATCACAGAGGCCTTTTCATAATTAAAAAAATACAGTTTTGGTTTTGTCCTGGGGGCATATTGCAATAGGAATGGTAAACTATGTAACACTCGAATGGTGGTATGTTTGAGCCCCAGAAGTCTTATTTTTCATTATTGTATCTGTGTGAAACCTGTTGAGTATATACAATGTCAGCAGCATGGTTTCACTGTACAGTAAGTGAGATACTGACTCTGAATGGTTTCCAGGCTCCTAAACCATAGACTTAAAATGCATGTTATGTGCAACATCTGTGTTTCCTTCACTAACAATAAAAATGTACTAATGATTCTTTCAGAAGTGTTGGAGGAAGGTTTCCAGGTTCCAGCATCGATAGCAGAGCGATATAAAGTTGGAAGGACTATAGGAGATGGAAATTTTGCTATTGTGAAGGAGTGTATAGAAAGGTGAGGAGGATAATACGCTTATTACTGTAAAAATAATCATTAATATCATGCTTTTTCTAGATCATGTCTTTATTTGTATAATATAGGATGTTTAATAAGGTAATGTCTCAATGCCAGATGGAAAAACTAGACTAATGCCCTCTCATATGAAAAAAAGAGTGAGTCCAAGGGACAATCTTCAAATTTAATTCRTTGTGGGTTTTATATGGTTTTTTCTGCTGCACTCCACATGATTTTACCAGTTCTTTGTGTTAAATCTTTCTTGTTGCACTGAAATGACATCTTTTCTTGCAGTATATTCTTGCAACTCTCCCTTTACATTAGACCGATGAAACATTTCACATGTAGGAGCATGCTGTAAAGATGTCAGGAAGGTTTGTGTGTGCGGTGTAGTGGTGGTGGTCATCACAAAGAGCTGACTCCATCTATTCTGCYGTCTGACACTGAGGAGTAACCTCTTCCATGTTTATCTTTAATTAAATGGGCATCTATCTCCTGCTTGCCTGCTTTATGCCATTATATGAGCTCCATCCAACTTTAGAAGCCTGCACTGCAGACATCAAAATCTAACTTCTTCAGCACCCTTTACTGTTAAGAGGTGAGAACAGTCACCCTTAAAGACTGATTTTAGACATCCACTCCAGGTTAGAGAAGTCACAAGTCACCTCGAATGTCAGTGTTGCTGAAAGTGTCCAGGTTGACTAGCTCAGGTGTCGGTTTCTAAATCTGGTCAGGCAGGTCATGAACCAGGTTTGAACTGGCTCTACCCAATGTTAAGAGTGTAAAAAATAGGGAACAAAGACAGAAATCCTCTGAGCAGAACTGCAGGTGCCTTTTGGTGGTATTGTTAAAAATAGGAGAATATGGGGTAAATAAGGCAGAATGTACCTGTATGTGAAATGATTGTGAGATTGCTCATTAGATAGTAGCAGTGCAGAGAAGGCAAAAAACTGCCAGAGCTAGAGATGTCCAAAAGAAAGAACAATAGAGATGTGAAGGTCTGATAATGAAATTCCACAAGTGAAGTTTTATATCCCCTGTTACCATATCCTAGAGAGGGGACTCTTACAGAAGACTGTAACCTCACCTTTGGGCTCAAAGAAAGAACTTCTGCTCTTTAGCCTGTAAGAATGTGATATTAGCCCTGGAGAGTAAGTCAAGATTAGATCTCATGGCAGATGATGATAAATTAGCTTGGCTGGTTTTAAACTAGAGTCTCTTTGGAAAAAGACAGGTCCTGCTCTGCATCTGAAAGAGTCTGGCAAGTCGGAGACCATGAAGACAGCTGTTGAGGAAAGGGGGAAGAGTAGATTTTCTATCAGCTGACAGTGTGCTTGTGGGACTTGGCCAAAGCTCTTGTGAGGCCTTTAGAGCTCTGTCAGAGTGAGTTCATGCTGGAGGTGGTCATCTGGAGGGCAATAGCTGTTCAGATCAAACCCCAGGGTCTGAACACTAACCTGGGGAATATGGAAACCTAAAGGAAGCAAAGCAAACCAATATGAAAGCAAGAAAGCACTGTAAAACCCTATGGAGGGGGCATGACTAGTGAAAAACATGGGTGAAAACATAACTAAGAAAAGGGAAAAAGGCAAGCTAAAATAAAGTGAGTGGCGACTGAGAGAAACAGATTACAAGGCAAAATAAGGGAAGGCTGAGGTTTTGATACACTGTCATTCAGCTGAAAATGCCAGTTGTGCTGAGAGACAGTTCAAATGTGCTAGTGTGCATTTTAGAACTCTCTCGCAAGCTGAGAGAAAGACATGAACAAAATTAAATATAGGTCCCACCCCACCTAAAGATGATACTGATTGCAATATCCTCGAGAGCTTAAATGAAAACTGTTTCCTGTCCTCTTGTCTATCCTCCTGGTCCCAGAAGTATCTGATAACACGATGTATCTAGTGAATATGTACTCAAATAGCATGATTACTCAGGTATTCCCAGATACATACTCTTACAGTCTCTGAGCCATACCATTCCATAGATCCCATTTATATCAGAGAGTTACTACTTTGGGAGAGCTTGAAAATTAAAGTAAAATTATTTCTGCTRGTTTCCACTTCTAAAGCAGTATACCCTTGCCATCACAAGTGTGGAAGGAGAAATTAAAGGCTCAGAGGGTAAATTAAAGCCAGTACATGTAAAACCCCTTCAAAAACATTCTTCACAGTCTTTCTAAGCAGAAAACACCTCACTTCAAAGTCTGATATGTCCATCATTTGCAGAGCCAGAATTGATGGGGTGATACTTGGGACAGAGGACTTTTCCACTTTCTTCTGATGTACAATTCCTGTGTGCATTAGACTTCAAAGAAATAGCGCCATGAGGTGTTAAGCAAGTAGGAATGGGTCTTGTTACACATCTTCACTGATCACATGGATACTTCTTCTCCATAGCTGTGGAGACCAGCCTGTGTGCACTGGTTAGCCGCTCGGACGCTTCAAATGCATTCACAGGCATTTTTCTCTGACAACGAACGGTCCACATAGAAACCAAAAACCATCTTGAAAATTTTCACGTGGGGACTTCTAAATCCCATTCTGTGCATCTGTGAACACATGGGCACACACACACTTGCAAATACATTTAATGCACACACAAAAATAATGCAGGTAGATATTTGTCTCCAGTGCAGTGGAAATCTCCGTGAACTTTGCAAAAGGTTAAAACAGCCAGGGAGCGTGGCGCGGAGCCCTGTTATGAACTAGAGGTCTAACTCCGTGCCCTGCTTTAGTGCTGTGGGTCCAGACTTTTATCCAGCCATAACGTGTTTCCTACTTCGTGTGGCACCTTTTTATTGTTTGGGTTGAATGATAGGTGAGAGGTGATATGCCCATTTCTCTGTGAGTTTCTGGCATGGCTGTGCATATTTTTCGGTGGGTGTGTAAGTTGCAGTGCTGCTGACAGCCTGCGGTTCTGCAGCTTTTTACGGGAAAGGATTTGCATTATCTTAGCTTTAATTTTCTTTTTACCAAAACAAAGAGCAGTCAGAGTTGTCATCTGCTCGTTACATATCTGCTCCATCGTATGTGCAATTTGTCCTGTGGTGTTTTTATATGTGTTCATTTTTAACTTTCAGATACTTCCAAATTCTGACATTTCCTCACTAGCTCAGATTTCCCAGTGTTTTGGAGTACATGGATTCTCCCATGGCCAACAAAAACCATCAATTTCCTTTCTCATGACAGAAAGGAAGCATTCCTGGGGCAACCAAGCAGCTTGAAAGAGACTCCTATTGAAAGAGGGCATATTTTGTCTGAGTTTGAACCCCAGATATCTTAATTTCTAATATTCCTTCTCCTACCTCCTCCTTCCATTCCCCCAAAATAGTGTCCGTATCTCTGCCTGTCCCCTCACTGAGCTGGGACTGTAGCCACCAAACAGGAGCACCGGGAAGGGGCACCCCACGTGGAGTGCAGCCCATTTCTGGGGACTGTAGCATTAAACCCTTTTGTGGGGGAGTACAGATATGGGAAGTTTTTAATTTTTCTTTGCTTAAGTCTTGAACAGCCATGCTGTACTTTTTTTCCAAGTCATAAATGTCATCATCCAGTGTGATTTCTTTGCACAGTCTTTTAATTGATGTCTTAATACAGGCTGTCTTTGCTCCCTGCTGACCTGGGAACTCAAACAGAATTAATTTTTTTTTTTTTTTTTTTTTTTTTTTTTCTTTTACTGAAGTCCCCATTTTCCCTTAAATTAATACCTAGTGGTACATCGTTGCCAGAGGAGGTCTCCATGCTTAAATATGGCAATGAAAATGCCCAGTCGTTTTCCTAGTGCAGTGCTTTCAGTTTATGACTCACTTTGCATGTCCTACTTGACAGACTATGCACACTTTTAGGCACATTCATTTCTCTATTTAACTTATTATATGTCAATATATCAATTTAACTATGTTTTGCTAAATGAAGAATGAAAAAAAATCACTCCATATGCTTGAGAGGTTATTTTTTTCTTTATTTTTTAACCAAATATATGCCTAAGGGCAATGTATTAGACTTTTGTAAACTCTTTAGATTTTATTACAAAATGAAAGCGTTTCGGTAAGAGCTTTTTCTTATATTATCCATTCTTCATTTAACCTTATAGTGAAACTAGAGCTTGTGAACAGAGCTTCTTGGTATCATCCTCACAGCCATCTTTTGGTTTTGTAACTTGGTTAAGAAATAGATGTTGTTATTGTGAACTTGTCTACAAGCTTAGTTTTCTATGTTAGCATTCTATATAATAAATATCTACGCATGTGGTAGTCATATTATATGGTTTCCAAATAAAAAGACCTAAAAGGAAATGTGTTCTCATCCTGAACTAATTCTCTATAATTATTTATGTGTCCAGAACCTTTCATATTCTGTCCCATAAACATCATATTTAACTCTGTTAGGTATCACATACTTACTGAATACAAAAARCATTATTCCAAGGACTGACTTTTTTATCTTAGCAGTTGCGAGTGCTAAGATAAAACAAATGACTCTTCATTTTAAGTAAAAAAAAAAAAATGTATTTTCCATGGATTTTTTTGTTTGTTTGTTTAATAGAAAACAAAACTTTTTGGTTTTAAGAAGATTTGGATCTGTAAATACTATGTAATATTTCTACATAAAACTGCAGAAGAAATAACAAATACCACTACAAAATGAAAAAATCAAGTTATTTTCTTTTAAAAACATTGAAATGTCTTCATTTTTTAAAAAAAAGGCTTAATGCTTTTTTCTCGGGCACACGTATTCAATAAATTTTGCTCAAGTTCACAATTCCAGACAGATCCAAGCTTCATTTCTTGACAAAACAAATACTTGAATAGAATTCTTGCCCAGACCTWCTGCGCTCAAATGACAAATATAAACTCGACTGAGAAAAATATTCCGTGTGATTGAACATACAATTTTTTCTTTTCTCTTTCCTCAGATCAACTGGTAGAGAATATGCTCTGAAAATAATCAAAAAAAGTAAATGCAGAGGAAAAGTAAGTACAAAAAAATCAAATGAGACCAAAAGATTTTTTTTTTCAAGAAACGTTTTGTGAGAGATCACTTTGGAAAGCTGTTGGTATTTGTCTTCTTCCTGGCAAGTGTTAGAATCTTTTTGGTTGAAGCCTTTGCCTGCCCTCTGGAGACCCTTGGAGTATCAGTACAAAAGCCTGCAATGTGCCTTTCTAGATGCGTGTGTTGATTCTCCAGTTGGTTGGTTGTGTGTGGGTACACTCACTCCCCTTGCTCTTTACCCCTGTAATTATGTCCTCTAGCTTTCATAATCCCAGATGTTATAGAAAACAGAAAAATAATACTAATAATTGTAACAACACTAGTCACTATGTCTAAACAGGATGCAAGGTTATTCAAATTAACCTGCTATTAAGTTTTATAGTAAGTGAACTTCTGTTAGCTTTTGAAATCTATAACAAAAAGTTGTCTGAGAAGATGCTATCATATTTTTAAATGGAAAGATTCTGCATTGGAGAAAACATTTTAGAAGCTTCCATAATTAACTTTTCTCTGCATCAGAAACATGTCTTTTCCTCCATTTCTTTCTCTCTGTTCTACTCTCTGTTCTTCTTCCAGTTATCACACTGATGTTGTTTCTAGATGTGTTCCTTCTGTATTGCTGGAGGCAACGTCTGTTACCTTTTTAAAAAACCCTGAAGAATCCATGCAGGTCCCAATTCTCTCTGCATTTTCTGCTGTAAAATGGAGGTGAAAGTTTTTCCCACCAACCCATAGTCATTAAAGATTTATTCTGTGTTGCAGGAACACATGATCCAGAACGAGGTATCTATTTTAAGACGAGTCAAGCATCCCAATATTGTACTTCTGATTGAGGAGATGGACATGCCAACTGAGTTGTACCTTGTCATGGAACTTGTAAAGGTGAGTAATTTGGAGACAAGCTGCTTATTAAGAATTGTTTCAACCATATTGAGAAATTTCATTGGTGCTAAAGCTTACTAAAAATCATGGACTCACAGAATAATTTAGAATGGAAGGGGTCCCTGAAGGTAGTCTTGTCCAGCACCCTACTGAAAGATGTGTAACCCACTTTCAGATTTTTTTTTATAGCTTTCAAATATTTCAAGTATTTGTCTAACTTTCTGTAAGCCACACTCAGAAGTGCTCTGTGGACAGTACTTTGGAGATCATCAGATTTATTTTCTCCCCCAAAAGAAATCTCTTTAAAAAGTTTTATCTTAAAGAAATGCATCTGCCTTGAGGTGGATTGAAAATACACCCAGTCCACATAGCTGTAAATACCAGACTTCAAAATTCAATATTCTGTGATAAAATAGAGTTTAATTAAATTTAATTAATGTTAAATTTAAACAATATTACCTGTCTTTTTTTCCAACTGATTTATATTAACACATTGTCAGGCTTGCCTCCTTGATAATAATCTAAATTTAAGCTGGAGGAGGGGGAAGTGAAAGAGAAAAACCTGCTATTTAAAGCATGGTTCTATTCTGAAGAGTAAGTTTGTGTATGCAGTATTTTATATTTGGGACCCTATTTATTTCTTCATAGTAACTTCCAGATCTCATGCATTTATTTCACTCACTGGTGGAATTACATATTCAAACTGGATTATGAAACTCAGACCAGGTCATCTCTTGCCCCCATACTGTCAACAGTGCAGTGCAAGAAGTATGAGTTTAGCTCTGGGTTCTGGTACTAATACACAAGTATGTCACTGTGCATAAAAGGTGGCAAAAATACATTTGAGTAAATTGTACAAACTAGGACAGAAAACCACTGAGGACATCTTGTCCTCCATACTTACTTTAACAGAATACATCTGTTTTTCACATTCACTAATGGGATTAGCGGTTCTCCTTCCTTCCTCAACTATTCTGTGGGAAGGAGATCTTTCCAGCAGCCACCTCCATTTCTGTATCTTGATCAGCACGTTCTCCTGGGGCAGCCTATCATGCCTACACCTGGGAAATCCAGAGTTTTAAGTGTTTAAGGACAAAGATTACAATAAAGCTGTGCAGCAGCAGCAGCAGCATTTGTGTGCAGGCCTGTTGTATGTGCACGCTCAACACTTGTGAGCAAATCAGGCAGTCTGAACCCTGGCAGCCAGTTCCCTTCCACTTATCTTAAATTAAAAGTGTGGTCACCTTTGGTAGACGGCCTCTGTATCCGTGGTTAGAAACAGGCACCATCAGAGGTCGTGAGAGAAAGCAATTTTGGCAAGCAGGATCGTTATCTGCTTTGCTCTGGTTGTAGGTGGAGATCAGGGGATGCTCTTAATGTAGGCACTTTACTGAGATGTTAGATAGGATGATCCCAGGTCCAAGTGTTTCTTAAAGAACTTCTCAATCTCTGGGCTGGAATAAGAGAGCACAGAGAATGAAAAGTTTTTGTTTTGTTCCATTATCCCCCGTGCTCCGTGGCAGCAACGGTGACACAAGCCGTGTTCCCAGTGCAGAGCTGGGAGGCTGTCAAGTGTGGCTCATGGGTGGATGGCCACAGATTTTCCCTGGTCTTGTGGCAGGCTGGGACAGCCTTGTTATCCATGAGAAGCTCAGGCCATGCCCCACAGCTTAGGAGATGGCAACATTGACCTCTTAGGTTTGAGTCTGCCCAATGCCCTACTTGGCTTGACTGGTGCTATGGAGCTTATGGTCCAGCTAACCCTGCTGTCCACCACCTCCAAGCTCTGAGGAAGCACACTGAGGCATGCTGGTGGCAAGCAGCCGACAGGGTACCCAGCATCCCCATTTAGTCTCTGATGGAAAGGTTAAATCCTAAGAAAAAAGCAAAATACTGGCACTCTTCCACACCACAAATCCCTCTGTGTAACCAGTCCCAGAAGAATTTCCCCGCCTTCTTCATAGTCACTCAGGAGTACAATGTGAAATAGCACAGCTTCAGATCAGATGCCATTAGCCATCTAACACTATTTTTATCATAATTACTGCTCTTTTCTATGATAAGTGAGCTCACTCTGAGATCCATGTTACTGTAGGTTTTTCCCGGTGTCCATGAGAGCTTGTTCAAAGGTACCTCAATACTCTTGCACAGCGTTGTAATCCAATGTAGCCACAGCTTCAACCTGCATTGACAAATCCTTCATCTTGGCCCCATGAGGTGTRCTAAGAAATAAAAGCTGTGCCTTGTCTAACATGCCAAGACATAAGCACATAGCTGGTTTTATGGGTGCAACCTGCTGTGCTATTCATGCTTGAAAAATGTTCAAACTGCAGTCTCTGGTGGATTTTTAATCAAAGTCCTACTCAGCTAAATGAGAGAGGAGAGGACCGAAAACTCTTACAAAATAACTAGCCTAAAAGATATCTATAAAGAAAACCATCCATTATATTCACTTCCTGGAAAAATCTGGGGTTTTGCATTCTTTCTTCTTTACTCTTCAGCATTGCTGCACATACCAAGATATTTATGCTTTTAGCTATGCTATAGAAGGGTTTTATAGACATCTCTGTAGTTCAGATATCCTAGAGAGCACTGTTTTAATGTTCTTTACTTTTATGTGGAATAATAGAAGAAATTTAGAAGAAATATCCTAATCCTGGGAAGTTAACTTTGTTTCTTTGAAGCAAACATCTATTCCCTAATATTTAATTGGAAAACAAAAAGCCTTGTTATACTCTATGGGCACCGGGGAAGGTATTTCTGGAAAGACATTAATTGTTAATTCACCAATTGCTGACTGTTACCATTTCATAGCATGCACTGTTAGAATTGATTAACCATCTGTTAGTGACTGACTTTTGAAGACCTGACTTTAAATCAAACTCACAGACAGAAAAGAAATTCAAGGAGAAAAGGCTTGATACTGCAGAGCACGGTTTCAGTTAATACCACCCTGCATTAATTGGCAGTAACATGTTTGACATAAGTGGCTGCTGCAAGTACTGCCCTCACCTCATGGCAGATAGGCCATTCATTGCTTTGTAAAGTGTAAGAAAAAGCACTTCATAAATACAAATATAAACACATTGCAAGTGGTGCTTGTAAAAGGAAGCAAGGACCTGGTTTCTGGCATGTTGCCTTTTTACACAGCGAAACAAAATTGTTATTCAAACCTAACAGAGGTTTGGCCAATTTAACAAGCAAGATTTATTGCAGAGTTTCCTTTACTGCTCCAGGATATGATTTCACTTTTGCAGAAGAAAAGAGAGATTATATCATTTACATAACAAGGTAATAAATAAATAATTGGTTACTGTACTTCCAAGTATACTTCCTCGTGTGCACAGATGATAAAAACTGCATTCAGATGTTACTGGTCCCATTTCACTCCAGAACAGGGGATTTAAGACTGAAATGTCATCCTGAACTCACCCCTTGTGTCTGAATAAATGATAGTGACCTGCTGTGTGAATTGGCTAAGCAGAACCTTGCAGGTTAAAGTGCTCTTCAGGGAAAGGGAAGTCTGAAAACAATTCTGCCTGATATAGCTGTCAGCTCTGTTAACTCTTTGCAGGATATCGCCTCTCTTTTAACTGCAGAGAATCCCACAGACTAAATATATGCTCTCTTTTCTTACCAGGCTACCTGGTAAGAAACTTTACCAAGTAAAGTGGGCTGCTTAACTGGAGAAAATGATTCTGCTTCAGATTGCCTTGACCGTCTGTTAATGTGCTCTGCAACCTCTATATTTTTCTGAGCTTAGGTTTCACTTGCGCGTGAACATTTGTTCTTTTTCTTCTGACTTTAGGCTGAAATGTTCCCTTCTCTTTTTAAGGTTCAGCTTCTTTCCTTCTTGCCCCTCACATCCCAGCTCGGGCTGTTTTCTTTGTTTGGAGGCAGGTCCTTTGCTGATGTTATTGACACTTCTCTTGAGCATCTGGAACATATTAGATAAGACCAAAGATCTGCCTAATCCACTACCTCATGTTAAAAAGCAGCTGGTACAGGGGCTTCACAGGAAGGAGCTTAGGGAAGATAGATTATTTATCCCACGTATTTTGCCACATGCTGATATCTAATACGTAGGGATCAGTTAATGCCATAAACTACATGATATTGTACTTTTGCCAAATATTTGGCCTTTCTGTCTAATCCTCTATCTGGTTTAGTTTGGCCTTTTCTTCCTCCTTTTCCTTGACCCTATGTATCTTGATGTATCTTGATCAGTCACCACCCAGAGCAAGAGGTTTTGATGTGGTCCAGATTTGACAATGGTTGGCTGTAAGCAGTTTCCTAAGCTGGGGTTTTGCGTCTGCAGTGGGAATAAACCTGCCCTGGCAGACGTCAGCTGCACCTCAACAATGCAAAATTTTTAATAGTTTGTTTGGGTTTTTTTAACAAGTAATGTCTGTTTTCTCAGGTTTGAGTCTTTGGTGGTTGTCTTTTCCTTCCTCTTTCCCCGTAGCCATGATTCCTGGACAAATTCTTTTTTTGACTCTTCCCCCTCCTCCTTTCTCTTAGTGAAAACAGTATTTACTCTGGAGCTGAGCCTTAAAAAAAAACACCAAATAACTTGAAGCTGTTGATAAAATCATGAGAGTTGGCAAAGCTGAGACTCCTCTGTTGCCTTTAGAAAATACCTACTTTTTCTTTAAAATACAGTCTCTGTGATAAATTTTTTTCCTTGATGTTTTGACTGCAGCAGGGATTTTTTGCATTGTTTTTGAGGAATTATCATTTCCCTACTCGTTTTTTTTTGTTTGTCTGTGTTTCCTTTATCGTGCTGCTTTGATTTTGGCCCAAGGCCCGATACCTCTGAGTAGTATCTCTCAAAAGATGTTTATTTTTTCCTCCACTCTGTCAAGCTTCCTCCTTAATCTCTTCTTTACACTTATTTTTTGGTCTTTGTCCAAGCACTTACATGTTCTTCTTCCCACTTGCCAGCTCAGCTCTGGAAATACAGTCCAAATGTCATGGCTGCCTCAGATCCTGGTGAAGATCATTGCAACTTCGAGGACTTCCACTTAATTTTCCTTCTTTTCTTCTTTCTTTCTCTCTTTTTTTCTTGTTTTTCTTTCACGGGCAGTAGCTTTTGGCTGAATTAGACAGCACGATGAGCTGGAAATGGGACAAGCTGCCATCTGTGTTTGTAGCTGTGGTGAAATACTAATGTTAATTCTTAAGTGTCTTCCAGTATGATTGTCTGACGTATATGCTGGGAATTTCTTCGGTATTAGGTGCAAGAAGAGCATCACACTACCAAAAACTTCACATCTTGTGTAGAGGAAGTGTCTTCTAAAATCCATGTTTTCAAAGTTTTATGAGATAGAAACAGAATTTAAAAATACGCTAGCAGTGATGACAGGTAGCTGGTTTGAGTTTTACTCAGAATTTCTTCATTTTTCTGGAGTTCAGTCAGACTTTGGGAAAGAATTTGATGTCAGCCTATTTGTGATTATAGTAGAGTGGCAAGGGTTGGTACATGGCATCATGACAGGCATGCCAGAAATTTGCAACAGGGGCTCTGAACACACAGGTTGGCAAGTGCTGGACATGTTACAAAGCAGCAGCAGATGGGAATGGTTTGCAGTGGAGATTCTGGCCTCTTGGCTGACCAACCAAACCATGACAAATGGTTCTGAATTACTGATACGTTCAGCTGCCATTATGGGGGATGTCATCACAGTACCCAAAGTTTATAGCTGCAAGGAAACTGTACTGCTCCTCCCTCCTTCTCCTCTATAAATGATGCTCCTTGATCTTCCCTAAATTTTTCAGTCATTTCACAAGCAATGTTGCTCATATGCCATGGTCATTTTGCTCCAGGGAGGAGATCTTTTTGATGCTATTACTTCCACCAACAAATATACAGAGCGGGATGCCAGTGGGATGCTTTACAATCTGGCCAGTGCCATCAAATATCTTCACAGCCTGAACATTGTCCACAGGGATATCAAGCCGGAGAATCTACTGGTAAGTGAAAATTCAGCTTTCGGTATTGTTGATAACTTGGGAGTGTGTGAGAGAAGATCTGCGCTCCTCCCTCCCTCCACACCCCCCTCAAGTTTATTTCAGTCTTTTAAGTCATTGGTCTTTTAATTTTAACCTTAGCATTGCAAAGCTCTCCGAAGAATAACAGCTATCACAAAAAGTACAGTAACATCAGCTGGTATGTCTAGACTGTTCCCCAGGACACAGCGACAGAGTTGTTCCAGTGATCACTAGAAGTGACCTTTCAGTGAGCTGCAGTATAATTTCAAGTTTCTCATAAATACAAAGGTGTTCTGTCCTCACTAGACCATTCTGTACTTCTGCAGCTGCCTCAGTAATTAGCAGCAGTTCAGTTTTACAAACATGGTGGGTATAAATGTTGTGCCCTAATCATGTTGTACGTCAGGGCAGAACCAGGAAGAGACTTCAGAGTCCTTCCTTTCCCTGCTGCATCTCCCAGATAATCCCATAACACTTTTTATTAATACACTTTACTAAAAAGCCTGACTCTTCCTTTTCCTGGCTGAATCTGTATAAGCCCTATCCACTGAAGACAATGAAAAACATACCCTGGCAATTAGTCCTTCTTCTGAGAATTTTGCACTCTTGAATGCAGCAATTGTGTTCTCCAACTGACATCATTTTTTTCTTCTGAGAAATTTATTTCTCCTGATTATTTCCTGTTCTCTGAGTTTTCCCAAATTTGCTGACATGTTCCAGTATCAAGATGTCCCATGTCTCCTTACATTCTTCAACCATAAAACAATGTTTAAGATACCCAGAATATCAGTTCTCTCAGCTGTGTGCTCTCTGCCATGACTTAGTGCATTTAGTCCTGCTTGACACTGAASAGGTTTTACCGGAAAGTTGACTCAAGCAGATCTTACTGAACTTCCAGGGAGTGGGATTTTTACAGTTGAGGTTCCTCTAGTGGCAGATGCCTTTATAGTTCTGGGTGAGGAAGTAGTCTGCCCTCGTTTTCCAGAAACTGCTGAAAACATGTTGAGTAGAAGTTTCACTAGACACCAACGATTGATACTCCTTTCGCAGCCCTTGTGCTGGTGTTCATAGGTGGCTGCATGCAGAAGTTACAGCAATCACATGCCAGGATTCATTAATACTGTGACTTGGAGTGTGCAGGAGGGTCTTGATCTGGGGCAAGGCTTGCCCTGCTGCTGTCCTGACATGTCTCTAAATGCCTAAAGTCTGACAACAGTAGGGTTAAGCTTTTGGGGGAAGAGAAAAAGGTAGGCAGGAGGTGGGGGCAACAGGGAGAGGATTAGATTTGCCTGCCCAGCCGTCTCTGGTAATTACCCACTACCAGGAATGATCACACTGTTTGCATTGTAGCTGAATTGTTTCTGAGTTATTTTTCTGGTGTTGTGCATATGTAAAGGTCCTACGTTGATATTGATATTGAGCAGTGAGGATGCAGCACTTAACCTCTTGCAGCATCCTAACTCTCAGAAGCCAGCATTTGATTCACAAATTATATTAATTCTTTAAGGTTTATCAGGTCCTTGAAAGAAACGAACGCTGTTTTAGAAGAGTGCTTTGGAATCAGCCTTACCTGAGTTCTGACCCTGTCTCTGACATTGGCTGTCTGTGGCCTTAGTGTCTCTTGACCTTTCTACTTTTATCTTCTTATCTGTCAAATGGGATGGGTAGTTCCTTTTATCACAAGATTGCAATTAGGGTTATTTTTGTGGCATTCATAAAACATTTGCAAAATGCCATATGGGTCTCAGCCTTTCTGTTGCTAAGGACCTTCTACTTGCCTTCTGTAGCCTGCCTTTTGCTTGCAGATCTGTAACCCATCACCTAAGCGGTCATGGCAGTATTTTTCCCTTGTTGTTCTTGTGCTGTTGCTTTCACGCCGTTACTGTCACAGTCTGGCACCTGCAAACCCCGGTAGTGTTGTTACAGCAGGTTCTCCTGGCCACTGGTGTGAGAATCTGCCCTTTGCCCTCAGCCCTTTTCCTACCCATGGGTTGTAGCTTTAGGTTTAGGGGAGCCTACAACTGGCCTGCCCAAAGCAGAGCAACTAACCCGGAGGGCAGCATCTGCCCCGATCAATACATGCCSCATTAGCAGGAAAAAACAATAGGGAGGGTGAGCAAGGCCTGACAAAAGCTATAGAGTCACTACAGGAAAAATATGGGGGGCGAAGGGGAACATGCTGCTCTGGAGAGGGTGCCCAGAGGAGGATGCTCATCTGGAGCCTCCTTATGGCATCTCTTCCTGGCTCCTGGGAGAGCTTTCCCTTTCACCTCCCTCTTTCTTTCCTTTGGTTTTTCCTTTTCCCCGAAAGTAACTTTCACGCTTAGAGCTGATGTGTGCCATCAGCTATAGACCCTGCTGATAAATCTTTGTGTGTGTGAACCTGTCTCAACATCCTATGTGCAACACYAGTTATTTCTATAAGTGCTGAAATATTCCTTATTATCCTCAAGGCATGCAAAGCCCACCTAACAGTCAACTGTCCAAGAGTTTARGGTATGCTGAATACCTGTGATTTTTTAGCATTTTTTTTGTTCTCTGGAGAGTGTCTTCCATGTTTTAATTGGAACATTTTTCATAATTGCTGCTATTTAGCATGTTTATTTTGTCAAGTCATGGGATGTCTTTATAGCCATATAATAAACCCTAGAGAACAACTTCTCTGACTGTTGCCATCTGCACTGATCACAAGAGCAGCTTAGAAAATACTGACAGTCTTTATAGTAATAGGATACATATGGTGGCACACAATTATGTGTGGCTGCATTCAATTAGTGTTGTACAATTACACAGTTTTATTGCTTAGTTAAAACAGTGAAAGCAATACATAGTAGGTAATTTGCACTAATCCCCATTTCTTTAATTGCCCTTCAGTATTTAAATGCAGTGGAACATATATAGCGTTTGTTCTGAATAACATGAGCATTAAATTATCTTTCACATTTCTTGACTGGCAAGTAACATACCACAGCTTCACATTGGGCTCCTTTTTATATGGAGTTATAACAGGGTGGGGAAAAGTTACTTTCTTCAGTTTTACAAGTCAACTAAAGTAGTTTTCCAAGGAAAGTAATTCCTGGAAACAGATGGGGCAAAATACTAGAAAATGCACAGTACCAAACCTTCTGCATTGGTAAATATTGCCAAACAAGCCTTTTCCATAATTAATTTCCAGGATATATGAGTCATACAAGGTGTGGTCCGTTGAAGGAGGAAATTTATGAACGTTCACTAGGTTAACACAACTCAGAGAGGGCTTTGTAAAAGATAACAGCATGAAATAGAATACAAGATGCTAATTAGAGTGGATTCAGCTCTTGATGTCTAAGTGCACACTTTATATTTTTCAGCAAGTGAATATTTAAAGCTCTAGTCTCTAGCCTTTAATTAAAACTGTTGTTGAAATTAGATTTATTACTGCCATTTCAGAGAGCACTTTCTTTAGTTTCAGGAACCAGATGTATTTAACAATCTGTGTTTTTAATAAAACCATAATTGCTTTTTTCCCAGTGCGTTTCTATAAGCCTATCTTTTCTTCTGGCTTAGTAGCAGAGAAATGTGAATCCGTATCAAATTCCTGGTCCTCTTAAAGATCCAGTTGTATTATTAAAAATGACATAAGGAAAGGAGAAGAATTTTGTGTATTCTGAATGTCTGCTTGTGGCTGTATCAGCTGGTAGCAGGGATTCAGGACAGAGAGGGGTTTTCTCTCTAGACATGACTTAACATTAACAAAGGAGAAACTTGGGAGGGCTGTATAATATAACTAATTATTATGAGCTATAACAGATCTGTAGCAAACAGTGGCAAGAGACCTCAAGATTCCATTTTTGCACCAAGTGAACTCTTCAAGAGTCCATTGTAGAATTTATTGTATTTTGTAAGAAAAAAATCTAGGATTTTCCTCTGCAAACAGTTGTAGATAAATGTGGTTTGTGATGTAGGAGTAGCTGGTCAAGATGGGCATTAAGGGTGATTTTGGTTTTGATTGTGAAGTATGATATCTTCTATTTTTGCGCAGTGTTACTGCTAATTGTTGTCAGGATATCACTGTTGGTGAGCCAGGCTGCATGGAGCTTTGATTTGGGTTGCAAAATAATAATGTGACGCATATATACTTTAAGAAGACCTCCTGTAGATTGTTTCCATTTTTTAAGGTGCTGTTTGGTAAACAGCATTAAATTGCTTCATAAACAATTTCAGAATAGGAAGCCAGAACCCAAACCAGCAGCTGGATTAAAGAAAGACTCACAGTCTAGTGTTTAATTTAGTCTTTTTATTTTAAGCATTTTTTTTTTATGTTTTCAGTGTTTGCAGGTTTGGGGTTGTTCTTTCACATTGAGCCAGCTTTTAAAATTGTGTATTTTTAACTGATGTTTCTAGCTTTTTTCTTGTGACTATATCTTAATCTCCCTTTGCACCCATAAAAACCCATGAAAGATCATGTTGCTGCTGTGAAGACCATGTTTTAAGACAGGATTTTCGTGTATACTCATTAACAGCCCTACCTATGTCCATTGATGATGATGGTAACATACCATTAAGACACTGATTGGTGTTTAACAGTCATCCAAGGAGAGGACAGTGTTTTTAGATGAAATAGTCCAGCCAGTTTTGCGTCTTGTGACTTCAATACACAGAGAAGAATCTGTTGCTGCTATCAGTGCAGTCACTGTTGTATTACCTAAGAAGTTGAAATTCCTATGCAAGCCTTTAAGCTCCGTGCAAGTAAAATGAATAAACTCAAAAAACCTACACTGTGAATTGACTGTCAGTGAGGAGTTAACCTAGGAATGTCAATGCTGGAAGGTCAGACCTTTGCTTCTGTGCTTTAGCTTCTAGCAAGTAGTATGTCCTTTGTTGGCCAGGTAGCGAGGTTAAGTCTTTCCCAAACACCCTGAGTGCATTCAAGGGAAGTTGTCCAAACCATCTGTGAATTTTCAAAGCATGCAGAGAAGTATGTTGTAGGTAAGGAGGAGAAAAAAGACTGTAAATTAGAAGGAACATTTCAGACAGTTAGTAAATGATATAGTAGTTACCTTGATGGTACTGTGTTAAACTTCTGAGTTTTCCTCCTGATTTAGGTTTATGAACACCAAGATGGAAGCAAGTCCCTGAAGCTAGGAGACTTTGGCCTAGCAACAATTGTGGATGGACCTCTATATACTGTTTGTGGGACCCCAACATATGTAGCTCCAGAAATCATCGCTGAAACTGGGTAAATCACTTCTAGTGATGATTCATTGATGTGTACACAGGGGAGCATGTTCTCGCCAACGTGTCAGATAGGAGTTCTTGCAATTAAAATTGTTATGCTGCCTTTGCTTGGGTATGATGCAGAATTATGGCTCATAGAACAATTTAGTTGGAAGGGACCTCTGGAGGCTATCTTGTCCAAACCAGCTCAGAGCAGGGCCAACTTTGGAGTTGTATTAGGTTCCTCTGCCAGTTGTTGGCCTCAAACTTCTCAGCTTAACACTGAGTTACTAACTAGCCATTTGCAGATACAATAAAAGTAATTCTTAAGCTGTCCCCAGCTCTACTAACTACCATTCACTTAATTTTATTTTGTTATCATGCACTGTCCTCTTCTTCTGATATGTTCCACAGAGTAAATTCTGGCTTGAGCCGCCTGTGTCACCTTTGCAGGCTTCATGGTGGTAGGCATCACTGTCTAACTCAAGAATACAGCACAACATCTTCTGTGCACTCCTACATTCTGATCTGATGTGGTTTTAAGATGTAAATGTAAAAAAGATTTGAAAGCAGAATTAGGATAGATAGATAGGACATAGAGAAAGTTCAGATGAGAATATATAAGAAATTATTAATAATTCTGAAAATGTTTCCTCTGTTCTTGTGCTGTAGTTCATAGGAGTCAGATGTCTCTAACCATGTCTCTCACACTTCTAGATATGGCTTGAAGGTGGACATCTGGGCAGCGGGTGTGATTACTTACATCCTGCTCTGTGGTTTCCCTCCATTCCGTGGGTATGGACTGATCTATTCAACCATCCTTATTCTGTGAATTGGTCCCTGTGCTGCTTTTGCATTAAGCACAGAGATTCCCACTGGAAAAAGTTCTCTGCTCTTAGCGTTTGTTTTTTCCCATGCTCTGCATAGTAATTTACACAAACCCCATAAATGTCTGTGATTTTACTGTAAAATCTCTGTCTCATGTTTGTTTATTTTAGTTTAAACTTCATTGCATTACAAAACAAGAGCCTCCATTACGGGTTCTGGGTGCCTTTGCCTGATGTTTAAAATACACAGTGAAATAAGCATCTTCTTTCATGGACCAAATACAACATATTTTGTGGTCGGTAAAAGGTAATTAAAATGTAAGCCACTTAATAAGGACATGTCAGATCTTTTTTCCCCCTCAAAGCAATTGCAAAGTTGTTGACAATCCTAAAGAGAAGCAGGTCACCTCAGAAAGAATGTACCAAATGCACTTTGTTTTATGATCTCACCATTCACACCCATGGTTGCATGCTTGGGGGGAATCAACATCTTCCAAAAGCATACTGAGGGATCGCCAATGAAAAGCAATTTCAAGAAGCCTATTGAAACCAGCTCTGGAAATAATTTCTTTGTGGGTTTTGTTGTTGTTTTTTGTTTGGTTTTTACTTTACAGAAGTGGAGATGACCAAGAAGTGCTTTTTGATCAGATTTTGATGGGACAGGTGGATTTTCCATCTCCATATTGGGACAACGTTTCTGACTCTGCAAAGGTAGGTTTATATAGTTGATGATACTTTCTTCTCCAATATTATTCCCAGTGCCAGTATCTAATGAATGTTGTTCTTTCACAGTGCTGTATTTGACATGTTTCATACATCACCTGCTACACCTATAAATTCCTCTGGGTCACCGAATATGTTGTCGTTTTATCACTGTCTCTCTGTTAGACTCCAGGTGGTTCTGAAATGGACCCCATCTCTGTATGAAGTCTCATACAACAGAGACACCAGCAGCTCTTACTGATCAAGAAAAATTTTAAGTAATTTTGCTTGACCTACACTTCTTAGCTTGAAAGCTCCCTGGGACTGTGCTTTGTATGTACTCTTATGATGGGGACCAGGTACCAACCTGCAGCCTTTGAATGTTATATAATAATATTACAGGAAGGCTGTTTTCCCCTTATTAATCCCATTAGATGATATGTCTGTTGTTTCTGTCAAAGAACCAGGCCTCGCATTGCCTGTGACTCCTTATTTTTGTCAGCGTGGTACGAAATACAGACTTCTTCTGTCCACCAGTTCATGGGCTGTGGCCTCTTGGCACGTGGCACAAGAGGTAGAGCTTGAGGTGTGCTAAGGCAGATACAGTGCTTTTCAGATACAGATCCTGACAGAGTTCATTGTACTTGCAGATCACATCAAGCTTTTTAACTCTCATTAGTGCACTGGAGCAACAGCTTAACTCACAGACTTTCTAGGGATCTGGCATTCACTATAATCTAGTGTATAAATATATAGAGAGAAAGAGATAATACACATGTGTATGTAAAAAAAAAAAAGCCAAAACCATAAAACTACTCATATGCTCATCCTGTAGATAAGTGCTTAATTTCTGCCAGTTTACTTCTGTAGCCTGTAAGGCAAATCCAGGCAAAACTGTCTTCCCATTTCTTTCAGTGTGACAGTGTTTAATTAATCAAAAAAAAAAAAAAGAAATTTGGAGGTGGATGCATGTAATGAAAGTAGCGTTCCACATTCTGAGTCTCCATTGTTTGGAGAGCTACATCCTGCTTTTACAGATAAGTGGAGGGTGATCAGGACTAGCATTTTAGCCTGTTAACTAATGAGGTTAACAAATGAGATACAGTCATAGAGTTGGAAGAAGTCCTCTAAACCACATCATTGTGTTGTAGCAGGCTTTATTTTGTAGCATCATTAATGAGAACTCTGCAAGTCCTTTGCCAATGGTGTTCTCCTGTGAAACTCCTTCTTCCAAATAGTTCAGTCTAAAATTTCTGTTTTGAAGCATTAGCCTATTCAATTAACTTCTCCTTGTCACTAAGAATTATTAACTTTGGTCTTCGGTGATGCCCCTTTATTTGCTGTCATACTGCCATTCTGTTTTCTGTGCACTCCACTCACTGGTGAAATTAGATACATGTTTATTTACATGCTAGTTGAAAACTAGGTAATTGCAGAGGAAATCAGAGGATGAAAAATAAGGTGTTTTTTTTAATATCTTCTATGTCATTTATACAAGAGCTTAAAGTAAAATTCTAGTTTTGCTGGCTTTTTTCCTACAGAGGAATTGGCTTTTTTTAATGGGAAGCTAACCTAATTTCATGCGACCATCTGTTTTGTACATTATGTATTAAGTGCTTTTCTCTTAAACAGTGGCTACAGAACTGTAACTCAGAACTGTCTTCTAGCTTTTCAAGGTACTTTTAGATATTGATTTAGAAGTTCAGCTTGAAGTTCAGCAGTTCATAGTTGTTCTTTTTTTTTAATAATCTTAATATATTTCTGCAGTTGGTAGTTCACTCTCTCTTTGAGCACTCCTACATAATCAGTTGAAGAGCACTTTAGTGAATTAAATGTTGATTTGTTCTTTAAAAATGTTCTTTAAATTTGACCCAGTATTCTWTTTCTCAGGAACTTATCACAATGATGCTTCAAGTAGATGTAGATCTGCGATTCTCAGCCTTGCAAGTTCTTGAGCATCCATGGGTTAATGTAAGTATTTTCAGGCTTGTAGATGCTGCTTGTAATTTGGCACCTTTGAGCTCTTTTCTGTCAAATGCCTTTCTATGCCCTTTTGGAGCCATTCTAAAAATGCCACAAATTTAACTGGTAATAAGCTGGGTTACAGGCTGGTTTAGCATATCATGCGTACCTTGGAGTATTCACTATTTTATGCATGCTTAGCTACATTTTCTCTGAAATATTTTGGGCCAGGTTTTCAACATATCTCAACCACACTTGACAAATTTATACCTCTAACAATCAGCTTGCGGGTTCAGTGACACATTTTGCTCTCCTAAAATCAGATGGACTCAAAAATCTGACAGTCATGATTAAGAGCTATTGAAATATAGTCCATAGTGTTAAGCCTATTTGATCCAGCATGAAACAGGGAAACCTTCAGAATCATATTTAGCTTCTGACGTTGAAATATACATATATTTATGTGCAGCCATATCCATTTAATCTGAGTTACCATGAAATAGCTATTTATGTATCCTGGCTTATCTCTAAGCAACTGGACATTTGCCATAAAAGTGGTAATCAGTGGGGTGGCATACAGATAAATCTGGCAGAGAATAAAGAGATTTCTCTTTAATTAATGTTGAGACAAGGACACTACTTAATACTTGCTAATTATTTCAGACTATTTAATATGTCTTAAAATATTTGGATGACAAGAAAGGAAAATTGGAGAAAATCCAGATTCAAATTCAGAAGGGAAGATTGAGAAAAGAAATACAATTGAGACGAACAGAGGAAAAAAAAATTAAAGGAGGAAGAAACAATGTTTCATTTTGTTTGTTGCAAGTTTGAGTGTGCAGTCCTACCTGAAATGCTATTTTGATCCCTCAGATGCTCTATCCAAAATCTTTTTCTCACTAAAACAGTATTCTAAAAATTCAAATATACAGTAACCTCAAATGTTAATTGTTTTTTATGAAAGTGTCCTCCATATAGCCCAGAATAGTGGTGATCAGTTAAGTATTTACCAAGTATATGCTTTAGTCTTGGAGACTCCCTTATTGCCCAAAACATTTTTTTTTTAACTGTAAATGCTATTATCATGCAGAGCACTTCTGCAGTGTACAAAGAGTGCAAGGATCCAGGACAATGTCTGATGAAAATCCTTTCATTTTTAAGATGACATTCAAGCAGCTGAAATATTAATTTTCCTTGGTGCCAGGTGCTGTCCTTGGACATAGTGTTCCGTCACAGTTTATAGTGACTTTTGGTGACTGAGGTGTCTCTCTGTCTCCGTGGGAGGAGAACGGGTGGGGATTTCTGGAATGCTGCTGAGGAAGAGATGGAAGTGACTGATCAGAAGCCACAGAGAGGCCAGGTCACCCGCGGTGTCAGTCTGCACACTGCTGCTGCGGTTACTGAAACATCACTTGTTTACACCACATAAAGATGTGGTCACTAATCTTCCTCTTCTTCTGGAAAATACATTGGAACTGTTAATGCTCCCACCAGACACCTTTTTTTTTTTTTTTTTTGGCTTCAGTTACACCACGATGTATTTTAGGAAGCCATTTTAGCAAGATGTATTAAGAAGAAGAGGTGCAGCTCTTTGTCAGTAACGTGATGGTGATGGTGTGCAGGTGACAAGAGAGCCTGCTCCCTGCCCTTGCTAATGCCTGCAGATGGGGAGGGACAGGGAAAGGTGCCAAGGGCTAAAGTCTTTTAACACCCCAGAGCTCCAGTAACCAAAACCTGAGCTCTGGTTACTGAAACACCCTGGCAAATCACTGGATTTCTGTGCAATAAGTTAAAGTGCAGAGCCCTTTGCCAGAGGATGCTATAGAGGCCAAGTATAAATGGATTCAAAAGGGAGTTTGATACATTTTTGGAGGATGAGCCCCTTGGTGCCTATTAAATACGGTGGTCTGGATACAACTCTTGGCTCACAAAGTTCTTAAGTACATGGTTGGCAGAAACTGGAGGATATACCAGGGAAAGTTCAAGATCTACTTGTCTTCCTTAAATGTACAATTTCATAAACAGTGACTAACATGCATTGTTGGAAACAGGATACTGTGTTCAATTCACCTTTGGTCTAGCTGTGCTGCACTTCTCGTAGTTTTATGCTGATTATAATTCTTTGYGATCAAAACCTGTAGCAGTTCTGCCCATAAATAAGTGAAACAAATATTCCGTGACAGTTCTGTAATTTCTTCTTTTCTGTCCAATTGCTACTTTTAGCAACTGAGACGAATCAGTATTTTGTCTTCAGCAATAGGCTAATGGTAGTTCATAACGCAGATCAAAACCTCTTTTGAATTTTCTTATATATCCTCCAGATATTTTATCTGAAAGGAGAAAGGCCAGCACTGGGACCAGTTCGGGAAAGTGCTTGATTGAGCACATTCCAAATGTCGCTCCTATTTCAAGGCATCACACATGGAAACGCTTAATATTAGGCATAAAATTAACTAGATGGCACTAAAATCCTAGTTCACTTCAGGAGAAATAAGAACAAAGCTGAGTTGAAACAGGTGCTTCAATGCTTTCGTGAAAAAGGACACTTCCCTGAAGTGGGTCTGAGAAGTATGCAGTAGGTAGCCTGGCAGGGACAGCCTGCTTGTGTACGGAGGCAGAATGATGCACTGGTGTCAGATCCGACCTCACATCCCCATACCATCACCAGCTTGACCAGCTGGGAGTCTGTCACACAACCTCCCTGTACCTCATTTTCCCAGCTTCAGGACAGGGAATTAATATACTCATCCCTGTTTATAAAAGGCTCTGTGATCTATGTGTCGTGATTACCTGAGCAATTATCTGCAACTTCTGTAAAATACCGTCTTTCTGAGAAGAAATGGCACATGGAGTTTTCACCTAACACTCCATTTTCTCAGATCACCTGTTTAAATACTTTTCTGTGGCATCAAATGCTGGACTTTACTTTCCCTTTTCTTATTTCGGTTTTGAACCTATTCATGGAGTGGTAAACTCACAGCTAAAATACTGGATAGGACAGCTGGCTTGAAAAGCAGGCATGTGTTTTCTTCGACAATTTTAAGAAACATTTTCTCTCTTTGATCAAACCTTTGATAGAAGTGTTGTAACTGCTTACACTGTATAAAACCATTTTGTAGATTGTAAATAACCATTCTACTTTATAGCTGCTTACTATGTGATTACTTGGTAAATTGCTGAGATTCCTGGAATGTGCTTTGACAGTTTCAATAGGAGCCAACTCTCATTTCAGTTTCAGTTTTTGCTATAAAAATAGCTGGAATCCTCCTGGAAACTGCAAAGCTTGTTATGGTCAGAGTCAGACCAGTAAAGCAGTTCCTATGTCAATAATATCCCAGCTGTTTTCAATTCAAAAAAACAAAACCTGAAAAGATGTTGGCTACGTGCCACTGCCACAGATGGAGATCTTGAATTCTAAATGCAATTCAGCAGCAGTTCCTTGCCCCCTCCATTTAGTTTATTTGGATTTGTCTCTCCTATGCAGTACACTTAGACCTGAAAACAAATCCATCAGTTTATACTTCCCCTACAGGGACCCCAGCTCTTTCCTTTACCTGCTCAAATTCTTTGCAAAACCAAAGAATTATAAAAGAGGCTGGAAGCTTGAGGTCTGACATTTTAAACATTGATGATATTGATAACCTGAATTATACTATACAAGTTACAGGACAAACCTACTCTGTTTTTGTTTTATAAGCAGTAAATATTTCCTAATACAGCACTGAGCAGTGAATGCTGAAAGGGATGGAYTGCATTCTGTAAATCCTTCTCTGTTAAAATAATCAATATAAAATGTGGTGTGTTGTTGCTGGAGGAGGAAGATGGCACACACCAGCCTAAAAAGAATTAGGGAAACTGGAGCTTTTACATATTTCCTTAACCATGTCTGCCTTGGAAATCTGTGTGCAAAAGAAATGAATAACCAAGCAGTAAATAGTAATAAGCTGGACATTTGTAAGGAAGTTAATTTAAAAAGACATTTCTTATTTGGCAGCTGCACTACTTTTGGTTACACCCTAGGACACTGCCCAAAGAAAAATCTCCTTGTAATCCTTAAAGGAAACAGAGTCCAAAAGCTTTTTCAGCACTTCTATTTGCTCTAATTTTCTGCTGTTATTTATATAATGACCTATTCATCTGATGCTTTTAGACCTGGCAAGTAAAGCTCTTGTGACCAGCTTATGAAATGGATCTGAGTGCTTCAGGGCAGCAGGAGTCTGGGAATCCTGAACTTTGTTCCATCTTTTTAACACTTCTTTTTTCTTTGAGTGGCAATGTCTCCTGCCATAAAGAACAATGCAAATATGAAAACAGTGTTTATTAATTACTCAAATGGCGCCAAGACCCTCTGCCTCTCTTTTTTTTTATTTTATTTTGGTTTCTTGCAAATAGACCATGAAAGGTATTTTATGGAGGCTGATTAAAAAAAATATATATCTTAAGATCCCAAGCAGTTTACATTGTCCAGGTGAAAACTCAAATTCTGGACCAGAGTTTTCAAACTGTCAAACGATTTTGACTGCTCAACTTCTGAGACGTGCTCAGGAGAGCACTTCTTTCAGAGCGTCAGCAGTCAACATTTTCTGAAGCTCATAACCCTTTAAAGTTCCCAGAGTTGAGCACCAAAAATCACTAGTCATCTTTAAAAGATCTTGTCCTGACTGCTAAAGCTGAGATGAAATTCTGTGATCCTAGCCTGCTGCAAGAAGTAGTTCCTATAGCAAAAGGTTAAAATAGGGGAAAGGAACAGTTAACCTCTTTGGGGGCTGACATCCTTCCCATTACAGCAACCTGATGAAATTCTTGTCAGCAATATTTAGCCCGTTCTCTAATTCTACAACTTACCCTGCTGATTCTGGTGAATCTGATGGGGCTTTTTTCACTTCCTGCCTTTTTAAACTGCAGAGCAGCTTGTTTTGTATGTAGTTAAACAGCTGTCATCTCTCACCCTCAGTATCTATTTTATTGTTGGCTGAAGTGATTCCAGGAGCCAGCTAATATATATTAGCTTGTTTATAAAGCATGTTGGAATAAAAAAAAAGATAACTACTAAACATCAGGTAGCACCAACRGTGGTAAGAAAATTTAATAACGACAGAGTAATTCCCATGTATCCCTATGCTGCATCTTAAATTGAGCTGGAAGATATTTCATCTAAAAGCTGGAGCCCAAACTATGTGTCTCTGGCGTGTTGCCACTGGAACTGTGGGTGTGGTGCTTCACCACAGTCTTGGTAACTATTGTCTTCTCCGTAATTTAGTCTTTTGACAAGATGACATGAACGTTTGGCAGGCTTTCATGTCAAGAAAGCCAAGAGAATGATTCCCGCCCCCCCCCCCAGTGAAGAAGAGTTCACTTCACAGACTAGCTTTCTTTGGGAAAGGCAAGGTCAGCGGAAAGCAGGTTATTTTTAGGGGTCATATACCACCGAGCCAAGACTCCCCGGTGCTAGACAATAATCAGCTACTGGGTTGTATTGTTTTGTTTTGTGTTTTGCAGCTGTGTGCACTTGACCATATTTTGCCAGCTGAGACATTTTGTTAAGGGGTGAGTGAGGGATCTCTAAACACAAACTCCCCAAGCTAAATAAATAACAAACCCTAACCAACCTCCTTAAAATTCCCATATGCTCACTGAACTCATGATTTACTGCAGCAGCTCTGTAACTCTTTAAGTGCCCTCCGAATTGCTGCAGAGCCGGAAAAAAAAGTGTCTGTTATCTCTCTGTATTCTGATCTTGTCTCTTGTTTGCCTGTATTCTGCTAGGACTTYGCTTAAGTGGATTTTTAAGAACTTTTTCAACTGTTGATAGCTGCACATACCATGCAGTACCAGCTTGGGACGACCATTGCAGATGGCCAGTGACCTGATATCCTGCATAGTCTGCCTATTCTGCATTTTGTTGCCTATTCCACCTATTCTGCATATTGTTACCTGAAATTCTGCATATTCTGCTAGCGGGGAGGTCTCACCGAGAGGTGGCCTTTTGCACTTTTTTCAGGCATAGGGATCTTATTTGCAATTTCTAAATAACTCTTTTCTTCTCTTGGGCTTGAATTCAACCTGCTGACTTGCGCAAAACTGCAAACTCCCTTCTTTCTGCTAGGGTTTCTCTTCAGTGTCAAGGATGCCTGCATGCCCAGGTGCAGATAGACAGGTTTGCTCTGCGAAGCGGGATATCTCAGCCGGGAGGAGGCACCTCCGGGCCCAGCCGCACAGCTTCTGGGCTGGAGCTTATGCACGGCTGGCTCACTTGGTGTGCACGACAGCAGAACATGTGTCTGCCTCTGCTTGGCCACGTAGTTGTGTGCCTGCTTTTACCTCAGGTTAGCTCATGTTGAGAACACGTTGTCTTTCAGCAAGGAAGACGAGGCCACCCMCAGCTGGCTCCAGCCCTTCTCTGCTTTCCCAGGCAGTCTGTACCTCTGTCTGTCCTTTCCCTACAGCATCCCAGGCTTGTGTGCCTTGGGACTGGGGGAAGGAATTGCAGTCCCTTGTTATCAGTCAGGCAGAGATTTGATTTGCAGAGGTGGCTTTGTTTAACTATGGTTTTAGTACAGTACAGTCATMGCCTGCGGGGAATGCCACAGCAAGCCGTAAGCCCACGCCTAACCTGGCCTGCAGATGTATGCAATGATACATCCTCGCGTTGGTGAGGTCCCGTGCTCACCCACCCTGAGGGTCTCGGCCAGGGCATGTCTCAGCTCCCATCTTGCCTGGGTTTCCTTGCCATGGGACTCACTGAGCCATAGCTAGAACATTCACCCAACCCCATAGACCCTGAGTTTGTAACCTTTACAATGAGACAGGGACCTCATTGGTGTCTCACAGGGCTGTTGGAGATCCTTTACTGCGTCCTACCAAAACGGGGCTTCTGGTTTCTATAATCTCTTGGGCTCTTTCTTTAAATTTATGTGATGAGTAAACAGAATCATAAACAGGTCTGAGCTTATCAAGCTTTGGAATATTAATGGACCTAAAAATAACTGGGCAGTGGTAGTTAAGACATGGTAGAAAGAATAATAAAATATTTTACAATTACTATTAATTAACATTACCTAAATTTTGARAGGAAGATATTGGGTAAAGAAGACGAGAGGCTGGTTCATGACATCATATGATGTTCATCTTATAAATGCCTTAGATATATTAATGGAGATAATGACTGACCCATATTTCATTACAAACTTTTTTGTAAACTTTTCTACATTGACAGGTGCTATCAGAATCACCTTGCAATTCCTTTATTTCGCCTTTTCTCTCTGAAGTTTTATTTGGCTTTATTTCTCTGCAGGACGATGGCCTTCCAGAGAATGAACATCAGCTCTCAGTAGCTGGGAAGATAAAGAAGCATTTCAACACAGGCCCTAAACCGAACAGCACAGCAGCTGGAGTTTCTGTCATAGCAGTAAGCATCTGAAATACACAGCTGAAACACTTAAATATGTGCCCACAAGACAGTGTGTGTTTAGGACTTGCCACCAAAAGAAACCGGAGAGGGTTAATCTTTGGATAATTCAAGCGTGTAATTAATATAAATGTAGGTAGACTGGTATTCTGCACAATTTCTCCGTTGATTCTCCTTGTGAGTCACATTGTTATTTAACAGCGCTAGGAGATCTAACAGTACCCGCACTTCCACATTTTAGCAGAAGATCAGTGGACCTAACTCCAKTGTAGATTGAACAATTCGAACTATGGGATCATGACATTTTACTTGGCAGCAGGATCATCACATGGATTGGGGCCACACAGAGGTTGTAGCAGAAGGACAGCAGCACTTTACAATGAGCGAAAATTACTTCAAAATTGTAACAGAAAATCTGTATGGCAGCCTAAGCTTCTCTTCTCTGAAGACATCAGAGAGCTATGATGCCTCACTGCTACCTTCATAGTTGATACGAGTCTAGCCACTTCAAATTTAGCTGAGCAGCAGCATTTTATTGTACTGCCACATGCAAGCTGCTTCCCTTTAGGCAGAAGGACTTAATTGGGTAAAGACTTAATGGAGCTCCTTGCTGCCTTCTATCATGTTGCAATTCCAGTCTAGGCATTCCAGGTTAGAACGTGTCGGAGCTTCTGAAACCAAGCTTGACCAAACTTTTGACCAAGCTTTACTGAGGTTTCAGTGGCATCCTCGGTGTAGCATACATCGCATACATTTGTATTTTTTCCCCAAAGATGAACATGCGTATTAGATATACATGCGCACAGAATATATTCAGTGTTTTATGAGATTATTCATACTAATGCCATTGAATAGCAACATGCACATCCTTTACATTTTTGATACATCTGCCTGTGTTTGTAAGCTTTTCTTTATTACTCATGGTAATGTTAACGCTCCAAATAGTCACTAAAAATAAGTGACACGTTAAACATAATCATTCCCATATCAGATTACTCAGTGTTCATTCCCAGCTTCCATAAATTGCAGGTGGTGTGACTGCACATGTACACTTTCTTGTACTGTTTCCACTTTCATGTTTCTCAGCTCAGCCCCTCCAGTGGTGAGTTAAATCAGCATGAAGTAAACTCAGCTCAGCACATGCAATCTGGCTCACAGGTGTGAACTGTTTGTGCAGCAAAATGGATACTCTCTCAAAGTTACTTGGTATAAGTACTTAAAATTTCAAGCTGTGCCTCTCTCATATTTTTTCTTTACTCTTTCCAACCCTGAACGTCCTCAACATGGAAGCAAGTTGTTCCTCATGCTTTTCCTAGATTTTCTCAGTCATCAGCTAACATAGTCAGCATTTATTTATTTTCATTTTTAAGCAATAATACTGCAACAACTCTCCCACAACTAAAACATCACATACCCATTGCTCATCTGAAATGCAGGTATGTTCTGTATAGACTAGCTGAAACCGTGTTCCTTTCGAATGGACTGCCAGCACGCTTGTCCATGAGAATTACTGCTCAGATCCTCCATGCTAATGACTTCAAAGCTTAAAAGCAAGAAATGATGCCTCTGTCCTCATCCATCCCTCGCCTCCTTTATGTTTTTAATTTCCCCACCCTCCTCTTTTTTTTCTTTGCCCCAGTTGTCCTGCCAAGGAATTGTTTACGGCAGTTTGACACTTGAGTGATGAAAAAGGCACTGTAGTGAATCTTTCCACTGCAAAACATTATACATCAGAAAAAAAAAAAGTATATGTTTAATTATATTCTTAATGGCTTTTATTTATTTTTTAGTGTTTGGAAATTTAACAGATTATTTTTAGTGATCATCTCTATGGGTGAACATCATACTCTGGCACGATAAATCCTGCAACTTGGCCTATAAAGTAGAAATGTTTAGAATATTTTTACAGAATTCAGAAAGTGGTTTGATTAGCTTGTGTCACTTATTTTCGAAAAATTTGGAAGAGATGGGGAAGTATAGACCTCTTTAGTGTTTTGGTAATGTTCCAGAAAGCTAGATAATTTTGGTTTTAAGAAAAAATTACCTTTATTTTCTACAAAACTAATTTAATACGTAAAATAAAGCCAAAAGCAAAATGACAAAGCCTTTAATTGTTGTTTCTGCATTTGAAAGCATACTTTATATATATTTGACAGCATACTTTATATACATTTGACATGCATGTCATCAGGGTTTTACGTTTGGGAATCTTCCTTTAACTGTGCGATCTCAAATATCATAGAAGTAAATCTTATTAATGAAGCCTGCTCTACATTTAAAATTTTCAAAGTATGTACAGATGCTGTAACATATTGTTCAGCACTAAAGATGTGCACTAAGTATATTTTCTACAAAAATACTGTTTTATTGTGCCTGCCTGTACGTTTACTGTAACTTTTTGAGAGAGTGCTTGTGTATATAATATATAGAGATGCCTTCTATATATTATATAACACATCTGTGTCTGTGTGTGTGTTTGTGAAAATGTGTTAATATGTGCATATATTTATATAGCTTACTTAATAGTATAAAAGATAAATATTAGCATTATTTTGAGTTTTATAACTCTGTTTATGTACAGAGATAGCTAATCTGTGGTATATAGTTCTTAATTTGTCCTCACACTGGTATGATATTATATGCCTGTTTTCTTCAGTGGTAAGAAGTAACACACCTCAAAGATCTCAAGCAGTATTTATCATGTGCACCAATTAAAACTATAATATGAAAACTAAGTTCCTAAAGATGTGTTTGTGGTCAGCTTGACTGGGAGGAAGTTTGAAGCCACGTGTATTATACATACATCTACTGTGGCTACTGCTTCCTTCAGCGATGTCCAAATACATTGTATTGACTCCTTTGGTTCAGACTTACATCTGCTTTGTTGATGTGGTAATCCTCAGTATAAGTTGTCTCTGACCATTCAGGGCAGAGACATCCTACAAGTTCTCGTGCATGTGTCCAGACTTCAAGTTTGTCCACATTTGAAAGGATTTGTCAGTTTGGACAAACTACCATAATGAACGTGTTGTGCATGCCTAGCAAAGTAGTTCCTTTGCTGATGTAGCAGGAGATGATTCCTCAAACAAAATTAACTATACAGGCAAAGAGACTTTTCTGTTGATACATTAATATATCATTAAGAGTTCTGCCAGCATAACTATGTCAGTTGGGAAAAAATTCCCTTGAACCAACATAGCTTTGCCAGCAAAATTTTAATTGGAGAGCTAGCTTTTAAAACAGCAAGAGAATTAACAAGTCCCTGAAAACCATTGCTTGCTGATGGGAGAGTATGTAGGAGAAAGATCACTTTACTTGCCCTGTTCTTAAACTCTTGTCATAGGCATTGACTACGGGTCTCTGTAGGAGAGAGGGGCTGGGCTAGTGCCCCTCCAGTCCGTGTCAGAATGGCCGCGTTACTGTTAAGCATGTGCCAAAATATTTGCAGGATCAGGTTTCTCATACAGCTTTCCAGTAGGAACAGTATTTTGTAGTTCCGTGATGGTGTTTATAAAAGATACTGCAGTAAAAACATAAAACCAGACTTTTACTAAATAGACTTTTTAAAATTTGGGGATAGATTTTTTCCTTCAATTCTCCAAGGATGTCATCCCATATGGGTTTTTTTTGGCCACAAAAAACAATACCCTGTGGCTGTACCCTCTGGGCTTTAGTGACAGTGGCTAAAGTGACCGAGAGCCAAAATCATTTTTTAAGAATGCTTCTGCGATCCAGAGGTGTGCTGTAATTCCGTATATGAACTGAGCATCGTTTAATTTGTGTTCTTGTCTGAAGTGTTAAAGCTTTGCCTGTATGTTGTCACTTTTGTGCTTGTATTTTTGCCATTGTTAAGACAGAGGAAAAGATAATGATAATGTTCTGTTAAGGTTGTATGAGGTCTCTGTCTTGGCAATGGGAGTAAACTCCAGCTGAAGACTCACAAGAATCGAATAGGACAGCAAAAGAGAAAAGCTGCTCAGAAAGTTGGGGCAGCTCTCTGCCTCTTGCAGAGCCCTCGCTGGGCAGGGGACGCCGGCGCAGGGCCACTGCCCGCAGTCCGGCAAGGGGAAGGCAGCAGATGGGTCATTGCCCTGCGTTCTGCCGATTTTAAAATACAATTACAAATTCCAAGTGGCATTTTTAGCAGTGGGATTTCTTGGGTGGTGTGGAAGAGAAGCCAAGTTTAGTCTGTGAGTTTTGCTTGGCTTAAAGGTGAACCCGTGCCTCGGATGTCACTTCCCATCTATTGTCTGTGTTGTGCTGGGATCATTGTCTGCAGTCGGGTTTCTCATGGCAGGATTTCCACACCCACCAAATTGTTTCAACTCGTGTTAGGAAGCAAGTCTCCCGATTTTCTCTATATTACTTTTTAGCTATTCGATTTTAGGGCAATATTTTTGAGCTGCTTTTTAAGAAAACATCCCTTTTGTGTATTTTATATGCAGCATACAAGGAAGCCAGTAGATGGCAATAGTAGACCAGTGTAGTTAAGCCAACAGAAAATTAACTCTAGGTACAAGGTTCTCATGGTTTTAAACAGGAAACGTCCTTTAAGTAATTCTAAATAAGATGAAAGAGGCATTGTTTTAACAAAATGGAATAAATTATTAAAGTCTACACTTGCAGGGGACTCATCAAGAAAAATTTAAATTTGCAGTTAGCTCCTAGCTACCCTTGAARTGGTTGGTAACTAGAAATGTGTTGAACTGCTTTTCTGAATTTAGAATTAGAAACTGTCATCGGTATTGGAAATATATGCCACGCTCTTATTGAGGGCACAAAACGTCCTTTTCTCTTCATAGGGCAAAATGTGAAAATCATCACAACTAACAATTTTAAAGTGGGCAGAGTGTCTCCCTCAAGATATTTTCCCCTAAAATTTGATTTAACTCGGCTAAATGATGTCTCCACCGTCTGTTAGTGCAGCACAGAAGGATTAGAGAAAACAACACGTTTTCTTTGTTCCTATGCACATGATTCTGCTAATGATAAACTAAACTTAAAAGATCTATATTCCTTAAGTAATGTCACGAGCACACTTTCCTGGACACAATGTTAAGTTCATTTCCATTTTGACTTTAATTGGTGCAATTTTAAACCGAATAGTTTTGTACTGTTATCTTTTTGAGCATGAGGTGTAAGCTGAAATGATAAACAATGTTATTCATGGCTCTGAGTAGTCCGACTCTCCAAGGTTAACGCATTTTTAGAAATGAATTACCATGATTGATGGGGTATCAAAACCTGATTCTTTTCATCTTTACACATTCCATGATTATGAAGCAGTCTAATTTAAGCCTTGTGTAGTCTGTCTAGCCTGCTCCTTGTGATGGTTGCACTGCATTTTTTTTTAAATTATTAAACCTCTCAGTTTAATTGCAAAAGATAATTTTCCATTACTGGTATGTGCAACTTGAAAGGGCACTTCTGTCTTTGGAGGTAACAAGATATTTGTCAGACTTTTAAATGAATGCATTATGCATTAAGTAACCTATTTCTCAAACTCCTTTTTAGTTTGAATAAATTGGCTTCTAATTTAGCGAGACCGAATTTAGAGTTAGTATCTTTTTCTTTTATTTATTTACTTTTTTTTCTTTTTCGTTTCCGTCTCCGGTACGTAGCTTTAGGATGTTAGATAAGTGCCTTCTGAAAGTGAAAACAGTAAATATGCACTAAATAAGGAACAGCTTGCTCTGGAGTCTGAATTCTTTAGCCTAACGTCGATCCACTGAGTTGCCCCGTTTCTCTCTGCTCAGCTGGACCACGGGTTTACCATCAAGAGATCAGGGTCTTTGGACTACTACCAACAACCAGGAATGTATTGGATAAGGTATGAGATGGTGCAGCGCCAACAGTCAGTGTTTCCATGGCAACGTGCTGGCAGTCTCCATTAACCAGTTCCTTCAGTGGATAAACATGCTTTTTGATTTGTTATCCGGTCCATATGCTGCTTTATCAGTTTCGTTTTAATCTTGATTGAAATGCCACACCCCCTCATTCCCTTTCTTCACCCATCCCTCACACCCACATCGCCAGCTTTCTCTTCATCGCACATGCTCAGTATCAATTTCCCCTATAGTTAAAAGGACAGTGTATATAGAAAATCTACTAGATATGCTGAAGTACGCACCCTCCCCCTCCCTATTGCTTGTTAAGGCATCTGCTTCCCCTGCGCTCCTGTTTTGAAACACACGGAGCAGCAACAGGCTCTCAGCATATATTTCTTCTTTTTTCCATGCGAGATGTGGAGCTATATACTGTCATTTTAAATCCACTAAACACAATCCTTACCTTAGATTGAACAATGCATTTACGTAACGCGGTATGTAGAAACTCTCCCAAGTTCAATGAAATACAATGCATTGTATGTGCTGGTAAGCTTGTGTTTCTAACAATGCATTCTTTCTCTTTTCTTTTTAAAACCCTTCTGATACCTATTTATTTTGATGTGATTTTTTTAAATATTGCATGAGTCTTTTGAATATATTTTTCTTCATTGTGTAACTGTGCCAGGGTTGTCGTTAGCTGGCTTAATCTGTATGATAAAATGGGACTCTGGGCGGGAGGGGTTATTCTGGAGTGGGGGCAAGGAGGGATCCAGGTCTGATAGCCCACGTGAGGCCCGTGCACCTCCTCAGTCAATCCAGAGCCCTGGAATTTCCATCAAGTGGTTATTTGCTGGCTTTTTTCCTTCCTATTACTCACAAGACCTGTGCTTTGATAGCTGGAGAAATTTTTATAAGTTTCTTGCAAAACCTGCGTTTTCTAACACTGCAGTGATCGAAGCCTTTAAAAACTCGTCTGTGAGGTATTTGGAAAAACCCAGCAAATTAACCGCATTAGTGAAACAGCAGAGATGGTCACTGCAAGTGTTTCCAGTAAAGTAAAACTCCCACCCTGAATCATTTCACTGAGTGCATGGATCGGGCTACAGCACAGTTTCCATAAAACCTAGCAGTTCCCTGAGTGCACACTGAGGGTTAAGTAGATTCCGATATGGATGTTCTGGGGAAAGAAAAAACAAAAACGATCCTACTTTTCAGGCAAGAAGTAGCAAAGTAGTTCTCATCCATCAGCTGAATGCTGGCTAGCAAGAATTGAGAAACATTTTCACTCCACGTGCTCAAATGTGTAGCAGTATCTGTAATTCCTTGTGTTCCACGCACTTGTGTCCGTGGCTATAAACCTACCGCAACCTGCAAGGACATAGCAAAACCTGCTTGGTCTATCTTGTCACTTGGCATCATGCTTCACAGGTTCCAGCCCTGTAACGCAGCCGAGAGACGGCAGCACAGCATCTGTGCTTTTTGGTTTTGAAGAAGGGGGCAGTGGGGCCTGAGTGCCCAGCTTTAGCTAAGTGTGGGTTTGATAGTATTAGAGGAATTTTTCTTTTCCGCTTAGGAAGGAAAGATGGCATTTTGTGTCAAGCATGACTTTGTCAAATAGTTGCAAATGTAATGCCTCCTCTGTAAAACGGGGGAAACCTCACAGGAGCTTTATCTTCCTGGAGTTTAATTGCTATCCATGATCAGCTTACACTCCTTCTCTGCTTTACTATTTTTATTTTACACACACACACACAAAAAAAAAAGAAATCTGTCTTTCCATTTGCTATACACAATGTTTGGATCTTTTAAAACCCCAAGTTCAGGGGGAGCAGACCGACCACCAGAAACAGGAGCCTGTGATAAAAGCGAGCATCGCTTCTCAGATTGGCCTTGACTCAGTTTAACTGCATAGCCCAGATTTTGAAACAAACCATATGCATTTTGAGGAGGTAGGGGGGGAAAGACTCTAATTCTGCAACTTGGTAAATAAAAAAACGCAAAAAAAAAAAAAAAAAAAGGCCATTTGACTAAAGCACTAGTAATGGCTGCCATCAGCATACAAAATGACACATCCCTGAATAATGGGCTGGAGCAGATGGGCGATAATCTCTCTTATTCATACATAAACTGCTCTGTTTTCCAGCTGGGGGCAGTAACAACAATGTTTATAATTAGTGCTTTCTAAACAGGGCACCTAGTGTGGAAAGGCAAATTGGGAGAGCGGGGCTTCTAGGCGTAGATGCTTAATTAGGAAACGCTGTAGCAGGGAGTACCTCCGAACAAGCACTGCCCTGCGTTTGGTCCTCTTTCATCTCCAAGAAACAAGCAACTGCTGTAGTGACCGATATTTTAGTCTAAATAAAACCATTTCGATCTAGCAAGTGTTTACTTTTTAGTAGTAACTGTAAGCGCAAATGCAAAGCATATGAAAAGGTTCATCAATTCCCATCTATAAAACAGTTAATTTATCAGGCCCATGAAAATTAACCTGAATTCACAAGTACAGCAAAAAATGAAAGCAGGTCCCAAGGAAAATGTAATGCTCCCCTTGTTAGTGTTAAACGATTCATTTCTTCTCCACTCCTTTGATCATCTTCATCCCTAGTTTCTAGCAGTCTTCTAAAACATCTTTCTAAATGCACTATTTCCTCCTTCAATCAACCAGAAAACCTTTTCCTTTCTCTGCCGAAAAGACTTTCCTATTCAAAGTGCCTCAAAGTCCTAATTTTCTGAGCCCTCATTCTGCATCCTGTTTCATTCCCTTTCAGTAAGATAATATGTGCAAAAGTGACATGACTTTTTTGAGATACTAAAATATAAAAAACCTTATGTACAGCCATAGTTGTTGTAGCAGGTATGAGAGATGATGCCTGGAAAATCTTACAGTGTTCCTTGAATATGAGGAACAGAAAAAACACAGGGGCCAAATCAGTAAAATCATTTGGACCCCAGACTGATACATGTTTTAAAAGCAGCCCACCTAATGCTGTCGGGACATCAGCCCTGCAATCAGAAATGCAGAAAAGGCCAAAGCCGTGTCAGTAGGGAATGAGATCTGGAGGTCCCAGTTAAATCCCTGCAGTCTGCACTGCCCCAAGGCTGGTGAAACTTACTGTTCTTGATAGCCAGGATAGGCCAGCCTTGGTGTAGCTGGGTAATGCCCATGGTGCGATCACATCTTCATTCAACCCAAATTGCCAGTGTCAACTCAAGTCAAAGACAGCAGAGATCACCCATCTCTGAGCAGAGGTACTATGGTTGGGGTTTCTTTTTTTTCTCCAAAGTCAGCCTGTTCTCTGATAGATCTCTTTGTAAAAGGGTTAAAGCCAATGCATTCATCTTTTATAATTTCCCTTCTACTGGAACTTAGCAACAGTGACCACAAAAAATCCAAATGGCACCTGCGTTATCCTTCAGAAATATCATAACTGATAGATTTACTTTCTTATAAGGAACTTTTCTTTAAGATGTACTTAACTGAGGCTTTTAACTGTTTGTGTGACTCAAGTTTTTTTGCTTTTTTGTAACTAAGCCAGAATATGAAGACCGAAAGTATTTCAAGCATTCTCTTTAGCCCCAAGTGTTGCAGTGTCTGGTCCATAGCTGCCTTCAGCTGCTTTACCTGTTCCTCCTAATGGCAGCACATTTTGAAGGCAATACTTTGCATAACTTACCAATGTTTTCTTCGACCCTCARTCTCCTTACTGGTTCTGGTTTATGTCTGAATCTTAACATTATTTTAATCTGTTACTGCAGAATGGCCTGAATTTTCTGCCTTTTCTGGGCTGATTCAGAATATCAAGGGAGCACCAGAGTGGGTGTATCTAACATAAACTATTAGTAGAAAATATTAGTATATGTAGTATTATATATAAGATTAGTATAGAATTTTAGCATATGTTATTTTTATGTATCCACAGACACTATATAAAAGCTAAAGGAGCAAAATAAAACCCAGGAAATGTATGGGAAAGTCATTAATGATATTACCTATGTAATGACAATAGCAAGGAGATGAGTTACATTGGATGTGTAACGAAATCATCAATCCAGTCAATACTGAATTCATAAAATACTGGATTTTTAAAATACAGTTCTCACTGTCACAGTTTAAAAAGTATCTGAATAGCTCATTTGAAAACCCGTAGTTCCATCCTCTGTGTTTGGTTCCTAATTCCCATTACTATGCATCTGTCGAGTTACTTACACCTGTCCCAAGTGGATACAATACACTTTCAAGTCAAAAGTTACAGCCAGACATCTTGACAATGGGTCAAGGAAGTTGGGAACCAGGCTTGCTATCTGTAAAGTGCCATTTTTAATACCGTAAAACCCTCTGTAAACTGAATATTGGTAAAAACAGGCAAACATCTAAACTCATTTAAAATCTCTTCTCCTGCTCTTTGACTAAGAAAACCACAACTGATTTACAAACTATAAATAAAATTCACCCATGCAAACAACTTGGCACTAAGTCTCTTCCACGTGTAATTGAAACCAGCTGAGGAATTGTGTCTCTAAAAAGGGGGGATGTCAAAGAGTAAACACAAACTTAAATATAGCAATATGAATTCAGCAGTTATACGTGTAGAATACTTGTCTTTGTATTCACTCACCAATACAGTACAAAGCATACATCAAATTGATTTGGTTTTCTTTCTTTTTTTACTTTCATTTTAGCTAAATTCCATGCCAGAAGTTACATGGTGCGCTAAAGCACTGGCCTTTTGTATTTGGAGGTCTAGGTTCAAATCCACTCGATTAATTTGTCCCCTCGATGTGGTCATTTGCACGTCTCCAAATCACCGTGTAACTTGTCTTAGTTATAACTTGTGCCTGAGGCGCTAAAAATAACATGTGTCTTTCACTCCTGGACTGAGGTGCATTGCTAAGTTTGAAGTACTCTCCAAAAAGTGTCTTGAATCATGAATCAATCACACACACACACATATATATATATATATATATATATTTTTTTATATATATATATATATATATAACCTGAGAAACCCATGGAAAAAATAAAAAAAGGTCAGACTGAAGGGCTGCCTGGCTCGTGCCACAAGCATTGTTTAATGGTCATTTTTACAGTAGGGAAACCTGCCATTACATATCTCAGCGTATCGAGGTCACTAGCCAGAAGCTTAAGGAAATAGGGTGAAATTACCTAGGTGTGAACATTTAAATATGTGCATRCACATACATGTATATAAAAGAATGCACTGGAAGACAAATACCAGTGTTTCAATACATATGTTCATGTAATTCCACACACTAAACAAAGCATCATGAAAATTGCAAACAAATTGCAAATACGCTCCTGCAGAATGAAAGCGAGTGAAAGGAAGGGTTTCTTAGATTAATGCGTGAACAGCTGCATCCCCAGTTCAGTCTCCTGGCTGGTATGAATAATGGATGGGCTAAGAGGCAAAATGCACAATAATGTTCTTTTATTAATGAAATGAATATATATCTATATTTGGTGGCTAGCAGTAAATTAAGACAAGTGAAAGAAAAACAGTCACTGCTCGCATTCATAAAATGCAGTTACTTCAATCCAATAATTACTGACCTGACAGAAAATATCACCCCACAGCTAAAATAAGGTGCTTCCCACTGCAAATCCAACACATATATCAAAGCAGTTGTAGTCTTTGAATGTCTGTTCATAAACACAGAGTTCAGTGTTTTCCAAGAAAAAAGAATTTGCATGGCTCAGGAGCCCTGCAACATCAAGACATAGAAATCAGGAAGAAGACACTCCCTGTGGCAAAATCCTGGAAAAATGCTAACTGCACCTTAGCATATAGGTGACAGAAACAATGATTTTAAAATAATGCTCCATTACTTCAAATTAAATGCATTTCCAAAAATGGCTTGTTAACCATTTGGTACCGGGTGTCAGGATTACTAAATGTTGATGCAAAATACATTAGTGCTTAATGAAGTGCTTCAGACCCATCAGCACCAAACTATTAGAGGCAATCCACTTATCTGCTGCTGGATAAGAAGCTCTACATTTCCTCATACGGATTATAAGAGGACAGCCACCTATCCTAAATAAGAATGCTATCCTTACATTTTAGTTGCCATTACTATCATATAGTGCTCAAAGTTCTCACTCTCTCACCTCAAGCTGGGAAAAAAAAAAGTCAAAATGTGATAATGAAAATCTGGGATTTGCAGCCTGTGAAGCATAAGTGCACTTCAGATCCTCTTATTATTTATTGAAAGAGTAGCTTAAAGTAGAAATGCCCTGGAAATCCATAATGGACTGGTTCATGCACCAGCAAACTACCCAGCTGAATAGTAGATGAAATAATAAATCTATTAAACCAAGGCAATGCATATAAGAAGCCTTTGTTACAAAAACAGTAACAGTAATAATGAAAAAGCTGATTTTTGGAATATGCCCACGTGCACAAGAGGGTACAGTAGGTGAAAATTGCACTTACAAAACACATGCAGTCATTAGTCAAATGTATCTTACCATCTCCCCTGCGTTCCAAAGCATTAATCTATTGAATTTTGAAATTTTTTAGAGGTAAAAAATAACTGTGACCTCATTAAATGAAAACTAGCATTTGTGCAGAATGCAAAGCGGCCATACCGCCTGGCAGTGTAATAGACACTGGAAGTGCAAAACGTCATCGTAACATTGGGCAGAATAAGCCCGGTCTTGCAAGTTCTGTAGGGCTTGTGAGTGCTCTTTCTGTGGCCAGAAATGACCCATTTTGTGGTTCTGACGTGTGAAACACTAAATGTTAGAACATAACCTGTGTGGTTTTGCTTTCAGTGGATAAATACTCCCTTCTTTAGCTCTCTGTGACTTTGTACGTTTTTATTCGATAAGCTCTTTGGGTGAGAAAGGCTCTGAATGTCTCTCAGCCCAGGAGAGTAACCACAATAATGCCCCTGAGTCTACAAGCATGCCTTTATAAAGACCAATTAGATAAAATTCAAGGGAGACTTGGGATAAAAATGTAAAGAAAAACATAGTCTCGAAATATCTCAGGAAGTTTCTGAAGGSTTAGGAAGCCAGAAATATTTGGTCCTACAAACTACAGCATAGGGTGCTGGATGAGGTGGGATCATCAGGTTTTTTTGCTTAACATTTTTGATTAATGAGGCAGGAAGTGCCTTTATGTATATTTAAACAAATATATTTAAACAAAAGCACCCAAAGCTTCTCCAAAAATAGTAGAAAAGTAGTACCTTGCGGTTTATTTTTTAAAGACATCTTTAAAATTATATTTAATTATCTGGCAATTTCATAATTTTGTCCTTTAAAAAAAGCAATACCGTAGGCTAAATTTCAAACAGAATCTTTTATTCAAGACTATGCACTTCTGTGTAACTTATCTAATTTTAAATACCTTCAGTTTTTACATATACATTTACCATTCTCATGTAGCAGATTTTAAAAATAAACTTTGAATTTAATACAAGTATTTTTATTTATTTGGCCAGAAATGTTTAACTTTCTCAGAGGAGAGTATCTGTTACCACAGGATGATGTGATGTGGTTTAAACTTTAAATAAATGCTTATTTCCTGTAAGCATAAAAAATCTTTTAAATGGAAATCTGTATTTTATAGAATGGTAATATATGCCATTCTTTTCAATTTTCACACAGAATTACATACTGTATGCATGCAGTATATTCACTGTGTGTAAAGATCTAGGTATTCTTCTGTTTCACATTAAAAAATAATCAAAAACTGAATTGGTTCAAGGCTAAGAAACGTAGAAGGCGTTGAAAATACTAATTAGAGCTCTTAACCGAAAGATTAGCAGTAAACAAAGAAATTCTCAGCAGATGAGAAATGTTGGATTTTGTAGCAATTATTATTTAAAATACAGGGGTGAACTTATTGAAGTTAATTATTTTACCCCTTTAAGGTAGTGCTATGTAGGTTCTAGGCACAAAAATAACAGTTCAGCAATTTAGCCTAACTAAATCCATTTGCTTTAGTAGCTCTGTACTCTTGTCCGTCTTTCTGTCTCTATTACATCATTACTGAATGCTGATTGCATTATTTTAGAGCAGGGATTGCTATAATGCTATTCTGCACCGGTATGATGGATTTAGTTTTCATTTTGTTCTCAAAAATATGTTGGCTATAAATACATCTCTCCTCTCCTATGAGGCTCACACTATAACTGGTGAATTTTCTAGAGAAATCAGTTATGTATATCTCAAGAGAAAACAATAAATCCTTTGAAGCAGAATACCCTTTTGGCTGCAGTCATTTAAATAGAGATTTTCATACTAGGGACAAATTTTACAAGCCTTAGCAGTTAAACCTATTCAGTTCTCAAAGTTATCTTTGCCTCCAGTGCCATGATCAGATACGTGTTTGCATTTTGTGTGTCATCTTACTAGCCACCTGCCTTTTCCCATTTTGCTTTTTCCAAAAAAATCATGGGCCATGTTTTAAGAAGGCAGCCTTGCTTCAGAAGGCAGTTAACTATATGTCAAAGTGCTCTTGCTGAACCAAGGCCATCCTGTTGAACTTGTAATTTTACAGCGATTTCAGGGACTGCATTCTAATACCCTGTAATCAAGAAAACAGCAAAACCCAGTCCCATGCTTGAAATCATTGGCCAGAGTTGGGCTGCCCTTACCTGCATTGCAGTTTCCCCTTGTAAATGTGCCAGACAAAGGAGAAGAAAGGATGTGGCTAGAAGTCACAGCCATCTTATTAAGACTTGCATTCTCAATAGTGGCAGAAACTGATCAAAATATAAAGCCCCTCAAGTAAACGTTCTTCTTCCCCATTTCTAGATACTCTAGATAGACCTAGATAAAATTAGCAGAGTATTTAATTCGATAGACTTTAGTTAACAGGAGACAGGATGGTCAGGCTCAACGGGTCTTTCCATCAGAGCTCTTCAGCATTCTCCCTACGAACATCCATTGAGCGGCATGAGGAGGTGTCAAAGAGCTGGGCTAGCTCCCTTCGGTGTTTGTTTTTCCTCTCTTGTCTGCCAACTTCATCACAATCCATCTTTGTTAGCCGATTGCACTGACTTGAACATGGGTGAGTGTGTATCAGCCTTCATTAGGTCAAATCAAAGACAAGTGTACATCTCTGCCTTGCCTGTACAAACAGATTTATACTTTGAGAAGGGTGGGGGGAAGGTCAGTTGGTATTTGGCTTGAAATTTGAATCTATTAAAGGATGAAATTAATAGCATCCAGAAGTAGAACATATGGCATCCATATATATGGTACTGTATCTGCTTGATGATGTCATGCTACCTCTTAAGGTTTGGGAAATGCACTTTTTAAAGCATTCAGCTATGTTGTGGGCTAAACCTTTCAGACCTGACTGAGACAGAACAGGTTTAATTTGGTCTGAACATTTATTATCCCTGGTATTTGCAGGCCACATAAAAAAAAGTCATTTTCATTAGCTTTGCATTTCACACACAGCCTAATTTCATTTATTCTTATTTTATGCCCCTGCCAGACCACCGCTCTTGATAAGGAGAGGCAGGTTTTCCGACGAAGACGCAACCAGGATGTGAGGGGACGTTATAAGGCACAGCAAGCTCCACCTGAACTCAACTCCGAATCGGAAGACTATTCACCAAGTTCATCCGAGACTGTTCGCTCACCTAACTCACCCTTTTAATAAAACACTTTTACTCAAAAGTCTTGGCTTTAACCCTTTGAGACCCTGAAAATCCTTCAGACCTGTGTGAAGTGATTACAGCTGATCTATCCAGCAGTAAATGCTGGGATGGTGGAAGACAAAAGGGTGCTCACAGAATCTTTGTAAGAATAATTTCCTAATCGATTGAAATACTTGTTCTCTGTTTAGATTGCAACTTGCTGCTAATATGATCCTCAAAGGGTTAAGGCTATTTTGCTTTTTTATTTAAAGATAGAAGCAGTGAATGTTTTCATCAGTGAAGCTAGGAACTGCAGTATGTAATTTTAGCACATGTTAACCCTCTGAGTAAACGATCAACTTAAATCTTGACAACCCACATTAGGGCTTTATTCTGGCTTTTTTGCTTTTATACGCACATATCTTTTATAGTACCCTGAAGTTCCTTGCCTGTTTCTGGCCAAAACAATATCAAACACACTATTGCTTAGGGGTTACAAATATAGGCTTTAAAAATGAAAATAAAATAAAACAAAGTATCTTCTACAGCAGCTCATTCTAAACCTGCATCATACTTCCACAGGGAGTGACTGTTGTTGGAGGATATTATGCAGGCTAAATGGGAAATTCAGTTTAGGGCAGCCTCATAGTTTACAGAAGATGACATGATGATGGCCACAAAAGGTTGCTTCCATATCGTTTGCTGCTAATGACAATGCAGAGTCTTGGGAAATGGCTTGAGGACACGTTCTGTCATGTAATGGTATGTAATGATCTGGTTGAGAAGTTCCTGGTTCCTTTGCCTCACATTCAGAAATGTACAGGCATCCTCTCAGCATGACCTGATTATTCCGGAAGAGTCACTTTTAAAGATTAACATTGATGAGAATTACCCTTAAAATAGCTGAAGTATTTCTAAATCGGGGAGAATACAAGTCATTTAATATATATGTAAAGCCTAAACTGAATTAGCAAAAGTTTTGTCGTAGAATGGAGAAACTAAAAGTGATTCACCAGTTCTATTTGTAATATTTAATAAAATGGGCATTTACACAGAATATACATATTTCTGGTTTGTTAAAACCTCAACACAGCATTATAGCATTTTATTTAACCATTATCCTAAAGTTGGCTTCCACAGAAATATTACGCTTCATAGAATTTTGCTTCAGATGTGATAATTTGAAAGAAAAATTATTATAAAATCACTTGGAATTTCACTGGAATGAAAAAGGCAACTTCCAAAATCCTATTCTAAAATAAAAAACAACATTATGAAATTTATATTTTCTTTTATTTCTCATATAAAATGGAAGTTTTCTCCTCCAAAGTTAAAATTTTCTCACAGTGTTTTTAAAAAAGTCACATAAATGTGGTTTCCTGTCTCTCCTTGCCCCTTTTCTCTCTTTCTTTCTCCCTTTTTCTTTCATATCGTACAGCTAGAAATATTAATATACTGCCCAAAAAGATGTGCAGACTTTTCTGATCTTACTGGGAAGTATAAATAATTTTTGGAGGAACAGGGCAAGTTGCCCACAGTGCCATTTCCATTCTGCGTTGTGTTTGCCCATGGAACTGTCCCTACAAGCAGTTGTGGCAGCGGATGTGTACCTGCAGCTTGTTGGAGCTAGTGTAATGCTCTTTTGCATTTCTAGTTGGAAGTATCAGTTGAACCGTATTTCAAGAAACGTTGAAATTGTTTTGTTTCTCCATCCTTTAAAATGCATCTTTCATTGTCTCAGTCATGAAAATTTATATATTAAAAGCTCTGAAGATTTCAAATACAGGAATTTCATCTTGTGAGTCTTCACACAAGTGGTACAAGTATTTCATACAGAATGCAGTCAACTTCACCCAATGTTAATAATCTAGAAGTGAGACATTTAGTCAAAACTAGATGTCCAGACTTCCTTGGTAATACAGAGAGATGAGCATTTCCAGGTTTGATTCATCTCACCTGTCATGGGCATGCATTTTAGGCAGGACTCATGCTTTGATTCACCTATTGCTCTCGCTCCATTGACTGTAGAAGGAACTGCTGGTGGAAGCTTACATCAAACACCAAGCTTAAGATCATGAGTTTAGTAGAATGAATCTCACCCTAAGCCATCAGGAGACTCCAGTCTCTGAATGTATGTCCATGGGCAGAAGGCCTGTGCACAGCCTCAGTTACTCTGTTTGGAACCTGAGTAACCCAAGTGAAGCAAATAGGTGTCTTATTGGAGAACTCCACAGGGCCAGGAGATTAAAGCATAAAGGAACTGCCATACAAAGTTCTCAGATTTTAGGGTTTCGGAAAGGGCTATGTCCGTGGCAGATCCTTGACCATGCCCATCCAACCTAGAGTCACTGCGGAGAGCAGACCCTTGGTAGATAAGGCACAGCCACCACCATTGTGATGTTAAAGGCTGTAGTTTGATAACATTTGGATAGGACAGGGATTATTTTTCCATAGGACCAAACCCTCAGCCAAGGTAAATCCCCCCTTGCCACTTACCTACATCAATTTACAGTAGATCAGGATCTGGCACATGTTTTTCCAGCATTGCCCTTCCCACATCACATCACAGCCTTCCCTTTAGAAGAGATACAACTCAACCATGTAAATGCAAGACACACATTTGGTAATAAAAAAGTGTCCATTAATACCACATGCTCCTTGACTATTGGGAAAATTTGGCAGTCTTAAAGCAAAGGCTGATGTTCATTCTTCTTAATTAGAGAGGGAAGTCAGGAGAAAAAAAAATAAACATAAAAATATGCTTCACCTTATGCATGAAAAATATTATTCAAAAACCCGTCTGGGATTTTCCTATCACCTTTGCTTTGCTTTGGAATACAGGCTTATCATTAAAATAAGATGTTTGGCTCCTTCATCTTATACCATCTTGTACTACTTAAAATGTATGTAAAAATAATCCTAGATCCTGAAATCCCTACTCATCCCCAACATCTTATATGTTTCTGATCTTTGGTTCATGTTTTATGAACATAACTATAAAAATATTTATTTTAAGTTATTTTTAGATCTGTGAGAGATTGGGTTTCAAATTGCTGATTGATAGCCTCTTTTTAGGCTTCAAGGAAAGGTATCTGAATATTTAATCTGTTTTAAAAGTGGTTTCCATGATGGTTTTAAATATCTCCATATATATTTTTAAATATAACCATATATATGTATATATATGTATGGTTTCATGGAAATAATAATGGTTCAGGCTTGTTTGGCAGCAACTGCCTCTTTTCTTGTCTAACCTCTGAATTCCTGGGGGTAAGTGAAGACAGAATATGTGGCCCTAAAAATACTTGAAACACCAGTGAAAAAAAGAAATCAAAGATAACAGACTATTTCTAATGTGATAATCTGGGAAAGCACATAGCACACTGCGGTCATTTTACTGTAATACATACCAGTCCTCCTGACTTCTTTCTTCATTTCCCTTTTGAATCATTGCATCGTATTGGTGCTAAATGTGACAACAATTTTTTTCTAATGCTTATTACATATACAAGGCCAACTTCCTCCCACCATGTATGTAGTTAGCTGAGACGGATGGCAGTCGTGGTAGGCACCATCTATCACCAAGGAGATGGAGAGAAGCACTTCAAAAGGGTGATTCAGGTCATCTAATATTTGGTCTCTGGAGATGCCTGTTGGTCTGATCTTAGTATTAACAAAAGAGTAGAACAGGGTCACTTCCAGCTTAATTCCTCTCAATTAAATGTAAGTGGGGATAACGTGGACTCCAAACTAAGTGCAATATTCTAGTGAACTTACGTGCAGTAAGCAAACTTTGATGTGAAAATGTAGTACTGATAGGTGATAGCACAGGATTAGTTAAATGGTACTGAGCTGGGCATTGTCTCATCTAGATGTATCCATCTAAGAGTTAAGCATCTAATCTAGGGCAATCATCTAAACTTCCCTTATAGTTGCTAGAGACTGGCTTCTCTAGTGGATAATTAAAATTCAAGGATGGATGAGTCGCTCACTAGATGAGGTGCCTAGCCAAAATATATTTAGAACATGATTTATTAAGTCATGACATATAAATTAATATTTCTGTAAGTTACAATTTTCATAGCATTAATGTACAAAAAATCCAGAATACTATGGTTCTACTCAGAGGGTTAACAGAAAAGCACTAGGCATGCTGATTACATTGGTGTATCCAAACTGCTTTGCTTTTTTAGCCAGTGTTTGCTGATTTTTTCAGAAAATTCTTGAAAAATTTCAAGTTTGAAATAATTTAAGTGTTGTTGTTTAAGGAATTTCTATAACCAAATTAATCTTATTTTTAGCTTAACTTATCACAGGAATAATATGTATCATTGATGCAGTGTAAGTCTGTAGTTATCAATTTTATTAATTCCACAAGTGATTCCAGAAATCTCTCTTTTTTTAATATAGAGCTTACAATGGTGGCATAGGTGACTGAGACTGTCTTTCTTATTGGTAAACAAACAATATTGTAATTTCAAGAAAGTCCTAAGAATCAGCTTTTCAGTTTGGTAGTGTACTAGTTAGGGGAAAGCTATCTCATGACATGCATTGTGTAAATCATCTTTGTAGATGAAGATTGTTCATATTAATGAACACTTTCTTTTTCCTTGACATTGTAGCAGAAACTGTTTACTTGTTAATGAACAACCAATACATAATTTGCTTCAGACTGTTAGAGGGGAAAGTGAGATTCCAGTCATTGACAATGTTACTGCTTTACAGTAGCCCTCATCTAATTTAAATGTGGTGCATACTACAATAAGCAAAGCCAAACCTGTGAATAAACTCCTGAAAAAGCCTGGTGGGTCTTTATTCAGTTGGGTGCTCACATACAGTAGCGTGTGGCAGCAGGAAGGCTTTCAAGAATTGTCGAAATGAAAGCGATATATCCACAAATAAGAGCTAAATTGCAATCCTTTCCCTATGGGGCATATATGTTTAAAAAGAAAAAAAAAGAAAAGAAAAGAAAAATTGGCTCAGAGGTTTGCAGTGCTACTATATTACCACAGGGCAAGTACATTAAATCATTGTTATGTGCTAGCCTGGGGTATATGTTAGAAAATGGCATCTTTTTTATTTAGTTTAGATTGTGGGCAGGGAGAGCTTTCCTAATATTATTGCAGTGCCTGCTAGTGCTGCCATGGTTAAGGCTGTGTTAGTATTTCCATTATAAACTCTTAGTCTCAAAGGTTTTTAATTTGATCGTAAAAATTTGCTTCAGGCAGAAACTTGGCATACAATTTTTCAGCTCAGAGTGATTCTTCTCCTAAAATATGAGGGAAATCAGCTTGACCTCTTTGACATTTATTTTCTAAGTGTACACAAACATTCACACACAGACACAAATGGGAGCAGCTTCAACAAAGGCCGATTTATGCAGCTCATTTCAGATGTGTTACATTTGCAGGCGTATCTCACAGGTCTTAACTACAAAGGTTACAGCTCAGAACTTTTGGGCGTTTTGAAAACCAGGGAGAAAACTCAGAGAAAACTTGATCAAGAGCAAAAATGTTCCACATGTGGGAGAGTTTTATTTCAACGTGACAAGCATTTAAAGTTTGTGCAGTAACGGGTACGTATATACGCCCTGCTGAGTGCTCGTGTAATTCCCGAACCCATTAGTTTAAGTCATTCCACGTAGCAAACGCTAAATGTGAGTATGCTGAATGTCCCTGTAAGACTGGGAGAAGAAGCAGTTTTGTCTTGTATTTTAGAGTAGCACCATGGACAAAGCTGACGTTACACCAGCCAGAAGGGTCCACAAAGAGGAGAATCAAAGGAACATGTTTTCTCTTAAGGGGAAAAAAATTGTCTGAATAAGACAGGGTTGAAAGCTCACACTGAATAAGAGAGGTATTAAAAGCAGTTTAAAAAGCATAAGTATGGAATCATTTGAAAACTATAAAAGTGCAAGGGAGCCACTCAATGTAATGAATCCATGTGCGGAGCCAATCAGCTACTAATCTGGAGCAAATTTACAGCTACAAACAGGCATAATTAATATACAAATCAAACACACCCAGCAGCAGATGGAATTGAAATCCTAGTTCTTTTAGCAAACATAATGCAGACCTCTTCATACATTCACTAAATGAGACCGTGTGTAGCTGTTTGAAGTAGTGTTACATACAGGCTAGTGGGGAAACAAAGTGTTTAAAAAATGACTGTAAATTAATTTTTTTTTAATACCAATYCTGCAGCATGCTTCTACCTTAATGGGTCCTTTTGGGAAATGACAGCTTTCAAAAAGTGATGTCTATGCATTTTATACTTGTCTTTATATATACTTGGATAGCCTATGCCAAACAGCTTCAGTAAGAATTGAGTTGCCATATTGAGGCTTCATATTACCTGCAGTTTTCTGCAGCTGTGGCCAGAGGGAGGAACAAAACATCCACAAAATAAAGGGTTCATGGAATGACACACTTGTAATGTAGTTGTCTTCCTAATCCTTCTTAGTGATTGACTTGAGTCATGAACCATAGAGCTCGGTCATTTCCAAAAGCGTTCAGCCTRCCTAAGTGGGTGGGGAGGGTTCACTGGACAAAGTTGTGCCATTTCTTGGCATCCTCCTGCCTGGGTACCCAGCACCTGCAGAATGGTCTAGCTGCACTGCCAGCAGTGCTGCACATTTTGTCAAGCCATGAGTAAAGATCAGGTTGGGAAAATAACTGTTTATGCTAAAGGACAGAGCTAGAAAAAAGTATATAGGTAGAAATTAGCCATGACAAATTCAGACTGGCATTTGGAAGATGGCTTCCAACCAACTGATCAAACAGATTTTAGAGGATATTTTTTCCGATAGAACCACCAGAGCCAAGAAACTCCAATTGAATTTCAGGTGGAACTTGATCTGTTGATGAGAAACTTTCTTCTTGAGGTGTTTCTGATATGTCCTAGTATGTGTTTCCTGTTGTAGGAAGACATTGGACTCAGAAACCCAGAAGATACCTTGTATTTCTATGTTCCTAACAGATTTTAAAGCTAGTGATGAGAGTTATTCATACACATCTAATTTTAAGTGTCTGGAGCAAAAAGCAGTGATGAAAAAGAAGCCTAGCTTACTTGTCTAGAGTAACGCTCAAGAAGAGCTGACATTACTACTATGACTGTTACTGCTGCTGCTGCTGCTGCTGCTGCTGCTGCTGCTGCTACCACTACTACTACCACCACCACCACCACCGCCACCACCACCATTGCCGTTCAGAGGTAATTCCTTTTTTTACCTGGGCATTTCCATTAGGTGCCTGGAATGCTTCACCATCTGCTAATAAGACCAGAAGGGTCTTGTATGAATAACAGCACCTATAAATTTATTTTCTTTTCAAACAGAATGCCCACAGCTATTGAAGCTGGGGTCCATAATATGGTGAGAGTTTGAGAATTGGTAAGAGACAAATTGGTAAATAGAGAGAGGGGGTTATTTGCAAGGTATAAATGCAATGGATTTTATGCCCAAGGGAATTCCTGGTGCTGTATCTTGCAAAGGAGAGCGATAGATTTTTTTTCTCTTCAGCAAATCCAAGCACATAGGAAAAGACAAATAAGCCTTTAAGATACGAACTTCTGACAATTTGGCGTTCATCATGAATCTTAACTAGGTGTAGTCTTTGTGAAGTTACTTCAGTGTAATAGGGAGTTAAAATTTAAGGTGGGTAACGTCAGATCTTGACAACTTTTGCCATTGATAGTTCAGGGGTGGGAGGAATCAAATTGACTGACTGATGCTAAAACCAGAAGCAGTTCAGGAGAGGCATTTCCAGAGAGAGTAGATGTGAAAAAAGGGAGGAGGAGGACTCGAGTAATTCCCAGAGGCCAATTTATCACTTGCCATTTGTGCTGATCTTCAGTGTCTTATCTGAGGGAAAAAAATTAGTCAAACTGGTCCAAGGTTAAAGACATATCCGCTATAACTTATTTTTTATTTTATTAAGGAATTAATAATAACCTTTTATATTCTGCCTGAAAGAAAATTGTTGAAGGATTAGTTGAGTGTGAAATTAAATAGCACTTTTCTCATGCATGCTAAAAAGCTATCAAAGGAAGTCGTAGCCTTTAAACAAGTTTCTAAATTATTTCAGTTTAGAAAAATTTTCATTTGTTTTGAAAAGTAAGAAACTTAGGAATTGCTATGTGGTTTGAATGGCATAGACAAATCTTTAATTTTCAAGGTACTAATTAAATAATTTCTAGATGATACATATTGCTGCAAAAATCAGGTGGAAAGCCAAATGGCATTTTTCAAATCCTGCCATTTATACTAATACATGTAAATGAACAGGAATGAGATCTGATATTATCACCTTAACTTACGACCTAAGTTTTTAAGTTGTTGCTTAATTTTATGTAAAATATTTGCTCAAAAATGGTAATAAAAGAGTAGAAAACAACAAATCACTTAACACTTCAGCTCTAGTCTCAACTTCTAACGAGCTCATGTTTCTTGAGCAGAGAAGCATTACAATATATTTCAATTCAGTCATCACAAGCAAGCCACTAAGGAGTTGCATCCAGCTGCATTCCTGAGAAGCTGTGCACAGGCTTTAAAAATTAGTCATGCAGCCACATCCTAGTTTTCCCACATAAACCTCTGCACCAAAGTGAGTCTTGACGACCATGATTATAAAAAAAAAAAGAAGGAACTATTCAAAAAAATCGCACTTCATGTGTTAATTTCCCAGCACGGGAGGTGAGTTTGTATAAGCGTATGGAAATCAAATATAGTTGTGGACTGACAGGCTTTGTATCTGGTGCCCTTCAACACTATACATACCAACTCTCATGAGAAATGTGAATACTATTTTACAGTGGAAGCCTGCTAAATCCCACTAATGACTGGAAGTTTCATTGTAAATGGCTGGATTTTGGGAATTAGCAGGTGAATGAAGAAATACAATAAAAGACCAGAGGATAATGCATTGCATAGTGTACTTTTTCATTTGTTCTGACAATTGATTTAGTTTTAATTTCATACTTCATACATTATCAGCAAGCGTACTGGAGTGTAAAAGCTACAAATAAGGACTCTGAGTAATATGAGATCCCACCAGGGCTCTCTGATTATTTTTGCTGAAAGGCAGAAAAAGTGCTATTTTATCTATGTTGATAAAAACATGTATTTTATCCTACTTTCATTTACAAGTTAATAGTTGCTATTTAACAGCTGGTTCATGGAACAATTCTTGATGCAGGAGATAGCTGCAAAACTAAAGACTAGTATTCAGTCTTTCTAGAAGATAAATTTTTATGTTCACAGAGATTATAAACTGACAACAGAGTTACAGGCATGTGGTACTTTCCCTTTTGGACTTTATCTTCCCAAAGAGTGTCCCCTCCATCTTCCTGGCAGCACAAGTTTTTGGCATCCTGAAATGAACACCATAAACCTTCATAAACCTTCACTGTCTTCAAACAAAACAGCCCCCTTCTTCTCTGCCCCCTTTCACACACCTCCAGCCCCTCCAGGCCACTCATTTCTTTCTCCTTCCTACACTCCCCTTCTTTTGTGCAGTGCAAATCTTGTGCATCTGTGTGGCAAAACAGATCAGGGAAACTGCTCCAGGGGAATAAAAAAGTTTTAACCTGCATTAATCATCTGGTTCTGTTCATTGCTCCGATACACCAGCATGCAAGGAAAAAGGGTATGAAAAAGTGACTGCTGCAGTGGGAAGATGGGACTACTTTCAACGGCAGTGGTGGTTTAAAGTGTAAATGAGAGTAAGGGGTAAGGTTCAAAAAGTGTGTATTGTGTCTGTTGGGATCAAGTTCTACACTGTTGTTCTTTATATCCGGATCTTTCAAAGCATTTTTATTTTGAATAAACTAAAAGAGTGGGGTGATGTGAAAAAAAAATTACAGTAACAAAGAAGAAAGACTTGGAGGAAGTTGGGACATGATCATTTATGTTTAAACATTACATACACTCAGTAAAACTGGGACTTCAGATTGCCTACATGCTTTAGGTTTTTCCAATGCTTTCTAAAGGACAATGATGGAAGACACACACAGACTCCATCTTGCAGTCACTTGCCCCATGGTGATAAATGACATTTAGCTTTATTATTTGTTGCCACTTAACCTTCAAGACGGGAAAAGGCAGTTGCTGGAAACCTTAAGCCTAGATGCTGCCCCGGTCATAGCTTTTTTGCTCTGCCCCAGAGCTGCACTGGCTAGGCAATGTTTTCCACTTCTCGTGGTGTAGGTGGGAAAATAAACCCTGGCGCACTGCACGCCAGCAGGCAGGCTTTGCACTGCTGGTCTCTGCCAGAAAATGCCAGCAGCCATGAGGCTCCTCTGCRCTGTACGGTCATCAGCAACTTCTGACAAGGTAAAAATTGATGATGCCTTAAATACCATTTAGTCTGGCTAAATGAAGGCCAGTGAAATCCTCTTTTTGAAAGATACTTGAACCAATGATAATCATGAAAGACACACTTCTGCAAGGGGACTGAATAAGGCAGCTATTCGGGTGCTGGTTTGTTGCSTCTGTACTGGCTGTGAGCATGTGCCAGGCATCAGGCAGCCAACAGGGACTGTCAGTAAATGGTCATAACCAAGTCTTCCCTGGAAAGCAGATGGATTTGGGGTATAGGTTTTGCTTTTGTTTTTCTAAACAGGAAACTTGTTCAAAACTCAAACTTGCCTCCTGTTATTTGTTTCTTTTATGTTCAGGAAAATAGGTCTTTGGAAACATTAAAAAAAAAAGAAAGATTAACAGCATTACATCAAAGAACTATCCAAATCTTATCATGTTTCTCCTCTTTGGGCAACAGGCAGATAAGGAAGATAGGATCTAGATTATGTCCACCTGCTCATTCTGAAGTACAGACATATTGCACTCCAGGCAGAGAAATCACTTGAATGGAAACCTTGGTAATTCCCTATTTATTTCCCTTCATGTAACATGGAGCTTGGTATCATTATTTTACATGCAATTACCACAAAGTCAAATCTATGGTAACACAATGTTCCAGGATATCCCCCAAGTTGGTATCTTTTTATACCAGCTCTAGGTAGGAGAAACAAAATAGACAGGTAGCAAATTTAATGAATGACATTACAATTAGGAAGTTAAACTTTCAGCACTGAGAGTGTTGCCTGTTATCAGAAGTTGCTGGGTTTTTGATCAAAACTATGGATTTGCATGTATTTGTTGGAGTAGATACTGAACTTTGAAATATAGCAAGTTTAATTATGCAATGTAGTAAAACAAAAGACATCCCTGGTCCAAGGCTTCTCAAATCACCTGCATAGAGAGAAATCAATTTATTCTTTGCTGTTAGATCCCTGAAAAGATAAATCCACTGACCCTGAAAATAGATCTCTCTTTATTCTTGGCCACATCCATAATCCTCCTTTCTTAATAGCTGAAAAGAAAGTCATAATTAATATGCCACTAGAGAGGTTTCATTATTTCTTCAGAATTACCGCTTAATTTACTAGATTAGCCTGATTAAGTAATGAATTTGTCAGTTCCAGTTTTTCCTTTAAAATATGAAATATCTCATTTTTGACCAGGTGACGCTGAATTAAACTGCAACTGGGGAAGATATTTTGGCCTAGATTTCTTTTGTTAAAAATTCTTTAAAACTGTGTTCTTAATGCACACCTAATTACTGAGCAGAGAGCCCCATGGGCCCTCTCTACCTGCAGACTTTGCAGCTGCAGAGCTGGAAGAGAAGCACAGCAGCCCGACAAGCTGTTCCCCCCGCACTGAGAGCCACAACACAAAGGGAGGAAGGGTGTTGTAGACCACAGTCCTGCTGCTATGGCACAGCAACTTGGTCATTTACTGAAATGCTGGGTTGAAGTGCCACTAAAGATATGCAATCACTCTCCTGCAGAAGCGGTCCCTTCCATTGGCTGGAGAAGGAGAAAATCCTGATTTTTTTTCCCCCGATATAGTTCCAATTTTCTGTGCATCAGTGAAGAACACCATCCTTCCTTCACGAGAGTGTAGCAGAAAAGTTTCATGTTGTTTCTGCATTCATTTTTTGAGAACTGTGGACTTTTCCCTTTAATGTTTTTGTTGTTGCTAAGAAAACACCTGTGGGTAATTAATTATAATATTTTCTTCTAATTGTGAGTCTGCAACAGATCAGAAGGTGACATCCTCTTCTCTTGACATGTCAGAAGAAACTGGTTCTCGTTCCCTGCAGTCTTTCCCATTTCACCCAAATGGATCAGTTAAGTAGCTAACTCGCTGACTGCATGTATTAAAGTGCTCAGTAGCCTAATTTGTGTAAAATACGCAGTGGCTGCCATTAAAATGTCAACCTTTACCCCTTATAGCAGCTGTACTTGGAAGGGAGACTTGTAGGTTCCTGCCTGCGACTCGAGGTTGATGGTGCCATAATTGCCATAGGTGGAAATTTTCTGAGGCCATTGGAAAGGTTTAATGACTGGCTGTGTGCCTGTACGGGAACGCAGACTGGCAGAAACTGGCTTGTTCTGCCCTAAGGCCGCTGGTAAAACCCTGAGAGAGGCTGAGAACTCAGTCAGTCTTAGGAGCTGGAGTGGGACGGAGACTGGTATACATATATATATATATAAAAAATGACAGATGGAGAAAGCCAAACCACAAATAACCATGTGGCACTGAAATTCCTAGAGACCAGCAGTTCACAAATCAAGAGAACGTACCCAGTGAAGAGTGATGAGCTGAAAAGGGGAGCACAAAAACCTGACACGCTGTGAACCAAGCAAAAGTTTCCAGACTGCAGGATTTCAGTGACTCACGGTCTAAAAGGTTTGGCGGTGCAGGAGCTGGCGAGAGACAGCCGGCTGCTCTGGCTGCAGAGCATTTCACGCTGCACAAGCGTGCAAATGATGTAGTGATGGCGAGGTGCAATGCTGTAAGGGGAGGAACGGGCAGCTGGCTCACGTGGACCGTGCCAGCATCAGGGCAGGAGCTGGCTATCCCAGCTCTCCACTTTGAAGGACTAGACTTCATGTTTTCCACTTGATTCCCAAAACCATGGATTTTTCTTCTAGGCCAAATGAAGAGGTGACAGCTGCTTTTGTTCTAACCTCCTGTCTGCAGCTCTGACGTTGTGTCTGCGCTACAGGGTTACGCTCTGCTCAGGGGAGACTTCACCACAGCTGGTGTGGAGGAAGCCCTGAAACACATCAAACAGATGAAGATTTTTAGAAGTAAAGCTCTAATGGCCTCTGGTGAGCCTGTGCAACTATCGGTGTCCAGAAACTTTTCAACTTGCCCAAATCACAGGAGCAGCATGTGGCCTCTCACTGACCTCAGCATCAGCCTAGTGGCCAATTTTATGTCCTTGCAGCAGAGCACAGAAGTACTAGGGCTCTTCAAAGAAACAATGGGCAAATGATCTGTCAGTTTGAACAGCCAAGGCCTATGTGATGGCCAAGATCTGGTTTATTTATTAATTTTTAGCTTGCGTGATGTGTTCTTTAGAGAGGCGGTGGTCCGTGTGGAGGGGCAGCAGCCAGCTCCTCCAGGAGCAGCGCAGGCTGCTCCGCCGAGCCCTGGAGCCCACAGAAATGGGGAAACTGCTGAAAACAGCRAGGAACAGACACAGCCCGAGCTCGAGGGTGATGGAAAGAGCATCTGGAGGAACAAAATGGGCTGGACAGAGTTTGCTACAACCAAAAAGCCGTGGAGTTGGCTGAAGCTGAGGCTGAGAGAAAGAATCTGTCTGCAAGGACGCAATGGGCAGGGGGAGGTGCGTTAAAAAATCCTTTTTATTTCTATTCTGTCCAGCATAATCACTTTGAGCTTAAAATAAGTTGGCTGGCCAAGCTTGTGTTTGAATATAGCCTGTCTGGGTGGTTCGAGGGCTCCTTCTGGGGCCAATCCCTGAAAAGAGTAAGTTTTGGTGGGGCCAGCTCAACACTGCACTGATTCGAGACAGTGATGTTCAGGGAGACCTTAGCGCTCTTTAAAAGTTTGCTCATTTTCAAGCCCTTGTGCCCTGTCCCCTCTCTGCCATCCCAGTTCGGGGAGAGGAGCAGGAGAGTGTTTCTTTGCTCTCCCATTTCTGAAATAAAAATGGAAATCAGACGAAGGCAAAGATTTCAAGGCCCGTTCAGCCCAAGTACTTTCAGCTACCACCAGCCTCCAGGCTGGGCAAAGCCCAAGAGGCAGAGCGGCGACGCACGCAGGCTACTGTGCAAAGAGGATAAATTCAAAGCACTTTTCCAGAATGTATTACAGTACCAGGAGAGCTAATGAGGAAAAAGGTAACAGAGACAAGTAATATGGAGAAAAAGTGAAACAAAATCATGAGAATTTGGAGGCAAACTGGCCCCACATTTCAATGTGAATGCACAAAAGGCAGCAAGTCCCAAGCTGCCTGCTGTGCCACACTCCCTCACCCAGCTGTTTCCCTAGGGCACCGGGGCTGTGTGCTTACCCCTCCAGTGATTGGGGTTACATTGTAAATGAGGTAATGGAAATTTGGGCTGGTCAGAAAATTGGATGGAACAGCCAGAAATCAAGCATCAAACTCCTACTTTACTACTTACTTGAAGTCCAAACGTGGAAGAAAAATCTCCCATAGGACTTTCATTCAGTCTCACGTGTGCTGCCTTTCATGTGTGTCTTAAATGACACTCAAATGAGGCTCCTGTGCCCACAGAGCTGTCAATGTACCATGGCTTGCCTGCATCTGCATAGAAAAATTCATTGGTTTGGGTGCCAGAATACCATTACTTAAAATCTTACCTCTTTTCCTCACTGTGTCCCACTGTCATCAGCCTGATCCTTGCCCACTCGTCCCTTCACAACTTCTGTTGGCTGATTTCAACGAATTTGGAGAGAAGAGGCAGAATTCTCAAAAATAATTAAGGACGTACAAGTATTGTGAAAATCAGCAGCTCAGTAGCTGAGAAGCCTAAATTAGCTGTCAGCCCTTGTGCCAGAGAGAGGCGGATGGGAGCCAGCAGTGCTCCTGCCTGAAGGGGCAGCTTGGTGCTCGTTTCTGGCTGCCTTTCTGCAAGGGGTTCTGGGCTGTGGTGGCTGAAGGGACGGGTGGAGAGCTGGCTTGATGCTGCTTTGAGCAGTGGGCAGTGTGATGGACCTTCAGGAGGCAGCTTTTGCAGCTTTGGTGTCACCTTTTCCCACTTGCAGCTGGAGGACTTGATCTCGCTGCCCTGCAATATAGCTGAATGGCAGGAAAGCCCTGAGAGGAAGCAACAGCTCCCTCACCTTCTTCCCCTCTTCATCCTACCTCTGCTTCATCTCTCATTTTAAAGGGATGCTATTATCCTTCCTCTTTTTCTGCAAGAGAGAGAGAAGTAACCTTTTGCCTTCCTTTTATTTTTTGTCCTGATGCACTGAAATTAAAGGTGAAAATGGCTGCTCCTAGGCTTCCTGTCCTAGGTTGAATTTTATAATTTTGATCTTTCCAACATAAAATGTGCTGTTCTGAAATTTTGTGACCATGAATGTAGCTCTCATTGAAACAGACCTCTTCAATTGTTGAGTCCTGTGAATATTTTTGGAAAAAAACATTCCCTTATTTCATAATTCTAATTTTCTTCTCAGAAGAAACACTGATTTTCCAGCTAGCTTTCCTTAGAAGCTATTATTCAGCCCCTACCAAGAAAAGAAAAAGATCATGGGGGGGGGAACCCCCACAAAACCCAACCCCTGAATATTTTACACATCTTTAACATTATTCTTTTAAAAAAAATCCACACAGGCTGACTATGCAAGTAGCACTGCCTTGCAAGCTTATGTGAACAGTTCCTTGGCTAATGCTCATCAATCTGAGGAAGGAAACCAGGTGACACACTGTGAAATGCTGACCCTGCTCCTTGTCCCCATGCCATATGGCAGCAGAAGCTGGCATTGTTCTTTGGCACTTAGACCAGAAAGCTCTTTTGCCCCAGCCCACTGCTGTTTACAGAAATAGTGCTTCAGCCCCGACCATTAATGATGTGCATGTGTCAGATGACAACGCTGTAACCTGCAATAACCTTGTAAACCCGGGGCACAGCACAAACACTCCGAGGACAGACACACTGCAGCATTTAAATAAAAAAAGATTAAGTTTGATGTGGTTTAATTTACTGGAAATGAGTAAAAGAAATTCCGCTCTGGTTTTTATAGGAGAAATTTGGCTGGAAACAATCACAGCTCTGTCTAGTCTGGGCCACTGGCTTTATCAGGGTGAATCCACCCCATATAGAAATGTTATAAGTCTCTCAATGCTCTTTAGTTCCAGTGTTAAATTATTTGATAATTGTATCTTGAACTATTTCCCTTGGCAGACTGATCTTTAACCCAATAACCTTTTGAGTTGGATTTTTTTTCCTGTCATCCAGTTTAAATTTCTTCTTCCTTAAATTTAAGTGTATGCCTGTTTCCCTTGTCTCTGCTTTTCCTCTGAGCCCTCAGGTTTATAGGCTGAGTCATTCCTACTTGAGGTTTCTTCCCATTCTTTGCTTTGTTTGTTCTGCTAACTTAAGCAGTATGTTTCTCTGTTGTTCACGTACAAGAACTCAAAATTTAAGAAACTCTTGTTATCCTCGCCATTCATTTGCTGACTTCATCATCTACCTAACCTGCTGTGTAAATCAATCCTTCTCCAGCAGCCTCAGTTGGTTTTATAGGGAAAAACTGTATATGGGATGTAAATGATCCAGAGCTTCAGAAGCAAGTTCTTAAAAATTAATTACTCTGCTTTTTTATGTCTAGGATGATAGACTACCAATATCCACGTCTTTGAAATCCTTCCTGCCAGTAGGTTACCATCCACTTCAGCTTGGCATTAAACAAGCTACTTTGAAGACTTTTAGTTTAAATGTTTTTTTGTTTGTTTGCATAATGTTGCATTGAAAACAAGTGGATCTTTTCCTTCTGTTCCCCTCCTTTGTTTTTGATGACCCTTTTGATCAGCTGGTGGATTAATTAGACAATTATTGTTCCCTTGACTTTCAGCAAATCCCCCTTTTTGGAAGCATGATCCAACAGATACAGAACACAGACTTGGGAGCATTTAAGTCTGTTCAGAGTTGCATAACCTGGCAGGTCTTTTACCTTTGTGCCTCTTTTTTTCTACCTTCTGTAAGGTGTGAATTGGTCTACATGCCTAATCTGAAGCAGTTGACAAAAGCTATTTTGGTCCTTAATCCACTCTGAGCAAAGCATTGTTTCCCCTCACTAATGTTCTTTAACAAAAATAGACCTGCAATGCCTGTCTTGTGATCTCCTGGTGCGTGACAGGTCAGAGCACCCACTTCCATCTCATAAGTAAACGAGCATGTCAACAAAATACGGCTTTATTACAAAGGGAAGAAAAATAACTAAGTAGTTGAAGCATTCTGCTCAAAAGTAAACACATAACCAATGACAGCAATTCTTCTTTCTTCTAAATCCACAAGCAGCTACAAAGCTCAGAATATGGAGACTCATGTCCCCATTCTCATCATCCTTTCTCAGATCCACGCACGGTATGTGCCTCATCTTTCGCTGTAGAGATTCAGGACCTGTCACCCCAAACCCATTGCTGCCTCCCTGTGATTGATTGCTGTCTTGTCTGGGCTCAGTCAAAAGATTAGTAATGAATTATATACAGCCATCTTGCTACAAACATGCAGGTTTCTAAGTACAAAATGATGGAGAACACAGGGTTCAATGAAAGATGCGTTCCTCACTGAGTCACACCAACAAGCTGCCAAAAGCAGGGGCCAAGAGGTTCAGACCCCATTTAGCCCCAGTTCTTTTCTCACCAGTTAAGAACAGCAGGTGTCTCCTCATGTAGTACTCCTTAAAATATTACCAAATTATTAATATAACTACTAATACGCTACAACTGATCTGATATATTACTAGTAAAATGCAATAAACAACTGGGGTTGCTATAACATTTCTGTGGTTGGGAAGCAACCTTTATTCTGCTCATGAGGGTGAGCAGACTGTCTGCTACTTCAGGCACAAAAATAAGCATTTAGGGGTGAAAGATGAAGCCAGTCTTTACCCTTTAGGAAGTTTCAAAGGGCCCATTGCCTGTAAAAACTGAGCTATCCATTCAAAAAAGAGGCATGGGCAAAGGCAGAAACTGTCATCTCATCAGGAGGTAAACAGCAAATCCGCTGAATAATGGAATGAGGGAACTTTCTCGTGTTACCTTAGTATAAGCAGATTAAGCATATTTTTGCTTTTATTTTTTCTGCTACATCTTTTATAAACATTTGTGACTGTGTTGTCTGTTTTGAATATTATGAATAAATGCATGTTTGTGTTTTTGCTTAGCCTGAGGTGAGAGAAGCGCAGCTGGCTCGCACCCACGTTTCAGGTCACCCACCAGCAGCGGCAGCGAGGCGTTCCTCTCCCTGGCCTGTGGCAGGGCCAACTGGCCCTCGACAAACCATCCGTCTCTCCTGCACCTTGTCCACTGCATCCAAGTGATCCAACAGATCAGGCCCATCTGAACCACATGGGGAGCTAACACAGGGGTCAGGAAAGGCAGAAATAAATACCTTCCAGCTCCCCGTTGGCAAGGCAGAGGCTCTCTGTTACGCTGGAAGGTGTCAACAACATCCCCCTGGCCCAGGCATCGCCATGGCAGAGCGCGTTGCATTGGGAAATGAGAGAATCAAGTTTTTCTCCACCATGATAGTGAATTTATTAAATGGCTCAAAGCATAGCCATACTTTGACGTCAGCCTGCATGGGAGTGTATGTCGCCTGGCTAAGTGAGAAAAAAACCCACAGGAGGCAGGGCACGAGGAATAAACGCACGGTCCAGGCCTGCACCAAGCTGTGCTGTCTCACTGTGGGGAGGTCAGACTTTGGTACAGGCTGAAGAAGCACTGACCAGTTGCAGCTGCTGCTAAATAAATTGACGCTCCGCGGATTTAATGAGGGGCCTCCAGAGGTAGAGGCACGCGACGGTCCCTGGGGAGGCTCTGTGGCCTGGCAGCGAGGCAGGTCTGCCTCCCCCGTGGGGCAGGTTCATGGAGAAACACACATCGGCAGCAAAGGAGGCACCACATGTGTGTCTACATCAGAGCCCGTCACTCCAATCTGCATTTGTAGTCGATGCAGAAAAACAGGCACTTACAAGACATGACTCTTCTCATCCTAAGGTCACATGAAATATGTCAAATGAATCATTAGCTGTATGACTTGCTCAGATGTAGACATCTATAAGGCTAGCATTACTTGGGAATACTCCTTTCCAATTTCTCTGCTTCGGTCCACTATACTGTTTATCTCCCAAACTCCTCCATCATGTTCCCATAACATTTTCCTGGTGGCAGAATTTCTCCACATTTCTTGGTGTCAGGCACTGTGGGCTCAGTGAACAATCACATGGAGCCTGTTCAAACCGCCAGTAGCTGAAAGCTTTATTTCAGGATTAAAATATTTTGCACCCTCAGATGTGATATGTTATATGTACAAATAACTAACATAATTCAGTGTTTGGTGCTGATTATTTAGATATTAACAGGATTTCCTAAGCATTCAGTCAGCCAGTATTTTGAAAGCATGATGTGAGAAATTCATATGTCTCAACCAAAGGTCTCCAGAACAAATGATATTTCCCAAAGTGGGTACTCATTTGCTCAACTACTTTCACCGTGCCTCGACTCTCTGTTTTGCCTTTGATAGTGCATTTTAGGAGACCTAAAAAAAACCCCAAACTAAAAACCTAAACAAGAAGGTGCCTCAATTCTGGAATTTCATTTGAGAGCTCCAGTGAGGAAGGGACCACTGCAGGAGTAGCTAGGACCTGCCAGCTGGCTCAGCCTGGGTCACGTGTTGCAATGCAACGAGGCAGGGAGTTAATTGTGGGCACCTAAGTAGATCTGGTCCCTTATATAAAAGTAAATTGGGTCCTTCTAGGAAAGAAATGCAGAAAAAAATGCTTTGGGAACAGACAGAATGCACAATATAGAGGAGTGGTATGAAGGGGAATGAGGGAGAAAAGTAGGTAGGACTATTCCTTTTCCTGATGTCTCTGAAACAAGGCATGCACAAACCCAGGGAGAGACGCAGGAAGCAGTAGAGCTGTTTTGGGATCAGGGGACAGTACGATGTCTAGAGGACAAGCAAGGCAATGGGAAAGATATGCAGCAATGCCATGACTCTCCCGCTCACAGGTGTATCAGGCACGGCCATGCTCGGGTTACAAAGAGCAAAGGAGACACCCCTTGAGGTCTTGGATCTTGTCCTTGAAACCCTTTCTGCCAGCACTTCTGACTGGGCAAAGGTAGGCACCAAAACCTTTGTGTGCAAACCTCTGAAAGGAAACGTGTGCTGAATAAGCGCTGTGTAAGTTAACACAATAACCTCGTGCCAGTGAAGTGCCCAACAGCAGTTTTGTCTTTTTTAATCATATTGGTTGGGTTGGTAACAAATATATCCTTCCTATACAAATAGTGCAGTAATTTCTGGCTTTCACAGCACTGTGACTGAAATGTGGAGTTACTTCCTATATCTTAATGGCTATTTCAATTCTTTTTTAAATGTTTTCCTGTGTAATCTTGTTTCAGTCCTAACAGGTTGTGACACATGTTATATCCTAGCCCTACGAAGACAAATAATAGTATATCCTCTTCTACCAGTCCATTACATGGAACTTTTTCCTCCAATAAAAACATGAAAAGAAAATCATTAAATGAGAGCATTAGAAAGAGCCTTAGCCCATCTTATCTAAGGAATAATTTTGTGTTCGAGGTATATTTTCCTGCCACAAGCATTCAAGGGAAAGCATATTTCTGGTATAATCTTCAGAGAGCCAAAAGCCTGCAGCTCCAGGGACACTTGGGCTGGAAAAGGCATGCCAAGCACAGCACTGCACCAACATTGCTGCCTCCCCACCTTTTTAATCTGTGCCACCCATGGTACTGGGGACCTCAGCCACTGCCCCAAGCTGCCTTGAGGGTTAGGGTTACCATTAGAGTTCAGAGAGACAGAAATCCTACAGCTGCGGGGACAATGGGGCTGGAAAAGGCATGCCAAGGGGAGCACGACACTGCATCAACACTGCTGCCTCCACACCTTTGTAAACTGGGCTACCCATCCTGCTAGGGACATCAGCCACAGCACCAAGCTGCCATTAGGGTTAGGGTTAGGGTTCACAGAGCCACAAGGCCTACAGCTCTTGGGACACTGGGTCTAGAAAAGGCATGCCAAGGGGAACACGGCACTGCAACAACATTGCTGTCTCCACACCTCTCTAATCTGAGCCACCCATGGTGCTGGGGACCTCAGCCTCAGCCCCAAACTGCCGTTAGGGTTAGGGTTAGGGTTCAGAGAGCCACAAAGCCTAGAGCTGCAGGGACACTGGTGCTGGAAAAGGCATGCCAAGGGGAGCAAGGCACTGCACTAACATTGGTACCTCCACACCATTCTGATCTGGGCCACCCATGGTGCTGGTGACCTCAGCCAAACCCCAAGCTGCCATTAGGGTTAGGGTTAGGGTGCAGAGAGACACAAAGCCTAGAGTTTCTGGGACCCTGGGGCTGGAAAAGGCATGCCAAGGAGAGCATGGCACTGCACCGACATTGCTCCCTTCACACCTTTCTAATCTGGGGCACTCATGGTGCTGGGGACCTCAGCCTCAACACAAATTGGCCATTGGGGTTAGGGTTAGGGATGAAAAAGCCACAAAGCCTACAGTTCCAGGGACACTGGGGCTAGAAAAGGCATGCCAAGGGGATCACGGCGCTGCACAAACATTGCTGTCTCCACACCTCTCTGATCTGGACCACCCATGGTGCTGGTGACCTCAGCCTAACCCCAAGCTGCCTTTGGGGTTAGGGTTAGGGTTAGGGTTCAGAGAGACACAAAGCCTAGAGTTCCAGAGACACTGGGGCTGGAAAAGGCATGCCGAGGGGAGCATGGCAGTGCACCAACATTTCTACCTCCACACATTTCTGTTCAGGGTGAACCATGGTTCTGGGGACCTCAGACTCAGCCCAAGCTGTCTTTAGGGTTTGGGCTGGAAAAGTCATGCCAAGGGGAGTACAGCACTGCACCAACATTGCTGCTTCCACACATTTCTATTCGGGGCCACCCATGGTACTGGGGACCTCAGCCTCAGGCCCAAGCTGTCTTTAGGATTAGGGATGAGAGACACAAAGCCTAGAGTTCCTGGGACACTGGGGCAGGAAAAGGCATGCCAAGGGGAGCAATGCAATGGCAGCTTGGGGTTAGGCTGAGGTCCCCAGCACCATGGGCAGCCCAGATTAGAAAGGTGTGAAGGGAGCAGTGTTTGTGCAGTGCCATGCTCCCCTCGGCATGCCTTTTCCAGCCCCAGTATCCCTGCAGCTCTAGGCTTTGTGGCTCGCTGAACCCTAACCCTAACCCTAACCACAATGTCRGATTTGCGTTGAGGCTGATGTCCCAATCACAATGGGTGGCCCAGATTAGAAAGGTGTGGAGGCAGCAAGCTTGTTGCAGCACCGTGATCCACTTGGAATGTCTTTTCCAGCCCCGGCAACCCAGGAACTCTAGGCTTTGTGCCTCTCTCAACCTAACCCTAACCCAAACCCTAAAGACAGTTTGGGGCTGAGGCTAAGGTCCCCAGCTCCATGGGTTGCCCCAAACAGAAATGTTGGTGCAGCGCCGTGATCCACTTGGCATGCCTTTTCCAGCCCCAGTGTTCCTGGAGCTGTAGGCTTTGTGGCTCTCTGAACATAACCTTAACCCTAACAGCGGATTTGTGTTGAAGCTTAGGCAGGATGGGTGGCCCAGATTAGAAAGGTGTGGAGGCAGCAAGCTTGTTGCAGCGCCGTGCTCCCCTTGGAATGTCTTTTCCAGCCCCAGTGTCCCAGGAACTCTAGGCTTTGTGGGTCTCTGAACCCTAACCCTAACCCAAATCCTAAAGACAGCTTGGGGCAGAGACTGAGGTCCCCAGCACCATGGGCTACCCTGAATAGAAATGTGTGGAGTTAGCAATGTTGGTGCACTGCTGTACTCCCCTTGGCATGCCTTTTCCATCCCCCGTGTCCCTGCAGCTGTGGCTCTCTGAACCTGAATCCTAGCTAATGTCAGTTTGGGGCTGATGCTGAGGTCCCCAGCATCATGGGTGGCCCAGGTTAGAAAAGTGTGGAGGCAGCAATGTGCGGTGCTGTGCTCCCCTTGGCATGCCTTTTCCAGCCCCAGTGTCCCTGAAGCTGTATGCTTTGTGGCTCTCTCAACCCTGACCCTAGCCCTAATGGCAGATTAGTGCTAAGGCTGATGTCCACAGCACCATGGGTGGCCCAGATTAGAAAGGTGTGAAGGGAGCAATATTAGTGCAGTGCTGTGGTCCTCTTGGCATGCCTTTTCCAGCGCCAGTGTCCCTGTAGCTCTAGGCTTTCTGGGTCTCTGCACCCTAAGCCTAACCGTAAGGGCTGATTTGCATTGAGGCTGATGTCACCAGCACCATGGGTGGCCCCGAACGGAAAGGTGTGGAGGCAGCAATGTTGGTGCAGTGCCATGTTCCCCTTGGCATGCCTTTTCCAGCCCCAGTCTTCCTGGAGTCTATGCTTTGTACTGGGGACCTCAGCCTCAGCCCCAATCTGTCTTTAGGTTTAGGGTTAGGGTTTAGAGAGCCACAAAGCCTAGAGTTCCTGGRATGTCGGGGCTGGAAAAGACATTCCAAGTGGATCACGGTGCTGCAACAAGCTTGCTGCCTCCACACCTTTCTAATCTGGGCCACCCATTGTGATTGGGACATCAGCCTCAACGCAAATCYGACATTGTGGTTAGGGTTAGGGTTAGGGTTCAGCGAGCCACAAAGCCTAGAGCTGCAGGGATACTGGGGCTGGAAAAGGCATGCCGAGGGGAGCATGGCACTGCACAAACACTGCTCCCTTCACACCTTTCTAATCTGGGCTGCCCACAATGCTGGGGACCTCAGCCTCAACGCAAATCTGCCATTAGCGTTAGGTTTAGGGTTCAGAGAGCCACAAAGCGTAGAGCACCAGTGACACTGGGGCTGGGAAAGGCATCCCAATGGGAGTACAGCAGTGTACAAACATTGCTGCCTCCACACCTTTCTAATCTGGGCCACGCATGGTCCTGGGGACCTCAGCCACCGCCCCAAGCTGTCTTTAGTTTTCAGGTTAGCGTTAGGATTCAGAGAGCCACAAAGCCTAGAGTTTCTGGGACACTGGGGCCGGAGAAGACGTTCCAATGGGAGCACAGCACTGCACTAACATTGCTGCCTTCACACCTTTCTAATGTCAGTCACCCATGGTGCTAGGGTCCTCAGCCTCAGCCCCAAGCTGCCATTAGGGTTAGGGTTAGGGTTAGGATTTAGATAGCCACAAAGCCTACATCTCCAGGGACACTGGGGCTGGAAAAGGCACGCCAAGAGGACCACAGCAGTGCACCAACATTACTGCCTCCACACCCTCTACTCTGTGTCACCCATGGTGCTGGCTCAATGCAAATCCGCCATTATGGTTAGGGTTAGGGTTAGGGTTAGGGTTAGGGTTAGGGTTAGGGTTAGGGTTAGGGTTAAGGTTGAGAGAGCCACAAAGCCTACAGCTGCAGGGATACTGGGGCTGGAAAAGGCATGCCAAGGGGAGCATGGCACTGCACCAACAGTGCTGCCTCCACACTTTTCTAATGTGTGTCAGCCATGGTGCTGGGGACCTCAGCCTCAGGCCCAAGCTGATATTAGCGTTAAGGTTACGGTTCAGAGAGGCAGAAAGCGAACGGCTCCAGGGACACTGGGGCAGGAAAAGGCATGCCAAGGGGAGCACGGCATTGTAACAACATTGCTCCCTTCACACCTTTCTAATCTGGGCCACCCGTGGTGCTGGGGACCTCAGCCTCAAGGCAAATTTGCCATTAGCATTAGGGTTAGGGTTGAGAGAGCCACAAAGCCTGCAGCTCCATGGACACTGGGGTGGAAAACGGCATGCTAATGGTACTGTTAGAAAGGTGTGTAGGCAGCAGTGTTGGTGCAGTGCTATGCTCCCCTTGGCATGCCTTTTCCAGCTCCAGTGTCGCTGGATTTGTAGGCTTTGTGGCTCTCTGAACGGTAACCTTGCCCTAACTCTTGGCCCCAAGCTGCCATTAGGGTTAGGGTTAAGGTTCAGAGAGCCACAAAGCCTACAGCTCCAGGGACACAGAGGCTTTTCACATCTCAATCTGAGTGAAGTGCCTGTTTCCAGAGGATGCTGTGTGCTCAGCTCCTTGATGGAAATGTTTTTTTTTTCCGAAACATTGTGTTTAGCTACCCTTTAAAAACATTTGCTTGAAAACTGTCATACAGCAAATTTTAGGGATAGATGGAGGAAATAACTTTAAGGCACTGCTTTAAACATCTTGGCATTTGCTTTATTCTCTGTCATATTTTATACTAAACTGCTATTGCAGAGATTCGTTGGAACCAGAAATAGTAATTAGAGCTAAGAGATGGAAAGGTTATTTTAGGGAAGGGAGGATGCATGTCTCGTATCTCTGGAGATGCACCCATGTCGCTAATGCTTGTACAGGCAGCTTGCAGAAGCAGCCAGATGGGCGCATTCTGTAAAGTGCTTTATTTGCCTCACAAGTTGATGACGGTGGCAAGTTGTGGCCGGTGATCAGTTAGCCAAAGACGTTTTGTCAGACCTTTTTATTAGTGAATGCCTCTGAGAGACTGAAAAGCTTTTGAATGCTTAAGAGCCAGGTTTTGTTCACATCTGGGCTAGGGTAATTAACTGCCTTCCCAAGTAATAAAACTCCCAGTGATTGGGTCAGACAAACAGAAATAACAAAGATTTCCAAAGATCCACATCCAAAGATGTGTGGATAACTCTGCCTTTTTCTCCTGGGGTCCTTTCTTCACGACTCATTTTCAGTCATCTTAGGGACTTTGTTGCTGCCAGCCCTGCCCAGTGATCTCTGGTCCCTAGGAAAGCTCCTCCCGTCATCTCAGAGGTTGGACTCTGTCTGTTCCTCGCAGCACTTTGTCTCCATGCTTGAAGACAAGCAGACTCACCTCCTGGCTGTGGCTTCTCTTGTGTTGGCCGATGCCTCAGGATGCTCACCCACGGCGGTAGCAATTTCTGCTACCCCTGGGGGTCCCACCTGGTTCAGTCTCCTTACAGGAGTATCAACGAGTTGTGGACAAGAAGGGAAAACCCCCCAAGTACTGTCTGTCACACAATGTAGCAGCACTTTTACAGTATAACTGTAACTCATTTACAGAAAAGTTAAGAAACCATACTTTGTAGTCATCTGTTTCATGCATATTTTTGATAATACCTACTGGGCATTGAGGGCAGAGACTATAAATGATCTAAACTTAAGAGGGTTACAAATAGTTTCAGGGAAAGGAAAGACCTCTGCACCTGAAGAGTATAAAATTAGCAAGGGAACATTCATTTCAGCTGATGTATTGTTTTGTGACAAGAATTGGCCTATGGGCTGATCTGAATGCTAAAGCTGAGATATGAAGCTACTTGCTTCAGTTACTGAAATGTAGTTTTAAGCTTTGAATGTGTATACCTCCTCATGACTGAGAAACAAACTCAAGTACATCTGGTCTAGTGTAAGGCTGAAGTTTCCAAAGGCATTTCTTCATGAGCACTTCCTTTTTTTGCTTTCCTTTTTTTTTTTTTTTTTCCCTTTCTGTTAAAGCAATTTTTCTGATTGGGTTGTCCCTGTATCTCCAAACATGAAGGAGAAGATTGAGTTTTATAGTCCTTCCCAGGATTCTAAGAGATTTGAAAAAATGTAGATAAATGTTTCTCGGGATTTTTTAATCTTCATTCCTTAAAAACTTAAAAAAACCCAACAAAACCCCAGACAAGTTCCATAAGGAAAACAAAGTTTCAGCAGTTTCTGGTGAACATGGGCTAACTATTGTGAGTCAGCCATGGCTGATTATTGTTTCATGTGGAAATTGGGCAAAACTCTGTTTTTCATGATGTCATGCTTCACACCTAGATTAACCACAATGGTTTTAGCTGAGTTTAATTTAGTTTCTGGTTTGTTCAGTTCTAAAGCACTATAAAAACAAAATGCTGTAAGGGGCACGACCCCTGTAGAAAGGAAAACACAACAAGGTCTTGCACTAATAGCTGTAAAATACTRCTGCTGAGCTCAATGTTGCTTTAACAAATTCCCTAAACTTTTCCAGTCCTTGTTTATTAAAAAGTAAATAAGGATAATTCTTCTTTTCATTGCACCTGCTGCTCCTTTGCAAGTAATATATACACACTTATACACATGTGTATATTTATACACACACATATGTGCGTGCATACACACATATTATATATACGTATATATTATATATATGTATAATGTGTTTGTCTTTTTACTTGAGTAGATGGGTAAAACTCTTTGATTAAAACTTAAAGATTGGCTTTAGAAGTTCATGTTAGCTATTGATAGAACAAATGGCCAGGAGAGGTACCTGCAGCACAGATTTGGGGATTGGAAAAGAAAACAGTTTGTAAAGTGCCATGACACTTTAACTGAATTCATACTTTGAACAACTGAGCAGTCATCTGCTTATCCTTTCCAACCATCACTTGGGTTACTTATGGATCAATGATACATACAAACACAGAAAAAAGAAGTGCTGAGTTACATGTTCCAACTTCTCAAGTTTTCTGATGGCTTCCTCTCAAATACATGTTGCTTTGTTATGACTCTGGGTTGATGCTGACTTTTCACGAAAATTAGCTCTCTTGGTTCTAACTGAATTCTTGCTCAGAGGAGGTTTTCAGTGGATATATACCAAAACATGTGTAGTCTTACCCAGCATATATTAAAGTGTAAATTAAATACTTAATGGTCTGTTCTGCTGATGATACACATGTATGCTCCACTAAGACCGTGGAGCCTACTAGAAAGTAAAATTGAGCTGAGGGGAAACATCCATGTATCATATAGTAAGCTATAATGTTGCCTATTGTTGGCTAAAAAATCCTCCAAAATAAATCTGAAATAGGAAGCTTTTGCTATTGCCATAAAGTAGTGCACAGAAGCACCAACCACAAAGCAGGACCTCGTTGCAATAGATGCTATAAAAGAGAATAAAAAGCTCATGACTGAGTTCTGAAGAAGTCAGAGATAACTGTAAAATGAACATTTTATTGTATATTTAAGTAGAAGTCTTGGAGCAGGAGAGAGTAGCTAAGAAGGAGCTGAGATTTCATCTTACTATGCAACAATTTGCTTATTATTTCTTTTTCTCACATACAACTTCTTCCACCCATCCTTTTCCTGACCCATCCTCCTGTTACATTTGCCAAGTCGGGGTTCTAGGTTTAGAAGATCTGAACTCGGATCTCTTAATAGTTTTCTTTTTGTCTCATTTTGTTGATGCAGTGCTCTTTAAGGTGCAATAAGACAAGTCATTTTTACATTAGTCATTGATTTCATATATATGCTTAGAGATGAAGTGAGGTTGGAAAGGTGAGAAGAGCAGAAAGCTTCATTGCATCAGTGCAATTTCCACTCCTCAGTGCATAAGGAGTGGAAAATTATAGCAATTCCTACCTGCATGCAAAGGAGAGGAAAATCACTAGGCTGCTGGAAAAAAGGTCATTTGTAAGTAAGGGCTGGGGAAATAATTTGCAAAAGGACAAATTATCAGTGTGTGTTTATGTTGGGATGGGTAGCTAAACTTTTAATTCTGAAACTTGGTTTTGTTCCCAATTTTCTGAAGACTTTTTTGATTATAATGGGGACTGCATTATTTATTGTGTTAGAGTGATGCTGTAGAGTAATGGACAAGTATAAGGGGGATTGAGTGAAGGCTGCCTCAATTTTCCTTATTTTTGCTACTTGACTTTGCAAGCTTACTCAGATTATTTTAATACAGCTTTTGCTTAGTTTTATCTATGTTTGAATCTTTTTAAAGGCATGATAAAAACAGGGTGTTATGGTGCCCAGCACATCTCTGTTTTCCATTTCAGTCAGTAAGTTAAACAACAGTTCCTGTCTCTTCTAGCTAATATCAGAAAAGGCAGTAATGTTTTAGGAAACTTGGAGATCAGATGAAGAATTCTCTCTTGCCAAAACACCTGGCTTTGATGGAGTCCCAGCAGGGTTATGTAAAGATTTTTCACAGTTGCTTTTCCATCTGATAGGGAATAAGTTCAGTAACTCTAGAGAAAGTGGCTGTTTGCCATGCAAGAATTTAGCATTTGAGCTAAATCTAATAAATGCCCAGAATGTGATGTTTATTTCCTGATTTCACTAAGTAATGTAGATGTAAAGATTTTTATCGAGGATACTGGCCACTAGTCTTCAAGACACTATCAGAAAATCAATTCACCAAGACGAGATCGGTTATGTTTACCCCAGACATGTGTTCTGTAATGTCAAACACTTAATTAATATACCCCAGGTCTCCTGTAGATTTAATCTCCTGTCCGTCTGTGTCTCATCTCCACTGATGCTGAAGAAATGTTTGACAGTGAATTTCTATTTATAACTTTATACTCCTTTTCAGTTCCAGAGCCATGTTTTGTTACCTGCAGGGTTTGTAACCTTCTCAGTCTATAAGCAAGAATCAAGCGATTGTATCCAAGACCAGTCTGGCTTTAGATAACCACATTGCATAATCTCTTCCCTGGCCTTTTCTTGTAAAATTTGCTTCAACAGTTAAAGCAACTAACAGATTGAGGGTTATGGCTTCTTCATTTACTTTTTTTTTTTACACTAAAAAAAATTTATTATCTGTTGCTCATTCTATACACTCAAAAGTCTAAGATAGAGAAGGATATACTTTTAAAAAATTTAATTGCTTATCAGACAGTAGAGGCGTGAAACAGCTGACATACCCCACAGATCATTTTTCTGTGTGTTTAAAAATGTCATAAAGTAATTTATGCACAGCCCTCAAGAGTATCTGGTTCTTAAATGAAGTTTTAATTAGTCATACGCCTTGCTGAATTCTAAATTAACTCAGGAAAGACACCTGGGTACTATTATGGGAACATAATTATGACTTCTATCCAATGTGCAAAACCAGTAAAAAACCCCAACCTCAGCAATATTTTAGAAAAGGGACGATGATAATTCTGGAAGTATTACAAAGTCATCTACATAAATCAGTAGTTATTTCAGAACAGAAATAATACTATATAATAGTTTAATTCAGGTTATCTCATCAGGAAGGGATGTATTCATGACAAGCATTTAGAAAAAGGAAAATGGTTAATTCATACCCTGACCTGTTTTCTTTAGGGCAGAAGAGAGAGGAAAGAGTTATAATAAAAATGTACTAAGAAATAACTGATAAACACAAGGTGAACGAGCACTATTTTTACACCCATTCTCAGAATACAGAAATAAGAGTATGTTCAATGAAATTGGAAGACAGTARATATCAAATGGACATGAAAAAGTATTTCCTCTTGCTGCATAATCTGCAGCTATTCTGCAAGGTGAGAAATACCTGGAAAGCCTGCAACAACTTTGGAAATAGAGTTTACAAATCATCTCCTACAGAGTAGGAAGCTTTTAAAGAAATATCTGAAATTCTCTAGGGAATAATTTTAATAAAGGTTTGAAGGCATAATATTCCTGTATGCTTCAAAGCATGAGGCAATTTTCAAATGGTGGTAGGTAGAAATAAATGTCACCAGTAAGCCAGGCCACAACTGGTTCCCAGAAAGTTTCTTCTGTCTTTCGTGACTGGTATGGCCCTACCATTGATACAATCTGCAGATTAATTTTCTTATAATCTTTCTAAGCCCCACCTGTCTTGAGAAAACCAATGGAAACTCAGTGAGTCAAGGAATTTGGTAAAATCAGAGAGTTACACAATTGACTCCAGTGTTAGAGAATTTACTAGGATTCTACAAGAATTGACTATAAAGAATGTAAATACTATACTTAGTGTAGAAAAATTCACTATAAATAATGTCTGAAACTGTAGAAAAGGCATCCTGTAGGTATTAGGTGATGTTATCAAGAGTGTATTCATTATATATTATCTACACAATTTCTTCCTTCCAAACCTTACAAAAGTACTCTGTGATTGATTCTTTCCACATTGTCATCAGATGTTGATGACAGTTCAGCATTACCTAGCTCTGAATTATTTTGTTCCGAGGATACCCTCCTACCTTTTGTACACTGTTTATTTAATCCTGTTTTCATTTACCTAAAAAGGAAAGACTGCAAACTGATTAAGCCACTTGGCACATCATAATTAGAGAACAGGGTTCACTGCTGTTGGATCTGCTGTAGCTGTAAAACAGAAGTACAGAATACAGCTGCCTATTAATTGGGAATCCTTGCAGGAAGTACTCTACACCTGTTCTCTATAGCATTTACTAGTTTCCAAATTGTTTATAGCAGTATTATAAGGAATTGTATTTGATGCTGTAAACCCCTTGGAAACCAACAATTCTGATTGTTCTGGGGATTGCTTTTTCTACCTGTCCTATTTCAGTATAGTTGCAACTCGTTTTGCATGAGAAGTGACTGTTGGTGCGTAAGAGTTTTGACGAGGATTCTTTGATCTCAGACTTTTATCCCATCTTTTAATCTCATTGTGTCTTAGTTTGTTTACTTTGTTGGCTTGACAGCAGAATTTGCATGCCTCTCCATATTTTCCTGAGTCAGTGAGATTTAAATAATGTTACTGACTCTGTTTGAACAAGCAGCACCCATACATGACATTCAAACCCAAACTATTGTCTTGGCCAAAGCCATTCCTTTGTAAGATACTTACTAAACTGGCAGCTCTGGCGATGCATAATTAGTGCATCACCTCGTTGGCCTTTGCAGAATGGCAAACTGGAGCAGTTTACTGAGAGCAAAAGTGACTGATTATTTGATAACTCATTTTGGAGACTGAAAAAGGAAGAGATTCATCATGAAATTGCAGGAGTTAATTGAGGTGAGGAACATAGGAGGCTCAACTTGCTCCTAATCAATAGAAGTTCTTCCAGGGAGACATAATGATTGTGAACATAAAGAAAAATGGGTAAAAATCAGGAAAATATTTATTAGAATTCTTCGTCATTCTTTGTCTGAAACATTCTACCTAGATAAATGTTGGGGATAAACGTTATAAAGAAACTTTGAGACTGTAAAAAGGCTTTGTGCCATATAAGTACAGGAAAGTTTTGTCTAAAATATAAAAATATTTCCAAGACAAAAAACTGACAGGTACCTGTTAGTGTTTAGAAAACTGCATGAGTGCCTGTGCACCGTTAGGCAATGAGGAGTCAGCTGGAAAGGAGGCTTAGCTAAGAGTGAAGTCAAACAAATTTCCTGCATCTGTGTTTTCCGTGGAAGGTGCTATTCAGAGGGCATTTCCTATGGGAAATCAGACGTTGGCCTTAAGAGAGATTGCAGTCTCTCAGGAGGAAGTTATGAAGCAACTTGAGAAAGACAAATGCAGTGAATTACCAGGAGCAGATGGTATTAATCTGAGGAGTCTGAAAGAAATAAACTGTGAAATAGCGGAGATACTGATGAGGTCCTTCCATGTACGGTGATTGTTACTGGGGGCTTCAAAGTCATTTGCTTCAATTAATTTGATTTTTTTTGCCTCAGCAGAGGAGGGTTTGTGCCAGAATCTACTGCCCGGATGGGCTTTCTTGTGATTCCTGGGCTGGGAGGATCACTAGGGTGCAGGATGTGAGGGAGGCTAATTCAATTGGCTTAGACCAGTGTGCCTGCTGCAGAGGAAAACCTTCAGTGCTTAAACTTACAGGCAGACAAAGGAAATGGGGAAAAACTGATTCCCAAGTAAGTCATGGGAAAAGATTTACAGTGAACGGGTGTTTGCTAGTGTCAAGATGTCAGCAGTGAATAGGGAGTTGAATAAATCTGTACAAGATATGCAACTGTGGGAACTAAAAATTATGAAGAAATGGGAAACACTCTAAGTAGATTTGCATACGTATATGTGGGCTGAGAAACAAGATGTCAGATAAGGTAAAATCAAATAAGTAAGGTTAAGGAGTAGATCCAAAATGATCAGTATCTCCTTATAGAGCAATAGCTGTGAATTCATAAAAGGCTTTGTGGAGGAAAAATGGAAAATGTCAGAGAAGGCTGAAAAATGTATCTGTGGATAAGAAACTGGAATTGCAGCAACTTCTTGTGAGAAACACATTAAATGAACAACACACAGTGCTATGCAGCAAATGAGAGTGAGAACTGGAAAGGCGAAGATTTTATTCTGACAGCTATTCACATAGACGTTTCCTGTGAGCAGGAAAGCCATAGGAGTGAAAAGTCTCAGAAATTATTTTCACTGAATCATAACAGTGGCAACATAGTGATAAACATTGTATTTATAAATTATATCAATGTGGATGTTTTCTCTAAATGTTCAGCTGTGACAAAAGGAATGTTCCTTGTATAATTGCCATTTTGCTGTGCATGACTTCGGATTATATATTTTTAATGAAATACCATACAGAAAATAAGAAATGGGATTAGGCATCTGAAAGACTCTAAGAAATGATTTGTGGACTTTTCTTTTCTACTTTAAGAGCAGGAATTAAGAAGAGAAAGGGATGTGGCTACTGAGACAAAAATGGAGTGGATCTTGGGGGAAAAAAAAGAAAAAAGCAGAATCCATGAGGTCTACATTCTTCTGAAATGGGTTCCTAATACACATTTTCTAGGCAAGAGGTGCTCCAGTGGTAGATGGAGGAGGTGCTAGGACAGTGGATTTAATGGAGTTTAGAAGAGGGTCTGCAGTCAAGCTAAGTCATCTTCCAAACAAGAAGACGTGAAAGTCAGACAGCTAGCTAAGGAGAGTTGCATGTGGCAAAACATGGTTATGGGAAGAAGAGAGAGTTTGCCTAGTGAAGAGAAATARAATTAATGGATAGTTTTGCTGTGCAGAAGAATGACAGGCAAAACCAGAAAGAAGATAGGTGACAAAGGAAAAAAGGAAACCATCCATGGCGGAAAAAGAAGATGGAACAGCCTGCGTAGTCTGAAACTGGAGTGTAAAGAAGAACACAGATACTATTCAGGTAATTGTGACACTGAGAAAGATGATAAGACAGAATGATCTGAGGACAGACAGGAAGTCATTAGAGAAGAACATGAGATTTGCTTGAACACAAAGAATGTTAGTTTTTATGAATCAAATGACAACACGTTACTGTGCGATGCTAGGCCTGCACTAAATAGATGCGGAGAACAAAAGCGTGTGCTGTGGATGCACACRAGGCTGGAAAGGATTCTGGAAGAAAGTCTATTGGTCAGCCTTCAAATGAGGGCAGATGGTACTCCCAAATTCTCACTGAAATAGATGAAAGATAATTACATGTATTGGCAAAGTTACACAAAGAAATGGAAACTCCACTCTGAAGAATCCTCCTGTTCCATAGAGAAGCAGGTCCAAAGTTTGACAAAGCTATGAAGACAGTATCCAGGTTTGAATTTTTAGAGAAGCTTTGTGATATTGACCGTTGAGAAGAGGGAAGATATTTTACATTTCTGTGGACTCCCCTTAAATAAACAGATTTCAAGCTTTTGGGACTCAGGCTAGCACAACTGGTAGAGAGATCTCTAACCTTGGAAACAGAAAAGCAAACTCAGCAGACACTTTTATAGTCTCCATGCTTAGATTTAATATACACAAATATGAAAATCCAGCAAATGGAAAAAAAAATATAAAGAACTCCTGGTGTCACACGTGCAAGCAGATTTCAGAGGGATAAGAAAAGCATGTTAGAATAGCTACATTGCCTAGGTCAGCTGTTGAAGAGTGCATACAGTTCAATAACACAGATGTAAAAGTAAAGTTAGAAGGGTAGATTGTATATGATGATATAGTAGATAATGACAATATAACAAATGATAGTATGGACAAAGTTTGAATCAAAATAATGCCAGTCAAAAATAGCATCGAAAAGGGGCATTTCTTGGGATACTACTAAGACTCTACTAGTCATCCTGTAAGTGTTCCTACAGTCTTCACTGCTTTTCATCAAAGCTGACAAAAATGGCACAAGACCTTTCTGTTTCCCTTGGCTTGCCTTCCCATTCCCCTTTTCTCCTAGAATCCTTTCACCCTGGCTTTACTGAGAAGTTTCTTGCTAGTTACCCCTTTGAGACCATTGGGTGTCCTGCTGGCCATAATGGTCTTGCTCTTTGATGGAGTCCCTTGGCTGTGTGCTTGCAAGGACGGTTTCCCATGTTACTCAATTTGTGAGCCTTTCAAAACAGTCCTTGTTTGTATGCCATCCAGCACAGCAGGATGCTGCCCTGTAACTTTTAGGTATGAGGATCTCTGGATTGTTCAGAAATGCTTGTAACCTGCATAAGGTCATACACAAAATCCTAAATTGGGAGTTTCTGGACTCCATTCTTGTGTGCAGTCCAACAGCATGCCACAAACCTGAGAGGGAAAGTCAAATAAAGTGATGATAGGTACTTCCTTGTGGCTTCAGAGATGACGTGCAACCAACAATGTGAACAGCTTAATTTTATGAGTTCCTGAAACCTTTATCCCAAAGCTAGAGATGGTGAAACATTTGAAATGCTGCATCCTGTTCCTTTTAATAAGACTTTCTAAATCATTTTGGGTCATGTCCATGCTATAAAGAGGCTTTCCTTCTTGAAATTCTACAACTGTTCACATACTTGGTCTGACTGATTTATCTGCTTTGTTCTAGTATAGCTTAATTTTCCAAATAAATAACTATAAACCTGCATTTGTATGATGTCAGCATCTTCTGCAAMAGATTAATAAAATGCATCTGATTGGGTTTTGCTATAAATTTTTTCTTGATTAGTGGATTTAAAGCATCCTTTGACCCAACAGCTGTGAGGTTAGAGAAAGGAGGAAATATAGCCATACTTCTCTTGCTCCAAGGGGACTGCAGAGATAGCTTGCTGAATCAACCATCAGGATGCTCAGTACTTTAATCCAACTCGCTCATAGTCTCACCCTCAAGATGCACCACTTTTCTCTGGATACATGCTGTATCTGCAGGAAGAAGGAGGCCTAGTTATCACTAGGAGAAATCTCTGCAATCAGGGTATTTATTCCACTGTGCAAACCCAGCTGCTCCTACTTTCTGTGCTTGCACTCTACCTGTGGGGAGCACCAGCTTGACAGGGTATGAATCATCTCTTACCCCTTTGTATGACAATGAAGCTTGGTTAACTACAAACTATTTCCAGGTTACTCAAAATTTGTGAACATGTTTTGTGGCAAGTGGCTGATATTGCTTAGGAACAGTAAGATCTTAATCTGATCTATAGTATCGGAAACCTGTAGATTTTTAGGTTAATCTGTGTGTCTGGCTACCTTATCTGGACATTTTAATCAACTTCTAACACAGATGTTTAGGCTGGACTGTCTTTTGCCTGGTTGTCATCAAGAAGTTAACATAAAATGCAGGGGTCTGTTAGGGATGTGAATGCATCTCCTTCTGCAGTGAATGGAGGTATTTCCAGAAGGGACATTTTTTATGTGGAAGTTAAGACTGCCTCTTCTACACCCAGCTCAGACAGAAATAATCAGTTTAATGTGAGCATGTACTGTCATGTGGTCAAGCTTTAGGTGAGAGCAGATTTACACAGAGAAATCAAAAGGAAATGGCAGGAGCGGTCTCTTGCTGGATTCTGTGACAATAAATGGCCACACAATGGAGAGCTGCCAGCTCTAATCTCTAGTCTTTTCTCTCTTCTCAGAAAGTGCTCTTTCATTTTAAAGAATATTAGTTTCCAAGGTATCCTTCTGCATCTGTTAAATATTGTTTTTTGTTTTTTTTTTTTCCTTTCTGACAGGGGACGTATGTAAACAAAGAATCCATATTCTAAGGAGCTTAAATGCCTCAGAGAACTATATTTAGTCTCAAGATTTAGAAAGCCAATTCTCATACATTAGTTGTTAGAAAACAAGGTATTTGGATGGTTAAGATGGATAGACATATCACATCAACAAATACTTTAAGATGTATATGTGCGGAAGAAGGGGGAGGTGCACTTTAGGTAGAAGCATAAAGAGGAAAAGAACAGAGTGGAAAACTGTGGCTGAGAAATTTTTTGACAGGGTATTTGGCTGAGGAGTAATCTCCCGGGGGAAAGGTCCTCTGAACAAACAAAACCAGTCCAGACAAAGGGCTATAAAAAGTTCAGAATTATGTGCTGAGATATAATGGCTGTAATTGCATTGGTTTTCTTGTTTGTTTTTCTTTCTCGCAGCTCTTGGAGTGGGTTTTCCTAGGGAGCATGAGTCGATTCTGGTAGGGGCAAGGACCCAACATTGTCATCTGCATGTCACTGGCAGTGCTACTCACTCAGCAGCACAAAAGGGAGCATGGGGACAGGAGGCCCATGGGAGGATGACACCACTTTCTTCCTGCAGCCGGACAGGGCTCCATGGTCCTGGCTGCAAGCAGTGCAGACAGAGAGAAAAACCAGCATTGAGAAGGGAGTTGTGGGAGTGGATATATTCACAGGACCCTACACTAGCTGCAGAGACGTGTCCTGGGAGCCTGTAGGCAGCTCGTTTGAAAGCTTCCTGGCCAGCTTTCTTTAGTGTGTCTGTCGCATTGCATTCGGGAAGCCTCTATCCTGCTCCTGCAGGAGCAGCCAGGGGTGTCCTGGCAGCGCCGGCAAGCAGTGGTGGGAGAGGCAGGCTGTTCAGGAGTGCTGCTTTCCTTGGGGCAGGGCTCGGTTTTCAAACCATATCAGACGCAGCTATGGTCCCCGCCAGCAGCCCTGTGCAGCATGGCTAGCGGCCGCTCTCAGCAAGCTCCTCAGCCCTTGYCAGCTGTTTGTCGCAGATGCCAGCAGCTGGCTTCATGCCTGCCCTCCCCACCCTGCCTCCAGCCAGCTGGGTGTGACGAGGACAGGGAGCTGGGAGAGGGAGGCCAGGAGCAGAGCAGTGGACATGTCCCAAACTGGGCAGAAACGGGAGTGTGATCGGGGGGTGGCAGGGGCAGCTTAAGCAGAGTCTGTGCAAAAAGAATGGCAAAAATGATAGGAAAAAACAGGGCAAGAAGGGGAGTGATAGTATTGCAATAGATTTTTGGGTTAGTTTTTTTTTTAATCGCTGATGAGTAAGAATTTTTGTGTGGAGCAAAGAGTTGCAGATCTGTAAGACATAGCTCTCTACAGAGGGGTCTATGCATAGGGCTAATGTGGACAAGGGGCTGTCATCTGCTGCAACGCGTTATGCACAGTAGGAATGGCAATAGGTCGTGTCTTCCGAAAATAGTTTTGGAGATCTAATTTATGCACTTGGGTACTCTGATATGTTGCCGCTCAGTGTGGTATCTGAGCGCATTTCAGATGTCTTGAGCTTCTGGGACTGAGACATTCACAAATAAAGTGAGACAAGTGGAAGCTGGGGAGGGTTTGCAAGGTAAGACTTTCCAAAATTAGATTCTTCCCCTGCCTCACATCTCACCCCACCCCCGTGCATTTTTGTAGGGTTTTCACTCTGAATCCAAACATACACCAGAGAAAAGAAGCAATGAGATCTCAGGGTCAAAGGGTGAACTCTGCTTGTTGCAACATCTGTTCTTGCTTACACAGGGAAGTTACAGGGGTGTAAGGAAGAGAATTCAAAAGAAGTACTTTAAAAATGATGATGAAATGCTGGAGAAAATAATTTCTTGTTCCTGTCAACTCTCCCCTCCCCCATGGCCCTGCCCTTTTGGAAATCCTTAGTTAMTTTTTTGACTGAAGAGTAAGAAGTTGATTTGAGGAGAGTATCGCCAAATGGAAATTGGTACAAGAGGGGAGTATTGCCAAATGGAAATTGGTAAAAGAGGGAAAAAGGGATTTTAGCAAAAAAAGAAGTGTTCCCATTTTTAATAGAAAAAAATCAAGCTTCCCTCTTCAGAGGATTTCATTAACGCTTCCAACTGAGGACATGGCATATGGTTTACATAATGAGCTGCAGCTTTATTAATACAGAAAGCAAAATAAATGAGACAGTCATTTTTTGTGGCTCTAGGTGCAATTAGGCCTGACATTACGCCCTTTGATTTTCATGATCAGCCTGTGCCTTGCCACCCAACCCTCTGCCTAGCCGCTGGATGATCATAAAAGGGAAATCTTTGATACTAATATCACTGGCTTATCCACTGACTACTGAATTTCAGAGTCCCTTTAGCCCAAAAGAGTGAATTCTAGAGCAAAGGCACAGCTGATCTGCGAGACTAGTCRAAAAACCTGTGACCTTGTCTCTGGGAAAGCTAAGATTAATGAAGAGAGCAATTCAGCACACTAGCCAGTGATCAGATGGCAAAATAGAGAGTTATCTGCAATGTGATTGCCAGGAGAAAATCCAGCAAATGACTGTTTGACATGACAGTCACTGTCAGGTGTCTTGACATCAAACATTTGCCTGTTATAGGGCCAGATAAAGGGCAGGACACAGCTTCCCAGTCCTTGTTAATAGGAAGAGATGCAAAATAAGATGGCTTTACCACACTTTCAGATATTAAAAAGCTGTCGTCTTCACCAAGAATTGAATTGTTTTACCTACCTAAATTCATGTTGCATCTTCACTTTGCATCATAGTTTCATGCTTTGCCATTGACTTCACTGGGACTATACTGACTTCTTTAAAGGCTTGTTTCCACTACCAAACTTTTGCTTTACCTTTCAAGTGTAGGGTCTTTGTGCACACATGCAAGAACCCTATCCCAAGTACTTGGTGTTTTAATTCAGACTGGCTGACTCAGCTTAATCTATGAGTTATGCCAGAATGAGCAGAAAATTTCTCTTTTGCTAAATCAACCGCTGCCTGCATTGATCCTCTTATTGTTGTTATTATGATTTTTAACAACTGAAGATTTTATTTCATTAAAAAAAATCCAGTGAGGCTGACTTAAGTACCTCAAACACAGTTGTATAGGAAATAAAGACGTAGGGTTAGTCTCTTATACCTCATTTGTTAACTGTTTGATGGCGTTATACTCTCTAAGCCAGTCTGTCTGATCAGTCACCAGTGACAGAACCAGTCCGTGCTGCCTGCGTACTCTACCAGTGAATTTTACTTTGTTTCTCTCTTGATCCTGTAGCAGTAGTGCTGAGCTGTTGTTCTCACTTGGTGCTTGGCTTGAGGTTTAATGCCTATCTTTCAGACTAAAAAGGGCTTGCGTGTCCTAGAGGCCATCTGTCCATGCAAGACATTACACGTCTCCCCAGTACTACATGAAAACATACAGGTGACTTAATGACAGTCCTTTGGTTGCCTCTGTGCAGTAGCCCTTCAGAGCAACAGACATGATATATGCCTTTTATATAAGAGCTCCTTTCTGCTTTCCCCCACCTCTTTAAGAGAAGTAGAGACCCTGTGTCTTAGAAAAACACTGCATTACGCTGGGAACCAAAGGATTGTAAATTGATGTTGTCTACCAATTGCTACCAATAATTCTGTGCTATTCCTAACATTTATTTTGCTGCAATGCCTCTGATCCCCAGTTTGCAAGCATCTTTTACCCATTTTGCAAGTTACATAATGCACAGGTTGTAAAAAAGTAATTTCTGGCAAGGGTGGGAATAAAATCTAGATTTTAGCATGGCTACATCCACTATTCATTCAGTTTATTACAGTATTCCCCAGCCAACCATCTGCCTGCCCTGTCTGAATGCCGGGCTGTGCTAGCCTTTGCAGTTGTAGGACTTAGCTTTTCTGTATGTAAACATTATGTTAAAAACATCCGGCCAGCAAAGCCAGAAATAGCAATGGGCTGATTTCCTCAGTTCTGCCTCACAAAAATCTGCATAGTCCATTAAAAAAATATGTGCCATGTTTTCATTTAGTATGTTCCAAATAACGTCTGCTCCATTAGCTTTCAGGAAGAGATCAGTAGCATGAGTTTAATTCAAATAACACCAATGACGTGTGGGGAGAAATGGAAAGAGCAACAGTTGCGTATACCGCCACATAACTGAAAACTGCCCTTGTATAACAGTAACTATGCTTTCTCATATGGCGTTTTCTGTGAAGTTTCATGGCTACGTGTCTCTGTTGAAGGGCTGCCCAGGAAGCCATAGTCTGCAAGGTTTGGATGGAGGCGGCCTGAGTTACTTGTACTGAGCTGCCCCAGTAGTTGTTATAACTGGAGATATTTCCACACAGGGAGTAGCAGACTTCGATGGGTTCATAGAATCATATAATCATAGAATATCTCAAGTTGGAAGGGACCCGTAAGGATCATTAAGTCCAACTCCCTGCTTCTTGCAGGACTACCTAAAACTAAACCATATGACTAAGAGCATCGTCCAGATGCTCCATGAACTCTGACAGGCTTGGTGCCGTGACCACTTCCCTGGGGACCCTGTTCCAGTGACCAACCACCCGTTCAGTGAAGAACCTTTTCCTAATGTCCAGTCTGAATTTCCCCTGATGCAGCTTCATACCATTTCCTCATGTCCTATTGCTGGTCACCAGGGAGGAGATCAGCACCTCCCCCTCCGCTGTCCCCCTTGAGGAAGTTGTAGACTGCGGTGATGTCACCCCTCAGCCTTCTCTTCTCCAAGCTGAACAAACCAAGTGACCTCAGCCGCTCCTCGTAAGTCTTGCTCTCGAGACCTTTCACCATCTTGGTCGCATTCCTCTGGGACACACTCTTATAGTTTGATGTCATAGAATCATAGAATCATTAAGGTTGGAAAAGACCTCTAAGATCATCAAGTCCAACCGTCAACCCAACACCACCATGCCCACTAAACCACGTCCCTAAGCACCTCATCTACACGTCTTTTCAATACTTCCAGGGATGGTGACTCCACCACTTCCCTGGGCAGCCTGTTCCAATGCTTAACCACTCTTTCAGTAAAGAATTTTTTCCTAATGTCCAATCTAAACCTCCCCTGGCACAACTTGAGGCCATTTCCTCTTGTCCTATTGCTAGTTGCTTGGCAGAAGAGACCAACACGCACCTCACTGCAACCTCCTTTCAGGTAGTTGTAGAGCGCGATAAGGTCTTCCCTCAGCCTCCTCTTCTCCAGACTAAAGAGTCCCAGTTCCCTCAGCCGCTCCTTGTAAGACTTGTTCTCCAGACCCTTCACCACCTTCGTTGCCCTCCTCTGGATATGCTCCAGCACCTCAATGTCCTTAATGTCCTTCTTATATTGAGGCGCCTAAAACTGCAGACAGTACTCGAGGTGGGGCCACACCAGTGCAGTGCAGAGTGGGACAATCACCTGCCTCAACCAGCTAGCTATGCTGTGATTGATGCACCCCAGGGCACTGTTGGCCCTTTTGGCTGCCAAGTTTGGCTTGCCAGTTTTCAAGGTCAGTTTTGCTGCTGTGCTACCATGGACTAAGCAGTTTTCAAACTACAGTTGCTTTCTTGTCTAGGCACCCTGGAGTGAAAGCAAGGTAGGAAACAAAAAACTCTTCACTGAAGAGTTGTTCCTTCATCCTCAAAAGCCCAGGCTAATGCACATGGGTGTAATTTCCCTGGTGCAATGTATTTTTAATAATCATGAGCCAACAGACATAACTAAGAACTAGCTAAACACACACATATGTGCAAATGCACACAGCTACAGACACAAACCACATCCCTAATGGTGCATTGTCACAAGAAGGAGAGGAAGCGGCACTGGGGAAGCCCGTCTGTTTGTGATGCTGTAGGTGAGAAGGTGGGTTGTACCTGCTGCCATCATGCTGCTCTCTGCAAGGCCTCTGTGCCCGACATGGCAGCACCCATCTCAGCTGCCAACTTGTGGGTTTGACTGCTAAAACGCACAGGGCCTGAACACTCAGCTTTGCGTGTGCTATGATGGGGAACTCAATATTTTCAATCCTCTTGCTTACACCTCCCAGGATGTCCACATCACAGGCATCAGGGTGGGGTGTAGAGCATTTTGCTTTGGGCCATCTTCTCAGTGGCTATAATATTTTTTTTTCTTTTATGTTTTTTTTTTCTCCATCTTGAGAAACTGTCTATCTTCAGATCACTGTTCTGGTTTAATCTTCTCATGACTGCACTGCCAAGGTAAGCTCCATTTCAGAGTAGATCACCATAAATCTTGTATTTTAAACATATTGACAAAAGTAGGAAAGAGTTGGAGTATCTGAAGCATCAGAGAGATCTAGCAATCTCTTCTTTCTTTGGGATAAGAGTAGGCAATTGCATGATCCCACTGGATATTCTTCTCTTTGCTTGATCTGTTCATCTCTGTGTCTCTTGCTCTATTACAATCTCTTGTATGAAGAAAGTTTGAGATGTGAAGAGAGATAATAAATATATTCCATGGTTCACTGCTGCTCTTCAAATGATTTCTATAGCTTAGATTAAGTGGTGTGGCTGTCCTTTCCCTGTAACTCTCCCTTTTCAAGTCCCCTGGTACCTATGTTTATCCAGGTTTCACAATGGCTGAAGTATATCACAAGGAAAAATGTATGATTGTCAGTGTGTTACTCAATTAATGCAGGGCGAAACAGAATGGAGAGATGGATATTTGGAAAAAGGGGTTGATATTTGCAATCTCTTTCACTGACAATGTTTCTTTAATGTAAAACAGAGACAGCAAACTTGAGTTTCAGTGTAGTGACTTTACTGATCTACCTCTGTTTGTAAAACCAGCCTGTTTATTTCTCAATTCAAAAAGCTAATCTTGAGGTCAGATTTTAAACTGGGAAGACCAATGTTTGAAACTTCAAAGTGCTTTCCTGTAAAATTGTGCATTCAGTTGTTTAACATGGTTGTTCAGTACTGAGTAAGTGTGGACACACACCAATGCAAGGCTGTGAGTTTCTTGGGTCTTGAGGGCTTTCTCCCRAGGAGAGCTACTGAAAAAGCGCCCCAGTCTGCTGCTAAAGAGAAATTCTTGCTGGGGGGGCTTTTTAAAAAAGGCTTTGGGTGCTATAAATACAAGTCAGCTTCCACTGAAGCTGAACACTGATTTGATTTTAGTAAAGTCTTAGTTCAGCACAGTAATATTTCCTATGCAGAAAACTGACAAAGTTGGAAAGTGTCATCAGCTGTACATCAGCAAGATTTTCAGTATTTTCCAGCTACTTTTTAAACCAGCGATGTTCCATCTTGTGTGACCTTTTGCTGTGACTAACAATCAAAAGTAAATTGATAATGTGAAATGAAGGACAGAAAGATACTTGACAGTTGTTAGAGCCTGAGACACAGGATAGAAGAGGGTGTGATAGGTAAATATTTAAACAGCTGCTTTTGTATTGGAGCAGCAGCAGAAGGTGGAATCCATGTATCACACCTTGCAGTGGCCACACAGAGGAGTAAAAGCACAGCCTGAGCTCTATGGGCTGCCTGCAAGCCTTGGAGCCAGAGCTGACCTGAGGCTGAAGGCTGGCATTGCTGCAGCGACAGCCGAGTGAGCTCCAGCTTSACCTCAGGTGACAACTGCAGAGAGAGCAGCATTGAGAAATGCACCATGGCAACTATTTTAATACCGTTCTTGTAGACTTGGTCAGGCCTAATGTGTTGATGCCACAAGAAATATCTGCTGGGTGGGCTCCCTGAAGTGGCTGTGGGTGCTGCAGGTAGAAGACAAGAACTTCTTCAGGTGCAGTTTGAGGTCTGAGCCCCCCTGAGAACCACATGAGAAAATGCACTGACATGAGACTTGCATGTTGGTTGGTAAGTGTGTACCTGAAGTTCATGTGAACTGTCACTTGCTCAAGCTGTAGCTCTGCCGTTGTTTCCCTTAGTCCCCTTTGTCACACCCTCTGAGTTCCCCAGAGGGTGTCCTGGACACAGTTTTTGCTAACATACATTTATTTAGTCTCTCCAGTGCTGTTGCTATGAGTCAGCATTTTATTTCTATAAAAACAAATTAGTTCCCATTTATTCTGTGTGCAACAATTCAGTTCGCCGTCCCCCCAAAACTGAAGTCATTTCCAGGCATTTTAATTTACTCTAGTTCTCACAGGATGACATATATTGAGTTAACCTCTATGTGTCTCCAGTTTCAAGGCTCAAGTAACACCTGGCTGCTTGAGTATTTGTCCCTTTTCCTGGAGTGGCCACGAGAAAACAAGTAGCACCATTTTCAGTGAGCTTTCTATAGCCAGTGCCATGAGATAGGAACTGTCTCAGCTCAGGCCCAAGGGACAGCCACCCGCTGCCAGCCCCTTGCAGTGGCCATTATCAGATGCTGGTTATGCTTATCATGTTGGCTGACCTGCCAGGTATAGTTTACTCTAATTCTGTCAAAGTCTTGCTGATGTTGCTTGGTTCCCTGCTAAACAAATGTGCAGTTTTTAGTACTTGTCCTCATTAACAAAAATGACAATGCCGTAGGTTCAGCTGCTGTTTTCCAGCTCACCCTGAGGCTGGGTGAGCCAAAGGCAGAGCATCCTTTGGGACTGACAGTTGCACATGTTGTTCTGATCCTCTCCTGGTATATTTTGGGCCTGGTGTTTTGAACTCTTGGATCTCCAATACTGCTGATTATAAAATGTATATGCTGCATCACTGCTGCACTGTTTCTTCACTTCCGGTGTTGAATGGATCAGTCAAGCAAAAGCTGCTGGAATTTGAACCAAACTCATGCCTCCTGGCATTTTGGGGGTGGAGGCTTTATTTATGAGTACGGTTTCTATTCTTAGCAGCTATCCTTGTTTGTGCAGGGTAGCACATCACTAGAACCACTTTAGCAATAAACGATTCTGTCCTTCAAATATTAGATCCTTGATGGCTTAAAAGTAAAGGGTAGGGCTTTGTTCTGGAGTGATGCTCTTCCCCCAGTGAGAGGCATAGCTTGTCCCTTTGCCTTGTCATAGCAAAAAGAGATATATGTGAGGTAGGAAAGGGCGAAACATACTCTTTAACTGCACACGATTAGAGCTGTACCTGAGATACACATGTGGTCCTTCAGGAGGAAGGAAATGAACTCTTAAACCACCTAGTGCCTTCCTAATTTCAGATTCAGTGAGTGAAAGGTCTTTGTCCTGCCAAACTGTTTACACTACGGCAATGTCCCTAGCCCTTTCCCAGCTCTGTGCTACAGATCCACCTTCTGAGAAAGCCGATGGGCAGGCACATGCACTGATCCTGCCTTGGGAAGTCAGGCTGGATGTAATTTCTCTTGCCTGATTTCTGATGTCCACAGTGCAGGCCTTATTCTTCTCCACTGACTAAATGGATGCTAAAGTAATTAAAGTCAGGTGAAGCCCACCTGGTCACTCTCATTTGCACAATGGTTGTGCTGGGATAGGGTCCTTCTGGATGTATATGAGGCTGTTTCAGTGTGTGGAGGGATGGACACTGTATGTTCTATGTTGCATTCAGACAAACCATGAAATTTGCTGATTACCAAATATCATCAAGTCCCAGTATATAGTTAAAGATTGAAAGCTTATGTACAAACACATTTCTTCAATAGTATATGTGTATAATGACGATTTGGAGATCAGCTGTTCACATACCTAACCCTCTACTTAGGAATAACTACATTTTCTTAAAGCAAAAGCTAGCATCTCAGTGAAAGGCAGCTATTTATAGAAATCTGATTACATGCAGACTTAACACAGGCCACCTGCTCTAAATATTTCTCCTCCTGAAGGCTAACAAACAATAAAAAGTCAAAAGAGAAATGGAGGTCCACAATTCATGTTTACTCTTGCCAGAAATGGAGAAATGACTTTGCTTTAGGAAACCACCATTCTGGGTTTTGATACCATGCTTGAAGGTTTCATTGGAGGTTGGGTAGATGGCAGAGGGGAAAATGGTGATGAAAGGTCCTGATTTTTAGAAGAAATCCAGAAAATGCTCTAGGCTGAAGCTCAGTGTATCAATGTAACTCTTACTATGTTCTGAAAGATAGTGCATGGAGGATCAATAAAGAGGTGCTTGTAACTCACTAATTCATCTAGTCTAAAAGAGCTTTCAGAGCTTTTTGTTCACTGGAGAACGAAATATATCTGTATATATTATTTACAGATATGTATCATATCTGTAGTGAACAGGGATATTCGTAAGGCAACCATTGTGCACTCTTTGTTTTCTACTTGTCTGGCATCCTTTCTCTTTTGGGAGCTTGCAGGCTCACAGAGCAGCTCCCCTGTGGAGTCAGTGAGAAGTTTCCACGGTGTCCCCATTACAAAGCGTGGAGCTGCCACCTCTCGCTCCTGGTGAGGTAGAAACTTCATTTTTGCAAATCAGCAGCAGTACAATACTTGCTTTGAGAACTGTGCTGTCGGTCTTCTAACTGGGCATTTCAGTGGCTTGAGAGTATGAAGCCCCAAATGGTAAAATAATAAGTCTGAGAGCATCCTGGACTTCTGCTGCGTGTAATGGGAAGGATCCCCATTTGCTTGTTCAAGAAATTGCCCTATGCAGAAAAAAATATTTTTAGCAGCATTTTAAGTGTATGTGTTGGAAATGGTTCACATATATTATATCACTTCTGTCATGTAGTGATTAGATCTGTGGCTGGGCCTATGACCAAATATTGAGATATAATGAACAACGTAATATGGAAAATATGTTTGACCCATTAAATAGAGGTGAGAACTGGATCTCACAGTGTATATCTGCTCTCTGTGTTTGCGTAGAGCAAACAAGCAGGAAAGGGAAAGCGTTCATGTGGAATGTGGGTGAAAATAATTCAGCAACGGTTACTGTAAATACTGTAGAAAAGCGTTGGTGAAAGCAGATTAAATTCCTGTTACAGGCAGGTCCCAAATGCTGTAACACTAAGGCATAAAATACAGAGAAGAAACAAAATAGTTTGGTTTAATAGCCTTGTGTATACGCTAAGGAAAGAAGTACGTCTTTCTACTGTCATAGTACCTTCAGCAGTTTTCAGAGCAGATACAGAAGCTGTTTCCACAGTCCTCTTTCAGGGATGGCAAAAATTCTTTGCAAATTAGTCTATGTGACTTCTTTCCAGCAGAAGAAGACATAAGTTATTTTTCAAGATGACGCAGGCATCTGTTTGTTTTCAGGTTCCACAAAACCACTGTACTGGATTTTTAATATTTCCATATATTTCCTTTTGTATTTTGTATGTATGAAGATTTATATATATTTAATATTTCCTATTATCAAGGGGAAAAATCCAATATTAAGAAAATTGTGCCTATTTTATTCTTCACAGTTTAACAAAAATGGTATAAAATCCCTTTTGAATACACAGAATTGCCTTTAATATTCATTTTTGTGGAAACCATTTAGTTCATTGCAGTACCTTAATTATTTAATGTACACAAAGGAATTGGCTTACAGTCTAATATGTGCTTTTGGTAGGGAAATAATAGAATTAACTAGAATTACTAGATTCCTTCTTTGAAGACTTAGAGATGCTGCTTGTTACACGGAGATAGCTGGAGATACACTGGAGATATACTTTATTTTTAAGAGAAAGGAAATGTTTTTGACCAGAGTACTTTATTATGGAAGCATTGCAGCTGCATTTTGGTAGTGGTTTTTGTGTACCTACTCCATGTTATGGCCAACAAACTGTGAAAATCCACCTAGCTGATGCAATGTGAGATACAGAACACTTCCAAAGGACACACGAGTGCTACTTCGTAAGATGTGTGCTTTGCATCACAGGCCACTGGTGTGAGTAAGCCAGCCATAGCTGACCACAGCACCTGCTACATGAGAGCAAAATGTGGCGGGCATCAAATCTTGTTGGTAATTTTATTTTCTTAATCTTGAAAACAGTGAACTCTCCTCTGTACGCTTTTTCTTCTTTGCTTCCTTTCTTTGTGTTCCTCTACATGTAATTTTAAAGTGAAAACATATGACTTACAGCCTAACTCTGTCCATTTACTCAGCTGTACATATTTATTCAATTTAAATTGGAAGGAGAGTTTACCAACTTTCAAAAATAAATCCAGGACCAGTGCAGAGTATTGTATAAACAAAGGTCTAATTTCATTTTTACTTCTAAAAAAAAAGCGTGTTGGGAGAAAATTTTACAAATGACCTTTCTGCTTGAAAAAAAAAGAAGGAAAGAATAGGGAACATGGTGGTTCTTTACTTGGATTCTTCCTCTTCTAAGGCCACAACAAAATTAACAAGCCCTGAAACAAAACTGAGAGTTTAAATTAATGGCTTCTGGCAAACTGTCAACTGATATTAACTTTATCATTCAACACAATGTCAGTTTGAAAAGCTTCAGGATAGGGCATTTGAATGTTAGAATCCTGATTAACAGATTAAATGAATTCCACTTCATCTTTCAGCCCAGTACTGTGGACCAGGACACCTGACTTACTAATCTTCTCTGACTTTTGGGTAAGTATCACTGACTGCAGCTTGGACTCAGACCATCATAAAACAGATGAAGACAACATGGCAGATAGCTTAGCTGCTGTTTTCTAGCAACTATTTTGTTATTTTGGCTGGCCAGTTTAGATCTCATTAATGCTAATACAGGAATATGCTCATGACACACAATCCTAATCTATGTTTCATGTGGCCTGAATCTTCTTGGAAGTAGAGGTTGTTAAATATTTATATCATGTTAACGTTTAGTGTCACTAAGCTCCGTGGGCCTGTCTTGCTATGTTCTGTAAAAATATTTAGTTCATGCAATCCTTCTCCTAAGGTGCTGCTGCACTTTATCGATGGCAGAAAGCAGTATGCTTTCTAGCCCAGGCCAATGACTTGCTTTTTAGTATATGCTCATTCCCATTTTTAAATCTGCAAATTTTATAGTCTGCCAGCAAATACCAGCAAGTTTTGTTTATGTCATTGTCAAACAGTCATTGTTTCATACTTAATATCACAATGAGGTTTGCAGTTTTCCCAGGGATTTATTTTTGTTTAAAAAATAGCCAACTGCAAATTTGAGATCCTTTAGGATTTCAGATGCACTTAGAATTCAGATGCACAGTTAAATTTGAGGCTTTCATGCAGGCTTASGAATAACTGAGTGCAAAAAAGCAAAAGACCATTTTCACGATCAATTTTGGCATGTGCTTAGAACAGGGACATGGAAATAATAACACATGGAAATGGTTAAAACCTTTCTGAGGTCCAAACACCTTTGTTTGCAAAACACCATTCTCAAATTTCCTTTCTTTTGGTAGACAAGAATATTCCCAACAGCTTCATTTCTGTAAAGAATTACCATGTCATTGAGATAGGTATCATTGTGGCAGCACAATTGGAAGAGGAAATTCATCTTGGGATGAATCTTGGGATGGGTTTCCTCATACCATCTAAGCTGTCTCCATTTGAGTTAGTCATCCTGAACTCTCTTTATAGACAAAAGAGAGAAACAAGCATTTTAAAACAGCAGATCTCTATTTTAAGTGTTTGCTTTAGAACAAGAGGAATTGTGTTCTTGAAACTCTTGTTTATCTCCTTTGTCAGTAAAGGGAACTGAGGACAACCAGCTCTGCTGTGGATGTCCACAGTGCGTATGAGTTGTACTGTGGCACACCTGAGTGCCTTCCGTTTCTTGCCCCGTTGTCTGTTCCCAAGGACAGATAGGTCCCCGTATATTCTTCCCATTCACCTCCTCTTCCCTGATTGATCTGTTGGTGAAAACAACAGAAGCTTGAAGTTGTTAAACAGATATTTCCCACTATTCAGATTCGTCTCTTGCATGTCTGGTAAATGAGATCTGCATTTTCACCAGTGACAAACTTGCTGATTTTGCTGTTTGCTGTAGAGCTTCTCTTTTGGGAATGTGTGCCTGAAATGCTGTTCCTTTTTAAGGTTATTTTTTCCCCTCCCTTGCCAAGGAGGGTAGGGTGTGCTGGTGGGGCCATGACAGTTGATTAACTCTGGTTATCAGGATGCTTTCTTTATTCCTGTTAAGTCTCTTGCAGACGTGCAGTTCCAGCTTATCACATCACTTTGAAAGGAGTCGCATTGTGCTCTTTTGAACTTTTGACCATTCTTTATTAAAAATTCATTGTTATKCTTCCCCCAAGAAATGTAGTTTTCTCCTCAACCATGTTTCAGCCCTGTAAAACACTAAAATGCATTTTAAACCCTTTTTGCCCATTCAGAAAAGCATTGCAAAACTGTGCTTCTGCAGCACCTCTTACCTAAGAATGCCAGAGCCCTTCACAGGCATGAATATACGGGAGAAAAAGGAAATATCATACTCAAAAGATGGGCAATGAAGGAAAAAGTCTGTAAATTACCAAAGCTTACACAGCAACACCATGATGGTATACAGTACCTTCCGCATGATGCTCTTTTTTTGACGTCCACTCCTGTGCCTTACCCACAGCAGCCCATTCCTCTCTCTTTTCTGAGAATTGATTTATCACCATAAGGATGGTTTACTACACAGCCTCATGCTGTAAATCTTTCCTGCTCTAATGGCTGATAGAAGTCTGGCACCACAGTGAGTTCCTGCTCATTTACTCTCTGGATATCAGGTATTCTGCTGATGTGAGAATGAGCTTCCTGGGAAGTCTCTCTTAACATAGAAATGTGAGAATCAAAGAACTCAATTCTGCTGGGATTTTTCCTATTAATCAGCATTCTGAATAATTTCACAACCCTTTGTTTTCTTCATCTTCATTTTTATTGCATCCCAAGTTTTATAGGGAAGCATTTTTTTTAAATCAAAAAACAGAAACCAAAGAACCAAGCAATAACTGTAACTACTGCCTTAGTAGGACTGTTTGTTCAACACAGTCACACCGAGCCAGTCTGCTTTAAAAATGTGTACAGCTTCAGTTCCATTAAATACAATTTGTCTTAATGCAGGCAATAATCAAAACTGCATACATCTGTGAGGGAAGGAGGAGGGCTGGGAAGGCAAGGGATCCCACATATCCTTTGAGATGCTTTCTGTAGTCTCATGAATTTATTTAGGGGCTTGGAAGGGGTATTTAATTCACTACAGGAATTGCTTGCCAGTGCAAGCAAGGCTTAATTCATAAGCAGTCTGCTGTTGTAGACTGCTTTACAGTCCTTACATTGAAGGTGCTCCTGTAGTGCAAAGTACTGTCAGCATGGAGAAGTGACACGGTAATGTGAAGGATGACTCTTGGAGGCAATGTCTGAATGGCAGTCATAAATGTAGCTGCAGCTCATGTAACCATGCCTGAGCTAGCTGCAAATAGGCTGTTTGGGGTAAGGCTGTCCCCATGTCCATGCCAGTCTGAAAGCTGAGTGAGCACAAAGGAAAATGGCAATGGCTTTTCCCTCTCTGTTATTTGAAAGGATGCCTGTGTAAAAAAAGCAACTGGTTAAAGTTCAGCTCCAGAAAAACTGAGATAAAACTGTTAGGATCTACAGAGTATCTCTTCCATAATATCTATATTATGGGATAGTTGTTCTCAGTGGGTTTCTTGTAGATCCCTCCAATACAACTTGTTACCAGATAGCAAAAGTCTTAATGTTTGTGTCTGTCTGTGAGTAGCCCAGTGCTAACCAAGCACAGACCTAAGCACAGGGACGTGTGCATTTTCATACTTAATCATTGCCATTCAGTTTATTAAGAGTGAAAGTCTCACCCTGATAAAGCTCCAAGAGATCCAATTACAGCAGGTTTTCCATTGAGTAATGTGTTAATGTGAACATGCCACTCCTGGGCTCAGTTTTCTGTTCTCAGTCTTTTTTTTTTTTTTTTTTTTTTTTTTTTTTTATTCAGTTTGTTTTTCAATATGTTTATCCTGTGTTCTGAGCTGTCTTTGGGAACAGTCCCCGTCACCTTTCTCCCACAGCAGCTGCCTTCGCTGGGAACAATGAAACTGGCAATGAGCTCAGGGAGTGTGTGGGAGGCAGCCCCATTCCCACCACATCTGGGAAGGGACTTCAGAAAAACTTCTGCAAGACACATTACGATGGACTTTGTCTTTCAGAAGGAAAATGTGTGGCTCTTGACCCTGCAAGCAGAGTTGCTGGCTCTGCTAGAGTCCTGATTAACCAGGTAAGGTCCATGGTGGGAGGGAAGGATTTGCAGTTTGTTGCTATAGTAGAGGGGGTCCCTCTGACACCCATTCATTTCACAAGGGGAGAAGGAGTCTCCCCCTCYGCTGGGAGATCTTGTACATGTGCTGAGTCTCCTGGAGGGGACTTTTTTGCTGAACACTTATCTCAAATAGCCTTCTTTTCCCTATTTCAGCTGAGCTCAGTGTGGTTTCCGATTTGCTCCTGCCTCAGCCCAGACATACTGAACATCTTGATCACATTAGGTTGTCCCATAAAATAAGGAAATGGGAGAGTGTTGGAGAATGGCAGCTCTGGGTTGCAAAGTGGTTAGGAGGAAGATTTTAGGGAGGCAGGCTCCCAGGTGGAAGGCTGCAGCCTTTGGAAGGGTTAAGGAATTTCTGGGGCAGAAGGGTTTGAGACTGATTTCTCAAAGTGAGGGCTGCAAAAGAAATTGGTGAAACCCATGTGGAAATCCAGGGTCTTCATGTGGAGTCTGTTCTTTGTGCCCCCTACACATACATTGTTTTTTGTAGGTGTCAGTTTGGAAAACAGGAGTAACTATCTCGGAACACCTCTCTAGGGCTCTAATCAGGTATATACATGTTGTGGGTGGGTGTGCTGGTTTTGGCTGGAATAGAGTTAATTTTCTTCATAGTAGCTAGTATGGGGCTATGTTTTGGATTTGTGCTGGAAACAGTGTTGATAATACAGGGATGTTCCTGTTACTGCTGAGCAGTGCTTACACGGAGTCAAGGCCTTTTCTGCTTCTCACACCACCCCACCAGCGAGTAGGCTGGGGGTGCACAAGATGTTGGGAGGGGACACAGCTGGGACAGCTGACTCCAACTGACCAAAGGGATATTCCATACCATATGACGTCATGCTCAGCATATAAAGCTGGGGGAAGAAGAAGGAAGGGGGGGACGTTCGGAGTGATGGCGTTTGTCTTCCCAAGTAACCGTTAGGTGTGATGGAGCTCTGCTTCCCTGGAGATGGCTGAACACCTGCCTGCCCATGGGGAGTAGTGAATGAATTCCTTATTTTGCTTTGCTTGCGTGCGCGGCTTTTGCTTTACCTATTAAACTGTCTTTATCTCAACCCATGAGTTTTCTCACTTTTACACTTCCGATTCTCTCCCCCATCCCACTGGAGGGGAGTGAGCRAGCAGCTGTGTGGTGCTTAGTTGCTGGCTGGGGTTAAACCACAACTGTGGGGTATACACAGACCGAGACACCTCTTCACCTTCATTTAAGGCTCCCCTTCCGTTTTGTGTTAGACTCACAGCAGCCTTCTTGTATGCTTCCCAGCCACAGATCCTGCTATACCTTCACAAAAGTTGAATTTTAGCCTCTCTTACTCTAGGTTGGAGAAACCTGTAAGATTTCAGTTAGCTTATTCCCTTTCCCTCATAGCTTGCCCCTTCTGGGTCATGTTGTAGTTGAAGCAAGTAACTGCAGATTTCACTGAAGGAGCTCTGAAGCAGCTCTGGGTTTCTTCAGACAGCACAGCCGGTAACACAGAGGTAGGGGAAGCAGGGGCTCATCTACATCCCCACTCGTGAGTGTTCATCAAGGTTTTGGTCCGTTTCCATTCAGGATTACTGGTCCCCTCTAATTACTTAATTTCTCCAGGTAAGAACCTTCCAAATCTAGCAGCTGTTTTTTAAGTCCCTTTAATTTTGACAGGTTCCTCAGTGTCCTAGTTTCGGCTGGGATAGAGTTAATTTTCTTCCTAGTGCTGTGTTTTGGATTTAGTATGAAAATAATGTTGATAACACACTGATGTTTTTAGTTGTTGCTGAGTAGTCTGCTAGTCAAGGACTTTTCAGCTTCCCATGCTCTGCCAGGTGCACAAGAAGCTGGGAGGGAGCATAGCCAGGACAGCTAGYCCAACTGGCCAAYRGRGTATTCCATACCATGTGACATCATGCTCAATATATAAATAGGAGGCGTGGTCCAGGAAGTAGCGATCGCTACTTGGGTATTGCTCAGCGGGTGGTGAGCAATTGCATTGTGCATCACTCATTTTGTATATCATCCCACTGAGGGGAGGGGGGAGTGAGCGAGCGGCTGTGTGGTGTTTGGCTGCCTGCCGGGTTAAACCACAATGCTCAGGAACCTCTTTGCTCAAGAAGCCAGTCACTTAGGGCTGAGAAGGGACTTCAGTTTCTCTACATCAGCCTTTGGTTTTTTRAAGGGTTTTACCAGCACCTCCAGCTCTTTTTTCCCTCTTGGATTTTCATATACTAAGAAAGTCACCTCCTGGGTCATTTGAGTTGAGTCCACTGCCCTGGAAGGCAAATGCATCATGGAGTCTCCACTCTGTGATCGTTAAAAATCTTCCTCTGATTTCCATTCTAAATTAGTTTACATAATGTTTGTACTTTTTAGTTCTTCTGCCAGAATCATCCTTTATTTAAAAATAGTTTCTTTGTTTTTGCCATCCTGGTCTACTTACAGCCTATCAGACCTGGTAACTCTTCTCTGTACCTACCACATTTTGAATTGATTTCTCCTAAACATGGTTGACCAGGAAATTATACCACACTTCTGATGAAATCTCATTACGGTACTTTTTCTAATGGCAGTAACAGTGCCTCACGCTGCTGGAAGCAACTCACACAGGAGGTAAATTTTAGATTGTGTTCATCTCTTTTACAGGTACAACACATTGCATGAGAACAGGAAGGTGATGGCAGCTGGGACTTGTCAAGAGCAGAAATTCAATGTGCCTTTGCTGACTTGCCTGAAATGCCCCATCCTGAATGTGTCCCCTGAGCAGGCATGACAGGATAGGCCCTGCGCCAGACAGTAAGTGTCTGACCCCCTCAACCAAAGTACCATGGTCTTGTTTGACCACATCTTGAGAGGGAGAGTTGCATTGCTGGTGGGGAAGGGGTATATCTGAATTTGTCTGATCCACTTGTCCTTGCTACTGAGATGGACTTTTTCCTGTCTAGTTTGTGCATCAAATAGGATTTAGGATGGAATTAAGTGTTACGAAGCTTAGCACTGCTTGGGCAGAGGCACTTTTTTGTGTGCACAACAGCAGAAGTGTAAGCACCAGGAGCGCTTCAGCAGTGAAAACCTAGATGCTGAGAGAGCGCTGGTATCTAGGGGTTTAAGAATGGTAGTGGTAAGGGTGCATAACTGTAAATACCTATGGTTTGCCTTAAGTATAACAGAATCATTAGAATCATTAGAATCATTAAGTTTGGAAAAGACCTCTAAGATCATCGAGTCCAACCGTCAACCCAACACCACCATGCCCACTAAACGATGTCTCTAAGYGCCTCATCTACACGTCTTTTCAATACTTCCAGGCATGGTGACTCAACCACTTCCCTGGGCAGCCTGTTCCAGTGCTTGACAACCCTTTCGGTGAAGAAATTTTTCCTAATGTCCAATCTAAATCTTCCCTGGCGCAACTTGAGGCCATTTCCTCTCGTCCTATCGCTAGTTACTTGGGAGAAGAGACCAACACCCACCTCACTACAACCTCCTTTCAGGTAGTTGTAGAATGCRATACGGTCTCCCCTGAGCCTCCTCTTCTCCAGCCTAAACAACCCCAGTTCCCTCAGCTGCTCCTCATAAGACTTATTCTGCAGACCCTTCACCAGCTTCGTTGCCCTTCTCAATGGAAGCACCTTCAAAGCACTGAAGAATAGATCCACAGTCTAGTCATATTTGCTTTTGTGTGTCTTTGAAGTATGGCTTATCACATGATAGCTTTTGGCCAATCCCGCTGGCAAAAAAGCCCTACTTCTTCCCACTGGAGTCAGTGGAGCTCCACTGCCTATGGAGGTAACAGCAATGTGCAGTGTTTACCCAGTTGTGAGCAACAGACTTTGTTTTCTGCACAACTTTTCTGCATAACAGGTTTTGTATTTTTTTAAGAAGGCAAAGGATGTTTACGCATTTAAGATTCTCCCTGCATATGAAATAACAGCTTTCCGAAATCTAAAGCCCGCTGACTTTTAGAGAACTCGTGTTACTTATAAAGGGGAAAAAAAAGTGAATTGGGTTCATATTTAAATGTAGATTGGTACAGGATTTACTATGGATTACTAATTTCCCATGGAGTTAATCCTCATTTCATGAACCGTCAGGTCAGAACATGAAAGAATGAACAGCCACAATGGAGATTAGTTCCTGAAGAAAGCCATGTCTATTTGTGTGAAGGTCACAAAGTTATGGACGTTCATTTCCAGCATTGTAATTAGCAGGAGCCTCATTACCTGACATAGACCATGGAGATGACACTTCCTTTAAAAGCATATTAGTAGTTTACTTCATTTTCTGCATCAKCTTAGACACGCTTGTTGGTCACCACCACTGCTGGAAATGTGCACACTTCCTAATGTTTAGAGTTTTGATGTACAATGGTACGTATAGCATGAAAACTATAAATGTAAAGAACGGAAGTCAGAAAGGGCACGTACAATTTTGCCTATTTTTGGTGTTCCATCCAAATGCTTGTTCAACAATGTTTTTGTCCTTTCCCCCCAGTCTCCCTCCCCTTCTATGTTACATGTGTATGTTGTGTATGCCCTGCCCAATAGCGCTGAAAATTGCTAACTCTTGACAATTTGAGGGCAGACAGAGGGGGCATCTGTTGTATGTCRCGGCTTTTTTTTGATGCCTGGTGATAATGTTGATACAGATACTTTGATCTTTAAGCAGTTTGACTTCATGGAAGAGATTCTGACTGTGTGGATGTCTAAGTAACTTCCATTAGCTCATAAATCTAAATAATTCTCAAACTCTCCTACTGGTTTTATGATCTCCTAAATTACACAGTCTAAAGTATTTTTCAACTGTTCCACATTTCTGGCCAAGTCTTTGGAGATAGTGAAAGCTGAGCCTTTAGTGTCCTGTTTCTATGGCAGGAAGGGCGCAGGCAGTATTTGTAGGCCTGGGCAGATGAAGATGGTTTTCACCTGCTTTGTTCTTGGGCAGATGTTTGTCATGCTTAGCATCCATTCTCCTTTTATGCCTTTATTAAAAACCTCCTGTCCACACAGCATAAATTTTGCAGCCTACTTGAGCTCTCATTGATGTTGCAAAGGTCTTTCCATGGCAGATTTGAACACAGGACAGATATTTTAATACTTTTTTGGTAATAACTCCTGTGCTTTAGGAGGGTTTTTTTGTTACCACTGGAATGCAATAAAAGCCTCTTTTTGAATGCTTTTGATGAACGGTGAACTCTTTCTATGCCTGTATGTGTGCAGGGGGTATGTGAGCAGCACCCACCCACGAGTCAGACCCTGCTCAGTCTTCCTCAAACCGCTCTTGACATTTCAAAACAACTCTCTCACATCCCAGATCAGCACCTTACAGACACAGCTCTGGGCTTCCTTTCTCTGGTAAAATCTCAGTTTGAAAAGATGGTTCTACCAGACTTCTCAGATTTCTGAAAAAGTATGATTTGTAGAAGAAATTCCACTTTGCCAGTAATGTTCTGATTAAACGGAAGAGGAGGAAGAGGAGGAGGAGGAGGAGGAGGAGGACCTTTCACATTGACCTCTCCTCCTCTTCTGAGCATTGTGTTAGGCACTGATTACTGAGTCCTTCTGGTCTCGTTCAGACCAAATACGAGTTCTGGCCAGATTTTCTCTGTAGAGTGGCTCCAAGTAGGGCTATTTCATTGTATTGTATATCAGCAGGTTGAAATTGCTGAGGCATCTGTCAGAGCACAGTAACTATCACTGCTTTCCTCTTATCCAAATCCTGCGTGGCCAGCAATGGCACTTCGCAGCCAGAGGGAAACAAAGAGCCATTACTTTCAGTGTGCGCTCCTGATCAGGATATATATTGATAGTTTGTGCTAGGAAGAAGGGTTTATGAGTGCCTCTGGCAACTGGGGGTGTGAGCTGTGCACCTATAAATTCTAAGTTGGCAATATCAAACAAAAAATATTCTCCGGCTGTAGCCTGAGGTAACAGGGAGTGGGAAAAGCTAAGCTGCGCTACTAATCCATAACCACAGAAATGACCTCCATTCCAAAACAAACACTACATAAAATTTTAAAAGCTGGCCAGCCCAATATATGTAATAAAATGTCAGTAGTATAATTCAAACCAACCTTAGAAATTGTGATATATTGCATTTTGTCATTTATACACTTCCGTATTGGCGTTAGCTAAGAACAAAGGTTGACAGCCATTCAGGAGCTCATTCTGGCCAATGAATATTATCACCAAACCGTTCTGCTTTGATGGTAATACTTGCTAATTACCAGGCAGCACCTACACAATAACACAGATATACTAATTTTACAGAATTTAGTTTCATTTAAAACGTCATAAAGAAACATTTGTGAATTGCAATATAGTTATTGTGGATTTCACAATGTTGTAGCTGAGAGAAGACTCTAACCTTAGAGATTTGGCAGCAGTTGCTTTTGAGAAGTGATAAACCCATTACATGCTCACTAGATATCCCCCCATCTGTTGACAAAATAAAATTATAGAAAATGTTGGACTGAAATCAGATGTTTTTAATAACCAGTTTTCTTCCCCCCCAACAATAAAATAAATTCAGTATAACAAATAAAATGTAAAATGCACAACAGTTTACACAAGACAATTTTTACAGTTTCATGGGAGATTTTGAAGTTTTCTCTGTGGAGTTTCTCCAGGTATTTCAGGCAGGTGTTTGTGCTATCTGTAAGGCCCTCTTGCTATAATGAATTTCATTTTGTGGGAACCTACTTAACTCACCCTGCTTAGTTAAATTATTTAACAAATTAATTCTGCTTTGTCTCTAACTGTTTGCTGCATCTGTGCTCCATAGCTAAGGAACAGAAAATGGGATAGTGTTGGAGCTGTATGCTTCATTAGCCAATCGAGTTTAAAAGGCAGATACAAAATACAGAAAATGCATGTTATTTTCTGACTTCTCATTAGGGCATGATGCTGGAGGTTTCATTTTTGTCCTTCGATACGCCTCCTGTCTTTGGATCAGAGACCTGTTGGAGCATGCTGAGGCTTCTCTCCTGTCCACATTTCCCTTCCTCTGCCCAGATGATGGGTCTGGCTGCAAACTCCTGCTGTGGACGCAGTACTCCCCAGCCTGTTAATAAAGACATTCCCTTAGATGAATGTTTCGAATTGTCAGAAATTGCACAAGCTAAGGACATATCTCTGGGTCCAGGCATGCTCCTCAAATACTGCTAGAAACACTGGGGAATTTTTCTGACTATTACTGGTATCTGGGAGACACTTCTTCACCTGATCCCCAGATCTTAGTCTGGCTTGTGCACCTCTTACGGAGGTATGCTGAGCTYTTCTTTGCATACCTTCAAGCAGGGCTTTGGTGACTTTGGCACTTATTCCTGTAGCCCTGCCCTTGTGGTTTAGATTTGCTGTACCCTGTGTAAGGAATTCTTTGTTGTAAGCAGGTTGCATGAAATGATCCTTAATTCAAATCAAGATACACTAAAATGCAAATCCATTTATTCATTTACAACATGCTAACAGAAACCACAGTTACGGGCACTTAGAAAGAAACACAGGAGAATGAAAATCATGTTGAAACTACTGCCACCACGATCCAACCAGAAAAGCCCCTTTCCTTGTATTTGCCTGACCTGCAGTAGATGCTTCCCTGATGTATTTTTTTGTACACAAGCCTCAGGCTGTGCTCCCCAGGGATGACCTACTCTCGGCAGAGAATGCYGGGTTTTATAGCTCATCCCTCTCCTGGGGTCCTTTGTATTCCTCCTCCCTTCCACTTCCCACCTCTCTACACATTATCTCCTTCGACCTTATTCCAGGGATACCTATAACACGGCTCAGAGAGGGAATGGTTGGACAGTGTGGCTAAGCTTTAATCCATCCAAAGAACTGATCAAGCCAAGAATGAAGCCAGTGGGGAATAAAAAAAGGGGAGAAGGAATCTCTTTCCAGCCTGATCCTCCTCCTGACCCACTTTACCTGGCAGATGGGAGAAGAAGCCGTACCCGCAGGGCAGGGAGAGTCCAGGTTTGGCTGGACCAAATGGAAAGAAGGGGCTGGATGGCCAACACCGGTTTGAAATGCCTTAACTTGTATAGATGTGAGGTATTTACATCTAAGCCAGTCACCCCAGGGTGTGTTTGTTACCAGTGGAGAGAAATAAGTATGTATTACCACAGGAAGATTTCTCTCATTAGGTATCCTAGATACCTAAGACAGGTATCTCAATAGTTCAAATGACTCTCTCTCCACAAGTGCCTGTTTACATCTTTCCATTGACAATAAAGGTATCCTGGGGTGACAGGTATGGATTTAGATATCTGATCTTAGCGAGCTGAAGCATTGGGTGAAACAAATCCTGGGTTTAGTGGGTGCATTTCCATGCTGAACACATCCCAACCAATGGACTTGAAACCCATCTGCGTATTGGTAAATAGCTGAATGACACGAACGTATGTACAGGCTCCTTACTTGACTTGCCTCAGTGGGAATCAGTTCATTTGGGGACACACTAGACTAGAATTGGTAAGCTTTGAGTCTCAGTCTTCAGGAGACGTTTTTACAAGATGTTATACTTCAAATGCTAATGAATCAGATATTTAATTCAGCGGGTCACACCAGACTTTTGTTAGAAATTCAGACTTCAGCCTAGTTCTCTTGTCCCCTGGAAGACACAGAGAAAACTATGATAAATTAAGTGTCAAGTGTGATATACAGATAAATGTTGCCATGAAGTGTGTTCCTCTGGAATTTAACCAGGCCTGTAAGCCAGTGTATCACTGTAACCTAGATTTAGTAGTGGTAAAGTCAATTCAGAATGTCTTCCCTCTGTATCTAAATACCTGTCAGTTTTCTTTTGCACGAGATCTGTGTGATTATAATTTTTTTGAAATGTATGAAACAATTTTAAAGTTTCAAAAAACATTTTCTTACAACTAACTTTTAGGCAAGTGTATTTTTCTAATGTAAATAGCACTGAGCTTAAGTGTCTTGTGTAATAAGTGTCTTGAGTCCCTTTAGCCTCCGCATTCTCAATTACACATTGATTTTTAGTGTAGTGGATAGATAAGGAAAAGTGAACTTGTTAGTGAAATCAAGGAATGCATCTAGTCTTTCCTTAATTTAGATATGGACTTTCTGAGAAGCATTTAGCCTAGCATTACCAAGTGTCACTTCCTACTTATCAGCTGGAACCAGCGCAAAGGTGGGCTCTCCAGCTCCGCTTTGCAGTTACAGTGACTGGTTTCTGAAGATAGAGAGTTCACTCAGGTGATTCACTCAGGGTGTTATGACAGCTGTATTCTTATTTTCTTCCCTGATTTCACAGCAGTCTCCCTAGATAAGGCTGTGAAAGACAGAGCTAATAGGGTGCTTGTCAGCAACATGGCTTTACTTGTTAAGAAGCTGGGGGCACTTGTGTTACTCAGACGATGGTGGTGCTGCTCCCGGTTTCTTTCACCTGGATACTCCTACTTCAGGGAACAAAATGTTGAACAGCAGTGTTTTGTATGATTTCTGCAGGGCAGCTTGGTTCCTCTGCTTTGAAAAGAGGACAATATGGTGCTTTTAGCAAAGCTTTGGAAACCTGTGCCACGGTGTGAATTGTCCCTTCTCATTATCCCATGGGAAAATGGGGTTGTTGAAGCACCTAGTTGTGTGCTTCCAGTTCCTCATGTTTGTTTTCTGTCTGATATGACCTAGTGCTGCTCAGCCCTGTTGCCCTTGTTGGCACATCTAGCATTCTTGTGAAAAGTCTTTTGGAAATCAGAGCTATATAAACTATCTGTCTGRTGCCTGACAATCCTTGCTGAGTAGTTTGTTGACAAAGTTGCTCCGCTTATTTGTCCAGTCCATCACAATTTTAAAAGATTGTACAAAAAAGCTGCATGCAGCTTTGCTGCATGCAAATTTTGCAGTATTTGAACACACCTGCACTTCCATGACAAAACCAGTAAGATTACACAGGTTTTTCTCTAGGCAATCATGAAGGTARACTTACTGATCTTATAACATTTGAGTGATCTTGGCTCAAAAAAGTTGTTTATGATTGTATGATTTTAACATACCTGTTTCATAACAATTTTTATACTAAGAGCACCCTAGCAGCTGTAGGTGCATGGCTGTTAAAAATAGAGACCATGATCTGAAGTATTTTCAGTAGTATGTGTGGCTTGCCAAATCTAGACAACTTTCTCAAATAGAAAAATGCTTTTAGTTGTTTTTGTTTCTGAAATTTGGGTTACCCCTATTAGGTACAATTAGATATAGTCTGTCTAGTAATAGCTATTTTAACCAATAATAACCATAGGGTATAGTGTAACTGCTTAGCTTCTTTTTTGCTGCATTATATAATATCTATTATATAATTATAAACAAAATTGCACAAAACATATGTGAATAGAAAGAAAGGCAGAATTTCAAATGAGCTTGAGGTTAAAACTTGCTTCACCAAAAACATGGTTTTGAGCTAAAATTTGCTATTGGAGTTGCTCGAACACTGTTGGGAAATACAGAGCAGTGAGGATCCTGTGTTTGACATACGTTGCACATCTAGACATAGTTTGCACATACAGACTTAGGCCTAAGTGATAGAAGACTTCTAGATAGCACACAAATRGGTAAATGGTAAATGGTAAAAAAATAGTTGCTAATGACCTCTGTATTTTTGCTGTTGTCACTCTAATCCTTATTTAGCTGTTGTCTGTACATGMATAGTGGATATTTCTATAAAATCCTCCTTAAGTTCCATGGAGTCTTCTCAGAAGTGACTTTATATGTAAAAATATTTTTTTACWTTTAAAATTTTTTTCATGCTTATAGGAGATCCACTCTATTACAGAAAATAACATTTACTACACTTATTACCACATTATGTTGATCTCATTATTTAACATTGTATTAGATGTATTTCAAAATCCAGGTTTTATATAAAGTCTCTTCCCTCCAAACGTCAAGAGGCACTGAGATCAATATCAGACTGAAAAACTAAAGGTGAAGTATTCTCAAGTTGACTGAGAAGAAAGTGTTAGACAGGAGCGAGCATAGTGCYTCCTGAACCAGTCTTGCAAACAAGTAGGTTTACTTCAGGCTGCAAAAGGTTTGTATGCACTTGCTTATTAGTGTCTGCTGCCAATCTTGTGTTACTCTGGACAATCCCAGAACATATGCAAAAGATCTCCAGTCAGTATATATCATCGCTGGCACTTAGGACACTCATTAAACTGGAAGATATCTTCTTTTTTGGAGTAACAACTCTTCTGTCTAAAATGTTGCTGTATATTCAACTGCAGTGACATTTATAAGATTGCCTTTTATATCTTCATGGTTTTCTCCCCAGTCACTTATTTTCCAGTCAACCACTAAGTACGTTCCTATGAACCTTTTATTTTTTATTATAAGAGCTAGCTAGCTGCCTGTAAATCCATGAAAGTCACTTTTTATTATTTATTGTCATATGTGGTTGAAAGGCCAGCCTGTACCATAATGTGTGTTAACTGCTTTAGTCCAACAAGGGCCAGCTCCAAAGGAAGAATTAGGTGGACCATAGGTGTTCTCCCATGCCTGCCCCTGTCTGCCCCAGGAATTGTCCAACGCACAAGGAATACACTTTTTTATATGAAATTTCCCCATCATATGCTCAAAATTGCTGTTCTCTTCCTACCTTGAGTGGGCACATGGCTCCCTTGGAGGAGGGCTTTGAAGGCCCAGCTCCTCTTCCCCTATTCTTTCATGCTGTTGGCTTGAAACAGCTACAGGATTAATAACTGGATGGAAATGAAGGAGCAGAGAGGGTGTCAGTAAAGTAATTTGATTTARCTCGGGTGTTCTGGCTCCAAACCTTATTGCCGCAGCCACCGAGCGCAAGGGCCGCCGATGCCGCACCTCGGCAGGGAGCAGCCGGTGCCTCTCACGCGTCATCAACATAATCGTGTAATGAGTTCAGGCAGCGACACCCGCCTGGCCCCGCCACCGCGTGGGGATTACACCCCTATCACCGCCAGCCTAATCTGCAGCCTGGGGGAGCACAGGTGTAACTGAGCACCTAATTTGGCCCTGTGGCACTGTTATTATTGGTGATGTGGAAGGTGGTTCGACCTGACACTTGAGGCGTGGAGCCTGGGAGTGAGTCAGGAACCAGAGGAGTCCTCATTTCAGCCTGGAAACTGAGCATGTTTGGGACACAAACGTGAAATCAGTCCTTGTAATATGTTTGTCAACGTTTTCTAGACTTCCAGCCTGTCTGATATAAACCTTCTGTCTCCTCTCATCCAATATTTGCATATTCTTGGCTTTGGTTTCGTGGTTTAACCCTGGCAGCACCTAAACACCACGCAGCCGCTCGCTCACCCCCCCACTCCAGTAGGATGGGGGAGAGAATCGGGAGGGCACTAGTAGGAAAACTCACGGGTTGAGATAAAAACAGTTTAATAATTGAAATAAAACAAAGTAGAACAGTAATGGTAACAGTGATAACAACAACAACAACAACAATATACAAAGCAGGCAGTGCACAATGCAATTGCTCACCACCTGCCGAACCGAATGAAAGCCCGTCCCCCGGGACCCAGAGCCCCCCCCC
>JAYKAV010000037.1:229219-240400 GCA_035582835.1 Phoebastria nigripes | reverse complement strand
ATGGGGTGCTTTTGCCATTCATTCCCGGTTAGGCTCACTTCAGCCTCCAATACAGTCAGCCCTTGGGATCCCCCTGTCACTCCAGAAACACAAACGGGTTCTGCCCCTTCATGGCTTGATGCCATTAGGGTACACTGTGCACCGGTGTCTACTAGAGCCTTATACTCCTGTGGGTCTGATGTGCCAGGCCATCGGACTCACACAGTCCAGTAAACCTGGTTGTCCCTTTCCTCCACCTGGCCGGAGGCAGGTTCCCTCTAGTTCTGGTCATAGTACTTGTTACTCACTTCTTGTAGATGTGAATCAAAAGTCCATTTATTAAGATCGGAAGTAAAGTCAGGCCTTCTACTCTGTCTGGRGARCKGCTCACTGGAAACTGGAGTAGCAGTTTTCCTGGAAGAAACCCCTGGGGTGTGTATCCACGATATCTTCTCTCTTGAGCGGAGGGATGTTTACTCCTAATGGCTGAGATACTGGTCCATACAGGTGGGTAGTAGGACATATCCTCTTTGAGTTGCTGGAATTCCCAGGATAGTTTCTTGGCTATCATGTCCGGCAGCCGAGATGCAGGCCCATAGGGAGGAAGAGAGACTTTCTTCGTATTGCCAGAGTTGGCCAGCCAATTCGTCCACCGTTTGTTCCTCTCCATCTTTCCAGGTCATTATTGCCAATGAGGTTGCATACGATGCTGGTTCGCTCCATACAAACTTCCGCCATGTGGGTTGCGTGCACCTGACTTCATCTGGATGTTTGGATAACTGCTCGTTGTTCAGGTCATCATAAATCACCTCCAGCACGGCTAATTCCCTCAGGTACTGGATACCTCTCTCCATGGTGGTCCRCTTGCCTGGGTGACATAGAACATCTTCCTTGAAGGGATACATTTCCTTCACACCTGACAGGAGTCGCGTCCAGAGGCTGAGGGCTTGTGCCCCTTTTCCAATTGCTTTGTCAATGCCCCCTTCCCTAGAAAGGGATCCCAGCTGCTTGGCTTCCCTACCCTCTAATTCCAGGCTACTGGCCCCATTGTCCCAGCATCGGAGCAGCCAGGTGATAATGTTTTCTCCTGGACGACGACTGAAATCTTTTCACATGTCTCGCAGCTCATTCAGGGGTAGGGATTGGGTGGTTACCATCTCATTTATGGCTTCTGCCTCTTCCTCCTCCTGTTATCATGATGGCCCTGGTTCATCTTCATGCCTTACGGATTTTCTTGTGTATTTCTTCTTCTGTATAGGGGCGACTGATACTGGCACAGGTTGGTTCTCTGGTTCAGCCGCAGTGACTGTTGCTGGGGTTGGAGTAACTGCAGTGCCTGTCGCGGGGGTTTGAGTAGCTGCAGTGCCTGTCGCAAAGTTTGTAGTACCTGCAGTGCTTGTTGCGGGGATTTGAGTAGCCACAGTGCCTGTTGCAGGGGTTGGAGTAGCCACAGTGCCTGTCACGGGGGTTTGAGTAGCCACAGTGCCTGTTGCTGGCGTTGATCTCTGGACAGTATTCCTAAATAGTCGTTTAACCCTAAAMARGWCCTGAACCACATTCAGGAGACATAGCAATAGGAACATGCTTGTTTGAACATCCCAAGGATATTCAACATTCTCAAGAACTGTTGTGGAGGGCTTCATGARGAGGATAGAAGAAAAAGGCATTTCTGGAGATATGAAAGGGAAGATGAAGTAGTGGGGGAAAGCRTCMCCCTCCYTAAATTGTTTCTYYRTGACGAAAAGGTAACGAGTAGTGTAATTATTAATAGTTTCCAAGAGGTGGTTCCCAAGGTACAGAGATGACGGCAATGCTGAGTACAAATACCAGATTAGACTCACTACCAATAATTTTATCATATCATAAAACAGTGTTACACGCTGCAGCAAAATGATAACCTTGACCCAGTTCCGAGCAGTGATAAACAGCACAACAGGGAACATATACTGCAAGCAAGGYATTAYATAWCRCAACATTGAGAGCCAGCCCCACAACTTTGAGAGCCAATAAATCAACATTGTGACCAGCTGCTATTAAACCAATGTAATGAATGCTTATAACAAATTTTGCTTTAACACGCTTTGGTCAGATCTGTCGTTATCTCAACCCTTCGAGTCCCACATTGGGCGCCAAAAAGGGACTGTTGTGGTTTAACCCGGGAGGCAGCCAAACACCACACAGCTGCTCGCTCACTCTCAACCCCCACAGTGGGATGGGGGAGAGAATCGGGAAAAAAAAGTAAAATTTGTGGATTGAGATAGAGAGAGTTTAATAAAACAAAAAAGGGAGGGAAAATAATGATAATAATAATAATAATAATAATAATAATAATGGTAGAATATACAAAATGAGTGATGCACAATGCAGTTGCTCACCACCAGCTGAGCAATACCCAAGCAGCCATGGCTACTTCCTGGACCACGCCTCCTAGTTTATATATTGAGCATGACGTCATATGGTATGGAATACCMYGTTGGCCAGTTGGGCTAGCTGTCCCGGCTATGCTCCCTCCCAGCTTCTTGTGCACCTGGCAGAGCATGGGAAGCTGAAAAGTCCTTGACTAGTAGACTACTTGGCACCAACTAAAAATATTAGTGTGTTATCAACATTCTTTTCATACTAAAACCAAAACACAACACTAGGAAGAAAGTTAACTCTAYCCCAGCCGAAACCAGGACATGGAGTAAGTGGGTCGCACTGATCACACAACAGACTCGAATAGGAAACCCCAGTCGCCCAGGAATCTTGAAAGCAATCATGGACTGGCCAGAAGGCAAAGATTTTGGAATATCCCCAGAGGAGGAGGTGACGTGCTGAAGAGGCCCCACTGTATAACACAGTAGAAGAAAATGAGAAGCAATATGCCCTGTTCACTGRTGGGTCCTGTCGTCTTGTGGGAAAGCATCGGAGGTGGAAGGCTGCTGTATGGAGTCCTGTACAACAAGTCGCAGAAACTGCCAAAGGAGAAGGTGAATCGAGTCAGTTTGCAGAAGTGAAAGCCATCCAGCTGGCTTTAGATATTGCTGAACGAGACAAATAGCCAGTACCTTATCTCTCATGGATGGTGGCAAATGCCCTGTGGGGGTGATTGCTTTTGCTCAAGGGCCTGGGTGTACTTGGTGGGTAATGCGAAAGGATGGRGAAGTCCGATGTGTACCTCAAGGGGATTTGATTTTAGCTGAAAATAGCCAATGAACTGAATTGTATGATGTTAATTGTTATATAATATTATATTTCATCAATTCTATGGTTTCTATATGTCATATTAACAGTACTACAGTAAGAATCACCCAGATTAATGAAGAAGGAACTCTGATGAAACCGACCAAAGTGCAATGATGATAGAACCGGACAAGCACAGCGATAATGGAACCAGAACTGGCTTCAGCATGCAACAATCGAATGAAAGACTGTTATGACAAATGGAGACCAAAAGTCATGGACTAAATGAACTCAATGGACATTTTAAAGGAACGGCCCCTAAACTAAGGCAATGATATCTGTGTGTATATATCAAAAAACAGGAGAAGTGGTGGTGTCTAATTGGAATGTATTGGAAAATGTGAGACCTGGGCATGAGGTAGATGGTACAGAATAAGGAGTGGATACYGTCCTGGTTTCAGCTGGGATAGAGTTAATTTTCCTCCTAGTAGCTGGTATAGTGCTGTGTGTTGGATTTAGTACGAGAAGAATATTGATAACACTGATGTTTTAGTTGTTGTTAAGCAGTGTTTACACTAGCCGAGGACTTTTCAGCTTCCCATGCTCTGCCAGGTGCACAAGAAGCTGGGAGGGAGCATAGCCAGGACAGCTAACCCAACTGGTCAACAGGGTATTCCATACCATATGACGTCATGCTCAGTACATAATCTGGGGGTTGGTGGGGGAGGGACGATCGCTGCTTGGGGATGGGCTAGGCATCGGTAGGCGGGTGGTGAGCAATTGCACTGTACCTCACTCATTTTGCATATTCTACCATTATTATTATTATTATTATTATTATTGTTTTCCCTTCCTTTTCTGTTCTATTAAACTGTTTTTATCTCAATCCACGAATTTTACTTTTTTTTTTCCCCAGTTCTCTCCCCCATCCCACTGAGGTGGGGGGAGTGAGCAAGCAGCTGCATGGTGTTTGGCTGCCTGCCAGGTTAAACCACAACAATGTTAGAGCTGGTAGAAGTCTAGCTAGTGGTTCACTTGGCAAATCTAAAAATGTCTCCAATTAATTATAAATATGGTTTTGCTGAGTGAGTTAGAAAGAACAGTAACTGAGCTCTAAAATTATGCTTTTCTCCTTCACAAAGGCTTCTACAGTCATCAACCCAAGAGAGAGGTCCTTACCTGTGGTACTGACTGGTGGACATTGCTCAGGGCAAGCCCTCTTTAAGAATAATTATATCCACGCTGGTGCAAAACACTTATCTCCAAAACTCTACTGGGTACCATGTAGTGCCACCATGAACTGTGCCACTGTGTGTCTGAAATACATGTACATGTTGGAACAGGCCAGTGTGTGAAAATGTGTTGTATGCCTTCAGTGTATTAATATGGAGGATTATGGAGATGAAAAGAGCCAAACCCAATGTATTAACCCTACTGCCTTTTCAGATGGGTCTTTGGTTGATCTTTGCTTTCAGTCCTTGTCTTGYCTTGAAACTTAACAGATAAACAGTCAAAAATTGTACTAGGGAAAAATCTAGTGATTGARTAGCATCATTAACAACCAGTCTTAAAAGAGCATGTCATATCACTGAGTTACATTCAGTTCTGTGTGTGATTATATACTTCATTCTACTGGTTATGCCTATAAGCTAAACAAAAGCTGACAAATGATCTCTGATTGTGTATTCAAATAGTTTGTATCCATGATGCACAGAGATAACTCCTGCTACAGCAGGCTGACTACATGAATGCCATCTTCCTTATGAGTGTACCTACCCTGCTCTGAAGCTCCTATCACTTGAGATCATTGCTTTGTGAGAAATTTTTCATTTTACAGTGATTGAAATTACATGAAGACTGTATTGCAAGCAAGAAAATAATGTGGGTTTGTTTGTTTGTTTGTTTGTTTTTAATTTCATGATACTGATAACACATGTAAACATGTCCTTGGTGTTGTATGAGGGCACGCAGAGGTGTTTAAGAGTACAAGGCCTGCTGGAATAATGCTGAAAGACTGAAGAGGGCAAAGGGACCCAAGCCTGTTTCAATCTGGTTCGCATTATGTTTCTGAAGTGAACTATCGCCAGAACAGTAGTTCAGTTTTCACAGAATCACAGAATCAGTGAGGTCAGAAGGGACTGCTGGAGATCATTTTGTTCCTCCCTGCTCAGAGCAGAGCCATCTAGAGCAGGTTGTTTAGTGCAATGGCAAGGCCACTTTTGTATGTCTCCAAGGATGGAGACTCCACAACATCTCTGCGCAACCTCTTCCAACATTCAATCACTCTCACAGTAAAAAAGTGTTTTCTCATGTTTAAGTGGAATTTCCTGTATTTCCATTTCTGCCCATTGCCTCTTGTCCTTTCACTGGGCACCACTGAGAAGAGTCAGGCTCCTTCTTCTTCATTCCCCTCCATCAGGCATCTATACACATTGGTAAAATTTCCCTTCTCCAGGTTTAACAGTCCCAGCAATCTCAGAGTCTTCTTACATGTCAGATGTTCCAATCCCTTAATCATCTTTGTGGCCTTCTGCTGGACTCATTCCAGGATGTTCCATGTCTTTCTTGTAACAGGAAGCCCAGCATTTGATGTAGCACTCCAGGTGTGGTCTCACCAGGGCAGAGCAGAGGGGAAGGATCACCTCCACCAACCTGCTGGCAACACCCCTAATGCCACCCAGGATGCTGTTGGCCTTTGCTGCAAGGCTGTATTGCTGGTTCATGTTCACTTTCTTGTCCACCAGAAAACTCATGTCCTTCTCTGCAGAGCTGCTTTCTAGCTGGTCAGCCCAAGTGTATACTGGTGCATGGGATTATTCCTCCCCAGGTAAAGGACTTCTCGTTTTCCTAAAGGGCAGCACAACCATCAGGTGTATCAGCTACTCCTCCCAGTTTTCTATTATCTCCAAATTTATTGAGGGTGCACTCTGACTCGTTATCCAGGTTATGAATGAAGGTGTTAAACCACATTGGCCGCAGTATGGATCCCTGAGGTACACTACTGGTGACTGGCCTCCAACTAGACTTTGTGACRCCAATCACAACTGTCTGAGTCCAGCAGTTGAGCCAGTTTTCAATACGCTTCACATACCTAGTCCTAACTTCATCAGTCTGTCAGTGAAGATGTTATGGCAAAAGTGTCAATAGCATTACTGAAGTTGAGATAAACAACATCCACTGCTCTCCCCTTATCCACCAAACCAATCATCTCATTGTAGAAGGTTTTCAGGTTGGTTAAGCATAATTTCCTCTTCACAAATAGATGCTAAATACTTCCAATCACCTTCTTTCCCTTCCTGTGCTTGGCAATGTTTTCTRGGTTTATTGTCTTCATCACCTTCTCAGGGACTGAGGTTCTCTGGACCTTCTTTCTTGACGTTCTTGAAGGTAGGAGTTACCTTTGCTTTCTTCCAGTCTTCCAGTCATTCTTCCTCCTCCRGTCACTGTGATCTTTCAAAGATGATCAAGGATGGCCTCACAAAGGCATCAGCCGTCTCCCTCAGCACTTTTGTATACGTTCCATCAGGGTCCATGGATTTGTATGTATTCAGGTTGTTTAAATGTCTTCTAACCTGCTCCTCCTCCCACAGGCATAAGTCTTTCTTATGCCTGATTTTCCCTCTGGTCTCAGGGCCCTGGGATACCTGAAGCTAGCTACCATTGCCATTAAAAACTGATGCGAACTGATTCCATGTCCTTTGTCACCACATCACCTACCSCATTCAGCAGTTGCACCCTATTTTCCTTCATCTTTCTTTAGTTGCTGCTGTACTTGTAGAATCCTTTCTTGTTGTTCTGCATATCCCTTGCCAGACTGAATGCCAGSTGGGTTTTGGCTTTCCTAACAGCATCCCTGCGTGCTTCTGCAGTGTCTCTATGTTCCTCCCAGGTCACCTGTCATCGCTTCCACCTCCTGTGTGCTTCCTTTTTAAGTCTGAGCTTTGTCAGGAGCAACTTGTTCATCCATGCAGGGCTCCTGCCATCTTTGTTTTATTTCCTCCTCATCAGTTTGGCCATCCTTGAGCTTGGGGGAAGTGATCTTGAGACTTACCCAGCTCCACTATAACCCTGTCCTGTCCTGTTTCCCGTGGGATTCTTACAAGGTGATCCCTGAAGAGACCAAAGTCTGTCTTAAACTGACCATTTATTGACAAGATGCTTACAATTACGGAATAATTGGGAAATATTTTCCTATTATATAGATTCTAATTAAAAATAATGGCAAAAAGTGTCATTATTGTTCTTTGTGATAATGCTTACAGACTGCATTCTGATAGGAAATGTAAGAACAGACAGTTTTTATCTGACAAAAAAAAAAAAACAACACCAWTTTCTTATTTGTACAAATAAAACAAATATATAGTAAGAGGAGAAACAAAAGGACACAATCACCTAAGCAAGCTCTTCAGTTGAACCAGTGTCAGAGAATGGAAATAGTATGTTAATAGCTTCTGTGTCAAAGYGAAATTTCTTGACTATGAATTTTTTTTTTAAACACAAAATCAATTTTAAAATCAGAAAAAAACCTGTCTAAATCTACTTTTTGACAATAAAAAAAGCAAASAAATACCACTTACCCAGTAACATGTAGCAACTAAATTCAGATTCTAAAGGTATTTATGGAGCTGAAGAAATCCTTAGAGATAAAACACATTTGAAAAAGCCTGTATGTGCTTAGGATACTTTTAAAAATCTACCTGTAAAGTTGGGAGCCTATTCACACTTACCTATAGCTTTAACTTTAAAGACAGAAGTGGTACTATAGCAGTGCACAGAATGTATTTAAAAATATTTTGCTGGATTTCAGCTGAACTTYTGATATTAACTGCAAACACACTTAAAAGACAACTCATTGAAAGTTCCTTTCATGTTTTAAGATCTTATTTTGAATAATGAAAAGCTTTTTCCCATACAATTGAGGTATAGGGAAACAAATTAAAAAATGTGGAATTGAATTTGAATGGAATTGAGTAAAGCTAATAAAGCTTTACTTAATAAAGTAAAAAATAGTATATTTTTGTACTACGTTAGACATTGTGAATGAAGTATATTAAGAAATAAATTTTCACTTCTGCAAAAAATACTTGAGCACCCTATCAGTTATAATTGCAACAGACTTGAGATACAAGGCCATTGTTTAGAAGAATATAAGGAAAAGTTGAAATAGAAGCATTCATCTGTACTGAATGGTTCCCTCACTAGCAGGAATGATGATTGTTTAATAATAACCGTTAAAATAAGAATTCATTCAGGGACTGAAAATACAACATGGCAAGTAAATGAATTTAAAACAAATCTGGATCAAGACTGTAGGATTTGAATCTCAAGCTTATTTATACACACACACACGCGCGTATGTAAAACATTAAATGAAAACATTAAACTAAAAAATAATTAATTTCAAACATACTTTGGAAAATATCAAAAAGTCAATGAAAATGTGCTCTTCTTTCCTTTTTTCCCCATTTTTTGGTAGCTTTTGCTACTCTCTTTTTTTATTGAAGACATCAGGAAAAAATATATATAAAAATATATATAAAACTGCTGTGCCTGCAGTTATAACTCTTCCTTTTTCCAATATAATAGTATAGCACTCAATGCAGAAAACATGAATGGCTGGCTGCTTGGATAGGTGGTCCTGTTAGAGTTTAAATATTTTTCCCTCATTTAAATGTTTATTAAGAAGATTTACCCTGTCCATGTCAAGATTTGGATTCAAATAAAGAGGAGCCAGTCTCCTAATATTTAGGACGCTCAGTGAGGATGAAGAAAAGGTTTTCAAGCTTCTCCTTTTCTGAGAGTTTTGTTGGAACTATTCTACTTTAAAAATAAAATTTAATCCTGCCTACTGATTCAGTGGGGGGTCTGCCAGTTATCAGCTGCATACTGTAAGTGATTCTGGCAGAATGGAGACTGGATAGTATTTCCTACAAGAATGTCATAAATTCTAGACTATCAGCTAGTTAGATTTTGTTGTTACTGTTGAAAATTTCATATAATATTTCCAGATACAGTTTGATGTCTGATTTTATTTTCTTCATAAATTCTATTGTTTTGTTATTTTAATTTCTTATTTTCAGAGCTGATTCTTTGTTTCATGGTCTATTCTATCCTTCAATGCTGCTAAATCAGATCCTGGAAGCAACATTAGATATAACAATGACAGCACTGTGTGGAAAAAAAAGGAATCTGATTTTTTTTTTTTTTTTTCTTTTTCTTTCCTTCTTCTTTTTCATCTTCTAACCTCATTCAAGGCATGGAAAATTTAATTCAGGAAAGTGCACAGGAAGACAACACATACTCCTAGGCAGCAAATGGATTAAAAGGCCAGGCCTGTGAGTCTTTAGAAATTTGTTAGTTTATAAATGYAAGTCTGCCAAATATCCTACCTATTTTACTATAATTTAAATTTTTGCAGTTATAGAACGGTGCTGTGAATGTGAATCTGAGAACATTAATCACTGGTGCCACGAAATACATGTACTTTGACTTTTGTTATAAAGATCCACTCAGCCTTGTATGTCTTTCCTGACTATGTTAGAAAAACTGGAAGTAGATGAATGCTGACATAGCTGTAATAAATCAGTTAGCTCTATTGCTAAGAGAAATTCACAGTGGTATAAATAGCCTTTACAAATTATACATAACCTCCAGACTCCAATAAATATACCCTCAGTAAAAATATGTGTAATTACTTTTGATTGGTTACTTAAAAATTGTATTTTTTATCTACTTCAATGAGTGTCTTTAAAGCAAAAACTGTGGATTATTTTACACTTTATTTATTTATTTATTTACTTATTTAGAGTCCTACTATTTGAAAGTAAGTGATATAGAAGTGTCTGTACTGTGCTCCAGGCACTTAAAGAAAATATTGAAAAGGTTGGCTGTAAGCACAAGTCCTGAAACTGCTCCCGCTCCTGAAAAACATTCTTCAAGCAACATTAGAGGGTTGTATGGAAAGAGACACAGAAAAAGAGATTTTTCTTTCTCTTGGACAATGGCTTCTTTTTTTTTTTTTTTCTTCTCTGAAATAAGAGAATTTTCTCTTTACTTCAAACTATAAATACTGTGAAGGCAAGGCAAGGCAAGGGAAAATGCTGACGGAAATTTAGTAACACGGAACTTAGTAACACGGATAAACATTAGGTTTTGAAAAGTTTCCAACCAATACAATATTTTRCAATTTTTATATAACAATAAATCTCACTGCGTATCATCCCAATATTCTTCTCAGTCTAATGAGCTCTTACATCTAGCTAAGACCCAATGCAAGTTCTTAACTTAATCTTAACTTAATCTTCAAAGCACTCAGAAGGATAAGAGCAGGTCATCTCAGGAGCCTCTTTGGCAGCCAAAATTGACTGTGCAATGTGTGCAGCTAATATTTGTGTGAAAGTCACTCATTTTCTTATTCAAGGTCTAATAAAGTCATCAAAGTTTCTGATCTTGTCTGTTCTTACCTAATCAATTCACGTCATTATAATCCTTTCTGTTAAATGACATTGATTTAAATGTGTCCTATATCTTCATGCTCATGTCTAAACTAGTAATCGAACAAAATTATGTTCTGCTGTACTCCAGTGATGTCAAGAACACATAGGGAAGTGTCAGGAAAACATCTGACAGTGTATTCTAGCTCTTTTTTGTCTTCATTTCACCATATATTTTGTTTTTAYACATTCATTTTTATTTTTCTTGCTTGCCATTACATTTCAGATTCTGTTTGGTTTTAATGGGTGTTGWGGTTTAACTCAGCAGGCAGCCAAACACGACACAGCCGCTTGCTCATTCCCCCATCCCCTCAGTGGGATGGGGGAGAGAATCGGGAAAAAAAAGTAAAATTCGTGGATTGAGATAAAGACAGTTTAATAAAACAGAAAAGGGAGGGAAAATAATGATAATAATAATAATAATAATAATGGTAGAATATACAAAATGAGTGATGCACAATGCARTTGCTCACCAYCMGCTGAGCAATACCCAAGCAGCCATSRCTACTTCCTGGACCACGCCTCCTAGTTTATATATTGAGCATGA
>JAYKAV010000037.1:217624-229153 GCA_035582835.1 Phoebastria nigripes | reverse complement strand
TCATACTAAATCCAAAACACAGCACTAGGAAGAAAATTAACTCTATCCCAGCCGAAACCAGGACAATGGGAATTGTCTACACATTGAAATTTTATATTTTTGGATCTCTTTGCAGATAAAACAAAAGAAAAATACATTGCCTGAATAAGATAACCTATTTTAAAACTAAACATCAAGATTCAATAAATAATGTAAGTGCTCAAAACAAAAAAMCAAGCAATTCCTTCTCTCCAGTGCCCTGTACTTTCATTAAATTATGTATTATTTATGTGTAGGAGATGAGGTCTTTTCCCTGGTGGATTAATTAGTGCAAATGGTTGGTTTTGTAAACTATGATTTTTTATTATTATTTTAGATCAAGCAATGCCTCATTTAATGTTGTATTTTTTACTGGGTAGAAGATTTTCATAAGAAAAATGGACAAAAACAATATAAATCATACATAATTTCAAGGGCTTTGAGGATTTCTTATACATTCACAAWCCATGTTATGTTTTGTGCAGAAACCCATTTATCCAGGTTAAGGAATGGTTTGGAAATACAGTAAAGTTTATTCTTAGGTGACTGAACTGACTGATCTCAGTCCAAAGATTTATAGTCAGGTGCTAGTCAAAGTGTTAATCACTTATTAAATTAAATGAAGTATTATTTATATTTCTTTCAATTGATAAATTGTGTATTTATATACAATAAAGAGAAAGCCTTTTGACATATGTTGTGCAATTTGGTATACTGCTTATATAGAACTTGTTTAGCATAACTTGCTTAGCATTAGTGGCTAAATTTGCTGATGCCTTAGGCTGCAAGCTGTGAACTTTCACCTGGATATATTGAACTTTTACCTAGTTAAGTAAAAGAAGGCCCCAGAGCCAGTTCAAGCCRRAAGATAAGGAAGCTACAATCGTCAGCAGAAGCTGCAACCTTAGAGATAAGAAACGGCTCACCTACAGACAATGAAAGGACCCAATGAAGAACAGGAAGACCCCAGACCCTAATATTACTATTGGTCCAAACTGTCACGTGAGGCRTGGGGAACTTAGATTGTAAGAGTATAATTGCCTAGGGATTTCTTTGTTCAGGGTACCTCTTCAGAGGCACTCAGCTCGAGCTGTAGTGCTATTAATAAAGAGTACTCTTACAGAGGAATCCATCTTTCATCTTATCAATTCAGCAGAAACCTAGAGTTGAACCTTGTTATGGTGGCTGGCGTGCATAATTTCTATAACACRTATAAAATAGTAAAATAACCCAGAATACTGCTCATTAAAAAGACAGTAATATGTTTTTGGTCTAATTTGTCATACTTCTGCATAAACTTTTGCAGTACCTGGTAYGTATATGTACGTTAGGTTTAATATATTATCTAATATGAGTTATTTTTCTGTCTGAAATAGAAAGGAGCAGACACCTTGCTTTTTGATATCTGTGGACATGGTAGACGTGATATATAGTTGTGTTTACAGTAAATTCAGTTCAGCATCTGGATGAGAATAGAGATCATTACACTTCAAGAAAACAATCCATACCATATCCCTTTTCTACAAGAACACATTTCTCTCTCTCTTTACTGCCCTCCTTTCAAAGTCAGGATTCAGTCTGGTCACAAAAACAATAAATGTTTATTAACAAGACACTCMTCCCGGGCGCTGGCTTTCCTCCACTGCCTTTTTCTTTATTTTTGTAGTAGGATGTTTCCCTCCAGGCTTCTGAAAACAGGAGTGTTATTTCATTTTTTAAAGTGACTTCCTCTCTTATGCTCACTGGTTTTGGCTTTGTCTTATGCCTTTGATGTAATTTAAACCTGTGTAAACTGAATAACATGAAATTTCTTTCAAAACAAAAGAATAAAATATAGTGTTGAGTTTACTTTGGTTCAATAGTTGACTTTTTCTTCTTGTTAAGAGAAAGTTTCATCAATGTGGTAAAATAATTTTGAATCCTTTAAACATGAAAGGATTCAGAGAGCAATTCTGGGAAATGTATTGATGGAAATGAGTCTATTTCTGGCATAGACTTTCACCAGTTCTAAATTCAGAAATGGTTCAGGGAATTTTCTGTATCTCTGCTCACACAGGCAGTTAGTATACAAGCAGTTCCACTGACTTCAATGAGCCTCCTTAGGCAAATAAWGTTTGCAGTACAATGAATAATGTCAATACTGCTAAATAAAAGAGCAGTATTTGTTCTATAGCTTTGAGGCCAAGTGAAGTGGTTTTACTCTAGTCACATGACATAGCATTGGTTCTGGGTCTCCTCTGGATCTCATATGACGTCCCTGTATATACATACACATACATATACCCACACACATATGTACACATATACATATTATTTTCCAGTTTTAAATGTCTGAAATGTTTTAAGATCATGTGGGAGCTTGCCAGACTGATAYTTCATAGCATGACACAAAAGATATGGCCTGGGATGGAGTGAAAGCATGTAGAGATGCCTGAACAAGCAAAGTGTGATGGTATAATTTTGGAAGACTAGGAAGTCAAACCAGACCAATTTTGTCTGCACTGCCTATTGGGAGCATTCCTTGGTACATGCTGTCCCCTGAACCAGGTTCAGTTATTTTCTGGCTTTGACAGTTATGGGTCAAACCTGTATCAGAGAATGTTTTAACAAGCTGTATGGACAATCAGTAGTCCAGTGATGGAGTTTGCTTTTGACCTGGTTTTATTTAGCAATATGGATATGTCATTTATTTCTAATTCATCCAAATTTTGTGTGTGCGTGTGTGTGTGTGTATTGTGTTCTGCTACTCCCTACGGGCCAGTTTACAATAAGGTGTACAGTTCAATTGAATATTGCAAAGTAAAATCTTTGTCATTCTGTCATTTACTCTTGATGTTATTTTGAAAGCATAGCCTATTCTTGCAATTTTTTTGTGTACTGGCAAAATACATCAATAACTACCTCAAAAATATGTGACACAAATTACACTATAGTATTTAAAAGCACTTTTGAATGATTTTTTGCACTAAAGCGGCTAGTGTGCTTGGAAAGAAAAAGACCGAAATTTTGTTATAAATATCTACTTGTATTCCACTAGTGATGGAAAGAAAAAGAAATGTTAAGAAAATCATTCATTCACTTAGGAGTTACTTTGTTGCRTAACAGTCAAAACTGGTGAAACTTTTGCAGATAAAAAAGGCAAAGAAACATAGAGGCACTCTAAAGGAAATTACTTTTTTATCCTCAGAGTATTTCTACTGAGATCAGTTTTGGATCCATGACCTAAGTTTTACACTTAGGTTTTACACAAAGGACCAACTGTCTATAAGAGTAAACAAGTATTGACTACATGAAAGTTTATTCCATCAGAATTCAACATAGACAGCAGTTTTCCTCATGAAGACCACTTATACAGGCTTTGCCTTGAGACTGAAAACTTGATAGCATTTGGACATCCAGTTCATCTGGGGGGTTGTGTGTTATCCCAGCACTGCATATAAAACTAGATAGGCACATTCATACATCTAAATCAAATATTTCCYACATACTTACCTGAAAACCCACATAAATTATATTTTTCAGGATATGATTAGAAATTAAGAAATTCCAGGAGATACTGTACTGATGCATTATAGATACATCTCTTTTTTGTCAATGCATTATTATACAAACACAAACAGAATGATATGAAAACCCATTTTTTCCACAACAGCCCAGTGCACAAACTGAATCTATTCTAAACCTTTTATTTCCCTCCAGAAAGAACTTCATCAAAGATAGCCAGTAAGCATGAGCAATGACAGCTGGAATGGTTAATGTCTGGCAAAGTTATAAACAACTGAAATGTTAGTAATCTCGGTAACACGCAATGATGCCAACCTGACCTAAAATGCATTACATTTCCTGTATAGTTATAAGATAACGATGTTTCAGCTAGTAATATCAAGGAAGTACAAATCCTATATTTAGTTATATTGACATTGGGTACCAATCTAACATGTTTTCAAACATTTTTTCCATTAGAAAAGACAATGTTAATTTCTTTAGGTAAATTTAAGATTTAGTAAATTATCTGAAGCTAGGAGGGAATGAGATAGTGGTAAACAGGAAAGTAAGGAGAAAAACTTGCCATTGGACTGTTATGCATAGTCATCCATGTTAAGGATCAAACTCTTCCTCTGAAGACTTTTGTTGCATTTGTATGTAACTGGTCTTATCCATTACTGTAATCTTATTCTCCTTTTTAATAACCAAGTTTAAAAAAAATAATAATTTATTTACTACACTTTCTTGGTTTCTTTGTACAAATTTCTTATCAGTATGTGTCCTTAAATAAAATGATGTCTTTCAAAATATTACTCCCTAGTCTTAGTTTTTATTCATATGAAGAAAATGCCATGTATCATGGTATCAACATTTTTTCTCTTTGTTTGTATTATGGAAATAAAATACAAAATACAAAATACTCATTACTTTTCATATTGCCCTTTGTTGAGTTTCTTTGAGCATAACTCATTTCTGTCAGAAAGATTATAATCAAAAAAGAAAGACCAACATGTATTCTTGCACCTTTTAGAAATAGAAATTGTTTGGAAATTCTGTTTTCAATAGTACTAATTCCAGTTTATTTTTGTATTTTTATTCTCATATTCCATATCATATTCCATATCTCATATCCTTTTTTCTTTTTTTTTTTTCCTTTTTTTTTTTTTTNTTTTTTTTTTTTTTTTTTTCCCCTGCAGGAAAAAACTGTATAAACTGGTGAACAAAGGTTTTCAGGATACTCAAGTTTTACAAGCTCTGTCAGTGACTTGTTACACTTGATTATAAAAGCATAAAGAAAGATAAACCTATTATGTCCTTCTGAGAAATAATTCTGAATAAGCTCCTTGGCATAAATTTGGTGTAGTCCCATCAGCTTCTTAGGGAGATGATGATTTTCTGTGTTAAAACGATATATAACATCTGATGTCAGTGTGGTCATTTACTATGTGGATAAGATCATAATTTGGTTTATTGATTCAATTAGATTGTTTACGTACTAGGCTCTTTAAAAACCTACAAAATCTAAATCTATAGACTGATTTTCAGAAGTATCAACTTTAAAAGGTGTTGATGATCCACCTATTTTTTAATTATTAGTATTTTAGAAGGGGACTTGGTGTCTCATTCTGATGAGAAAGATACAAGCTTCTGATCCTTTAACATTTATATTACAGATACTAAAGAAAGAAGTACTGAGTAATCTCTGTACAGAGGGAAAGGTGCAAACTGTATTTTATGGATTCCCCTCTTCTTCCCTGCAGTTCARTTCAACATGTTATTCTTATAGTGCTTATAATTCTCATCAAGACCAGTATCCCTTGTTCTAGGAACTGTGTAAACACACATGGACAAAAACCAGGCTTTTGCTCAAAGACCTTATTCTATAAATGTGAGAAATTGACAATGATCTGCAGTGCCTTGTCCAGGCAGCTGCTCACGGTTTGGTTTTGTCTTTGTGTGAGGTTGTTTGGGTTTTTGTTCTGGTTTTTATTGGGGTTTTTTTGTTGTTTTTAAAGGGGTTTTGTCTTTGTTTTAAAAACAGTGGTTGCTTTTTTCTGGGGTAAAAAAAAAAGGTTTGTTCGATAACTTGTTTTTTAAAAAAAAAAAAAAAAGGAAACAAGAAAAACACAAACAAAACCAACCCAAAAGCCAACAAAAATATTCTGCAGAAAAGGAAAAGAATAATACACTTTGGCCACATTTATAACTAAAAATATCAAGTCACTGGCCTGCAAAAAGTCTGCTTTACCAAATGGAGGAGAAACTATATTAACTTACCACATCTACACCATGACTGCGTGGACTGGACTTTATGTTATTGTGAGGATAAGCCCGCAAAACAATCTACTTCCAGACTAAAGTCTATGTCACTGAGTCAAGGTCCTAAGTCCACCACCAAACCTTTCATGCAGTAATAAATCAGAGAACATGTGAAAAGAGGATTGCTATAGACAGCYAATCAGCCAAAATAAATATTGGTGGTGAGGAGTATTTTTGCAGGGGGAGAGCCCTGGTGCCAATCTAGGACTTATACCTGAGATTGCCTCTTGGGGTAAATGTTTTCTCCACTTCCTCTGGAAAAAAAAGCAATGAACTCTCACTCTCCTAAAATGGTATGATATAACTTTTTTTTTTTAACTTCTTTTTTCAAAAAAAAAACCCAAACAAACAGCATTTCTGGAACATTCCCCATTGAATAGGGATTTTTTTTTTTTTTTCTCTTTTAAGGAGTTTTCACAGCTGTCACCTTGCATGGAAATAGCATAACAAACAGGCTGCAGGTTGGGTTGGAGCAGGTGGATAAAGAGAAGGATGGAGAAAAAGATTTGAATCTGAACGTGACACTGAGAGGTCTCCAAGAACAAAACTGTCTCTTAAAGCCAGGAGGATTTGTAAAGACGTGATTCTCCTTGACAAACGCAGCTTGAAATGTGAGGTACTGAGCAGACAATAGATCTTTTATATTTCATGTTATTGTAAATTAAGAATTGATTTTCCTTCACTTGTCTTTTCTAAACATCTCTAAATATGCTGTCTTTATCAGATGCTGTAAATAAACACTTTATTTACATTTTACTATAACCTTGTAAGTTAAAGGTAGTTTCAAAATGACTACCTAAGGTATGCCTTTCCAAAGTTGCGCTGATCCATATAACTAGGTCACTGCAGCATTTGTACACAGAGCCCAGCACTCCTACCAATTTCCACAAGGAGGCCAAAGGGTAACAAGGTATACATCCACTAAAGCTTCATAAATCAATTTGAGAGCTAGTGTTATAGAGGTCAGGAGAGAAAGTGTCTTCAGTGATCAGTGATAACCAGAAAAAATAACTCACAATGCTGTAAGTTAGTGGGGAATATTACTGAAACAAGGGATCCCAAAGGAGAATGTAAAAAATAGAACACATTATTTTGATAATGCTGCAAAACTTCAAATTGTTTCTGTTTCAAGGTCACAAAACAGAACCCTTAATGCCATTGTCATTTCTATTGAAGCTGCTAGATAATATGGTTGATAATCGGGGATGAGGAAAAAGATAGATGTATCAAAATACATAAATCCCAATTTATGACAAATAGTAAAAGTATGCTGTCCATTCATAGGTGTTGTATAGACCAACCATACAGTGTTCAGTTACGCAGACTGTCACTGAGCCACAGAAGGGATGACTGTTGTTATGTATAATCTTTGCTACAGCACATTTTATCAGGTTAAATCCTTGGGAAACAAGAAAGGACAAGGAGATTGCTGTTTCAACAGAAACAATTGAACATGATTTGACGAGGACTTTTTGGACCAGAGGGTAGGGACAGATGGGTGAAGACAGACAGCAATCAGGGAGTCTGCAGCAGAAAAACAGACCAGAAGAGAAAGAGGAAATTTATATGCAGAGGGGTAGAAGTGATACTTTAAAACTATAGAAATGCAGTGGGAAGGTAAAATACTTATTTTCCAGCCTTTTTTTTGTCTTTCTCATCCAGCAGTTCAGACTTTTTTTTTAAATTATCTTGTTCCAGTTAAATCAAATATAAATTTAGACATGAAGAATCATTGATATCCTTTCACACATCTTCTTCTAGAAGGAGAGATGAGAGTGTTATCTCAGGCTTTTGACTCTTTCTGTTTGTTTGTTCACCTGKTTTTTTTGTTTGTTTGTTTGTTTGTTTGCTTGTTTGCTTGTTTTGATTCCATAGCTTTTAAATATTTTAATCTCTAAATTATTCTTTAGTGTACAACATTTTTGGTGGTAAGCAAAGGGAAGCATAGCTGTTACTCTCGAACTCCCAGAAGCCCTGGACCACCAGAGAGGAGTTCTAAAGGAGTTACCCAGAACAGTTTCAGTATGAAATAACCTATATGTTCCTGGCATCCTCCTACAGTCCTTGATACCTGGAAAAGAGAAGGCTTTTGAAGTTCATTTTGCGTGTATTGCTCTCAGCTGGATGAGAAGTGCTTTAATTCATTTCTTTTCTAGAGCTGAGCCAAACTGAATAGTTTATTGGATCTGAAACTGAATATTCATCTTCCTGTGACCCGCAAGAGAATTTGAAAAAGAGGAAAAATTTGCAACAAATTATTTTGATACTACCATTTTTCCCTCAAATATAGCTGCCTTTCCTGAAGATTGGCCTTGCAAACCAAATACAATCCAAGTCAACCAAGTATATCATCAAAAGTGGAATGTGTCAGAAGTAATATGTGAATTGATGTTCTTGTTATCTATGGTTTTCAGTATTTTTTTTCTTGGAAAACAGATACCCATTACAGTCTTTCTTCCATGATATCCCTTGCAGAAAAGTTATTCGTTAGATTTATGAGACATTGCCGAAAAGTCATGCACCTGTTCAAAAGAACAGAAGGTCATGATGTTTGACTGGTATGTGAATAAGAGATAAAATAGTTGGTCATACCTCTGTGAAAATGAGCCAGATTTTACAATGGATTGACTCTGTTCTAAGCAGCTATATTTGAAGGCCTTAGGTATTGCACAAGAAGACCAATTTTAATATGTAAGCCTTTAGAATCTGTATTGGATTTATGTGACAAAGTTTTGGTAGCAGGGAGGCTGCAGGGGTAACCTCTGTGAGAAGACACTAGGAGCTGCCCCCATGTCAAACAGWGCCAGTTCCAGTTGGCTCCAAGATGGAGCCACCACTGGCCAAAGCTGAGCCAATCAGTGATGCTGGTGGCACATCTGTGATAACATCTTAAGGAGAGGGTAAAAAATGCTGTGCAGCAGCTTTGAGAGAGGATTGAGAATATGTGAGAGAAAAAACTATACAGGCACCAAGATCAGAGAAGAAGGAGGGGGAGGAGGTGCTCCAGGCACTGGAGCAGAGATACCCCTGAAGCCCCTGGAGAAGACCATGGTGACACAGGTTGTCCTCCTGCAGTCCATGAAGGGCCACAGTGGAGCAGATATCCACCCTGCAGCCCATGGAGGACCCTACAGCAGAAAAGGTGGATGTGCCCTGAAGGAAGCTGCAGACCATGGAGAGCCCATGCAGAAGGAGGTTCCTGGCAGGAGCTGAGACCTGTGGAGAGGAGCCCACAGTGGAGCAGGTTTTCTGGAAGGACCTGTGACCTGTGGGAGACCTACACTGGAGCAGTCTGTTCCTGAAGGACTCTACCCCGTGGAAAGGACCCATGCTGCAGCAGTTCTTGAAGCACTGCAGCCCATGGGAAGGACCCACGTTGGAGCAGTTCATGAAGGACTGTCTCCTGTGAGAGGGACCCCACACTGGAGCAGGGGAAGAGTGTGAGGAGGAAAGACCAGCAGATATGAAGCCTTATGAACTGACCACAACCTCCATTCCCCATCCCCCTCAGCTGCTTCAGGGGAGGAGGTAGAAGAGTCAGGAGAAAAGTTGAACCTGGAAAGAAGAGAGTTGTGGGGGGAAGGTGGTTTTAGATCTGTTCTTATTAACTAGAAATAAATTAAATGAAATTGAGTCAAATCTGTTTTGCCCATTATGGTAATTGGTGAGTGATCTCCCTGTCCTTATCTCAACCCACGATCTTTTTCATTGTATTTTCTCCCCCTGTTCTGTTGAGGAGGAGTGATAGAGTGGTTTGATGGGCACCTGGTGGCCAGCCAAGGTCAACCCACCACAGAATCACAAATATTTTCAATACAGTTAAAATATTATTTCCTCCAAAAAAAAAGGTGTCAATAGCCTTCTCACTTGCTGAGGAACACATTTTTTTCTTTCTCAAAGGATATTATCAGTGCAGTATGGTTTTAAATTTATGGAGATCTTCATGAGCTAATCCTTAGCTTTTATAAATTCATGTTCATGCCATGTAATCCAATTTTCAGTACTACAAAACTTAAAATTATATGCCTTACACAATCATTTGGTAAGTTAAGAAGGATCAAGATAAGCTTTTTTTCAGAAGCACATGCATCCGTGTTCAGACTGTGCTTTGTGTTGACACATGTGAATACAGACTTAGCTGATTCCACTTTCACCCAGATGTTTCATATGTATACTGAATCATTTAATATAACTGATTTAATATTAAAATGACAATAAAATGCATAGGTTTTTTTAATAGTTGCTTGTTCATTCTTTAACCACTGCGATTTAACATGTCAGTTGCTGTAACAGGGAGGGCTGGGAGAAAGAGTGAAGCAGTCAGGTTTCTTAAAAAATATCCCAAAGCAGAAAAGCTACAGTGTTTTTTCACATGTTGCCTCTCTCTTCCTAAACTGAGGTTTGGAATGACTTAGGCACATAAAACAAGTACTAAAAGAGCTATAGTTTGTTGGCTTTTAGTATAGGATTGCTCTAATACTGCTGCCAATTTGAATGCTACTCAACAGCCTCCGAAAGATCTGCATTTTGATCCAAATAGTGTTATCTGAGTCATTCAAGATTTTAGGGCATAGGCTAGGGATTAATATCTATGGCTGCCTAGAAAAGAGAAAATTAATCTCACAGAGTATTTTAAGACTTGTTTTCATTCCGTATTGGAAGAAAAAAAAAGAGACATTACAGAGTTCTGAAACACAGAGTATAACAGCTAAGATGCCTGGAACATTAAGCATCACTGAGCTTTGCATGTCTGCGAGGTTCGTRTTTCTGCTCTGAAGCAGGTAGGTCAATAACATCTCAGAGTTTTGATGATCTTTTTCCTTCATCAGAATTCCTCTTGAGACCTGAGACACAGTTTTTCAAACCTATGACATTCTCCTGAAAAGAAAAATTGCCAATTCCCACCCACCTCTGCATCATCATTTCTCCCAGACCACTTCATAGCTCCCCAGTGAACCGAGGAAGATATGTTGCAAGCACTGTTGTACAATGAACCTTACAAGAATTTTGCATTAAGTTAATACTAAGAGAGACGGTATTGATTATGGCCACTCTACTGTCTATCTCTGAAGAAGAATATCTGAAGCAAAGCACCAAAGAATCAGTGTTACCAGAGTTATGCAACCATGCATCAAGACAAGGCAATGGTAACAGAGTTAAAAAATAGAGTCAACATAAATATTCATGGATCTCAGATTTTCTATGGGGTTTTAATTTAAGTTATTTTTAAAAAGTTCCACAACTCCACTTCACCTCTTCTTTTTAAATGATTGCTCCAAAGGTAGATAGATTAAGAAGTGTGACATTTTCTTTTGAACAATAGAGTGAAAATGCCTCTTTAATAGAAACTTTAAAAGATGGACAAAAAAGAAATATAGGGATGAAGCGATTAAATTCTTTTGGTCAAAGTCACGTGCCTACATTTAAAACTCAGAGCAGTGAAGACAATGCTCTTTAAAGGAGAGGCTCAGATCAGGAAGAAAAGTCCCTCCAAAGACTACATTTTTGGGGCAAGCACCATTTTAATTTGTTTAACTAGTAAATGGGTTCTGAGTGATGGACACACTGGGAAAAGCACAAATGTGGTTTCAACAACTTTTCCCTGGTTAATAAAAGGTTAGAATCACCTCCATACATTTTAAATACTCAAAAGTGTGATAATTTTTAGAGTTTTCTGTAAATTAGTCTTTTTTTTTTTTTTTTTTT
>JAYKAV010000037.1:187264-214698 GCA_035582835.1 Phoebastria nigripes | reverse complement strand
TAAAAGACGTGTAGATGAGGCGCTTAGGGACATGGTTTAGTGGGCATGGTGGTGTTGGGTTGATGGTTGGACTTGATGATCTTAGAGGTCTTTTCCAACCTTAATGATTCTATGATTCTAATTAGGTGGGAGTTTGGCCCTTAGCGAAGGCCAACTCACCACATCCACTTACACTCTGCGCCAGTTGTAGTCTGGAAAGATGTGTTAGCTACATGGACTGCATCTGAGAAGCTTGGGGTGTGAACTCTAAAAAGTTTATCTATTTCTGTCTGTGTAATTTTGCCCTTAAAATGTCACTGCAAAACAACCTCTTTCATGATGAACTGCAGCAACAAAGTTTAACTCATACATAGGCGTTTTATGTTCCCCCATAATATACTGCCCATGACAGCTTGACCTCAGAACTGTCCCGTTCTACCCCTTCCCCTTGTTCTTTCCAGCCCTTTCACAGAAATGCTGACTTACTGACTTTCTTTTTCCTAGTGACAGAGATTACTTGTATTTCAGTGACTTCAGAACTCTGCTTGCTGTCACCGGCAGCCTGACTGTGTGTGCTGGTTGGCCAGCCTAATAAAGTAATTCATTTTTATTAATCTGTCACCTTTTCTTGAAATTCAAAGGAACTTTTTAATTTTGAGGCCTTCATCCATCGCAACATTTGATTGAAATTGCTCAGTTTCAAAGTTATTGATGGGGAGATGAGGAAAGACAGTGTGATAGGGCAAAGACAGTTTAAGCCCTGTTTTCTTAAAAAAGCCACAACCTAAGGAAAAACATGTCAGAAGCTAGTCAGTGGAGAAAGCTGCAGCTAGAGGCTACCCCTTTCAGATTGCAAGTACCTTCCTCAGCCACGCGTATGCCCTTTTCTCAGCTCTTGATCCAAGGTTCAGATTTCTTCACTAAAGACTGGTCTCTCAACTACCTTTTGTGTAAAACATCATACTTAGAACATTTAGAAAGAAAGTGGGACATTTAGGTTCCTTTTTTCCCTTAGCCTAACCTAGTTCAAGACCATGCCTCTTCACTGACTTCCATAACTAACAGGTTAGAAACATTATGTCCCCTCTTTTTGTGTCCTTTTTTTGGGCTTTTTTTTGTCTTATTATTTCTTGTCTGCCAAAATTAAGTAACTGAATGTCCACAACTTTACATTCAGCCTGAGTAGTAGTTTCCTGGTAAAAACATTCCTAGGATGGCAGAAGTTAAAGATTTTAATTCCTTTCATCTGGAAAGGGCATTGAATCCAGGAATCTTTGACGAAGGCAAAGACTCAATCAGAGAGGTGTTCTTAGAGCATGACTAATACACACTGACAGGATCTGAYTCTTTACAAACTATCACTTACTTTTAAGTGCCATAACTGTCAGGCTATAATTTATTCATGTCTTTTGGAGTACTCTTCATTTCTCCTATTGAAACTATGTCACTATGCAGGAAAGAATTCAAGATTTATGAGGACAGAAAGAATGCTGAGAAGTGAGTTTAGCTAAATACCTTTACAGCTGGAACATCTACTTCAAAGAAGGGAACTCTGGATTTTCCAGGGTTTTGTTCAGCCTGTTTTGACAGAGAAACATGGTTTATTTGATCATAAACATTTTTTTTTTTTAAACTACATTTCATATCAACCAATTTGGATAGAGATGTGAGGGTTTTAAGTTTATTTGTTCTTTCAAGCTTCACAAAGGTTCACAGGTTAAAAAGGGAGGTCTTTGCAACTGGGAAAAACACTCACGCAAGTTCAGTTTACTAAGCGCTAGAGAACGCATTTAGGAGAGAGAACTTTTAAACCAGAAGTGGCTGAACTTCTGAGGATCCACATTCCTTTGTTTTCATGTGTCCTGACCTATACCTTCCTACCTTCAAGTGTTATGCTTTCAACCTTGATTCTTGATTCTCCCACCTGCCCAAAATAAACCCCCAGTTACATGTCTTATATTTCTTGCAAGCTTTTCCTTTCTCTTCCCCATACACTCTACTTTCCAAGTCCCTCTAACATGGGGATGGAGCTTTCCAAGCATTACACTGGCATCCTTTTAGATTTGGTGAAGCTTCATTGCCTTCATCACCTTCTTACACGTTGTTAGATGGCACCTTGCACTCCCAGTCTCAGGAATCTTTACTCTTTTACTCCTGACAACATCTAAACCCTCAGATTTAAAAAGGTAAGCTCTCAGTTGCAGGCCATTGCCACAATCCGAGCATCCACTATTCACTGGGAAAGAAATGAGAATGAGATAGGGCATATAACAGTTTCCAGGGCATTCTTCAACTCTTCATGAGTCGAGACTATTTCACACAGAGAAGTGTGACTAGCCCTTTGGTGATATAATTTGCCCATGGTGGAAAACTTCAACTGAACACACTAGTGATGTTCACCTATGCCATGTGGGAGACAAATCTTGGTGATAGCCTAAGTACCTAAGTATCACTTAGGTTTTTAATAATGGCAAAGGGGATCATTTCATCTATATTTCTGTCTGTGAGTTCTCTTCTAAGAATTTTTTGAACCCTCTGAGTCATTTAAAGCAAATTTAACAGAGGGGTAGAAATCTCAAAGATGAGTAAGTTCCTGGTAGTTTCACAGAAATAAGTGGGTGGCTAGTGCTGGGATTGAGGTCTAATCACTTTCAAGCTGTCACACAACAACCTTCACAAAGCTGTCATATTTGTCTGTGGAAAAAGCCATAATAAAATTCTGCAATTTATTGTACTGAATAAAAATTTACTGAAAATATGGTTTATTAAAATTAAATTAATTAATCAATGAAAAGACAGAAATCTGTAGGAACAAGGCTTCACTATAACCAGTCCTCTGTAACTGGTGGGAYGCAGAGGATTGCATCCTGACCTATTAAGTAAGTGAATTAACTTGTACTTTTCTTTTAGGTAGTATTTTAGACTTTTATTCAGTCACATTTATACGTCTGTCCCTATTTGAAAATAAGTTAATTACTTTTGTTTCTCTATATATTTTTAAAACATAGGCAACTATCTTCATGATTTTAAGGTATTATGAGTAAATAGGTGTCTCATTAAAATAATAGAAGGTTGATATTTAAGATCGGACCCTGTCCTTWGCATTTCCTAATGGCTAGTACTATGTTGTTGCACACTGAATGTGACTTTAGTTGACACCTACATATTGAGATGCTCTTCTGAGGTACTCAGCATTTCCACTGCACAGTTTGGAGAGCTTAGACACATTAATCAAATTTCTCTATTCCTAACTGGGGCTTGACAATGCATAAACTGCAGCATCTCACTCTTAGGCACCTCTAACTTCTGCTGGATCGAGCTCAGACTGTCTTAAAAGAGTAATTCACAGATCAAAATACCAAAACCAAGGAAAGCACACTGAATTTGGAACAGCTTTTTTCCTCTAGAAAGGACAATCTATGGTTTGAAAAAATTCCTGCCCAAAGTCTACAACCCTGAGTCCCCTACTGATTTGCAGTTGAAAATGTCTTAAGAGTTATATTAATATTAGAATTGTTTTACCATGTCAAAGTGGAATAAAGTATAAATTAGTAGTATGATTTAGATGTGCATAGAATCTCATTAAATAAAATCCAACTAAGATTTTTATTTCAGATTTGAAGAAATTTATTTTCTGAAATGTGTCCCTATTTGTTTTTCTTTTCCAGATCTTCTCCTTTCAAGGATATTATGCTCTAGTGTGATATGTCCATGGGTTGCAGACTGTTCATGATATTCTTCAGTTGGTTATCTAGAAAAACATTGTCACCACTTTGGGATGATAAGAGTTCATTTAGGTGTCTTAAGAACCTTTTTCTGAAGTTGCATATTTTGGATTTCTCCCCACCATGACAGGTGAGTTATTAATATATTTTACAATATCAACTATACAAATAATCAGGGAATTTACATGGTTAAGAGGCTTGATACAGCATACAATAGGAATTGCAAGTTCATACTCTTTTTTCCCTCTAAAAAATGACATTTCTTAGTTATTCCAAAGAAAACCTAAAAATATTTTCTTATTAGCTAGCAATTAAATGACCATCATTAATTTTCTGCCTACAATATTTTTGAGAGCAAATCTGTATTTCTTATAAGATTTTTTACCAGTATTATCTGGCTGTATATTTCCAATTAACTCTAATTAGATTTAGGCTTTGTACAAGTGATCAAAATGGGGAAAAACCACACTCCATGGAAATAAAAGTAGTGCCAATGAAAAATTATTTCCTTTTTCTTGTTTAATACAGAACTTTGAATAAGCTATTTTCTTATTATTAGAAAAGCACTTATTGATAACATTAACATAGGACAGTAGATATAACAATAGCAAAAAAGATCTATTCTTGCCTAAATGTTCTTTTAGTCTCTTAATCACTTTTAATAGGATTTTCTAGCCCCTTTATAGTCTGCACTCTACCTCCAAGCAACTCATTTGCAAAACCTCTTTGGGATGCCTTCCTCTAATTCTCAGGCTGTACTCCATAAAGCCAGTCTTGAGCCTTTTGAAATCAGCTGCACACTCCTAGTAAACTTTATAGGAAAAGATTGCTCCATTAGCAGCTGCTGTCAGAAGCCAAAAAAAAATCTGAAACAGAGAAATGAGGTCCAAAGACAGAAGGTGATGTTGGGGTAAGCAGCAGCATATGGGAGCCGTAAGGGAAATTTAAGAGGATTAGTGTAAATAGCATGTGTGTGCCTGGAGGCAGAAGATATTTTTTAAAGGTCATCACAAATAAATGTTGCCAGAGGACTTGCAATTGTCAATAAATTTTTGTCACTTGCATGCTACTTGGAGCTCCACCTACATTTTCTGAAATCTCCATGAAAAAAAAAAAAAAAATCAAAAATGTCATAGGAGCCTCTTCACACTTTTAACACTGCTTTAGACATTTAAGAGAATCACAATAAATAGCAGTATTATACAACAGATTAATATAACAGTGTAAATGAAGCTGATATCCAGTCTTCTCTTCTACATAGCTAAACTACATAGCTGATACATACTGTTGTATATCTTAGAATATTATTGTCCATAATGTTTAATTATTTAGATGTTCTTTATCATTTATAAGAAATAAAAACATAGCATCCTTGAGAGATTCACGGTAATAAATGACCAATCCGTTATTGTCTACGAATTCACTAGTATTAGGTTTGGGTGTTCAGTATATGATTGCTCTATTAGTTCAGCCTAAATGTCCTAGTTAAATCACCTCACAAAACCAAACTGAAAGCTGAATCAGGTCTGAATTGTGTTACTCTGATCCACCATGTATCCCAATAAAAAACTGGGATTATACCCCACATTCCTGGAACCAACTCTTTAATTATTTTTCCTAATAATATTATTTAGTGGGAAATAAAATATAAGTTCTATTGAAAATTTACCTACCTACTTTCTTTGTGAACTGCTTGTGACTCTACTCTATTGGAGGTCTGTGTCATAAGAGTCATGGGCTGCAATCCTTCAGCTTGGAGGATTAACTTTTCTCACTATTGTTTTAGCATTCATGCCATAGAATTAATGAAGCTCATACAGGAACATTTTTGATTTAAAGTATCTTGCACCATGTTGATAAGTTTAATGGATAGCCCTGACCTTTAAATTATAACACACATTCAATGAATCAGCAGAATAATAGGTCATCTAGCAAACATGAGTTCTACCTCCAGTATATAAAGAACAAACATCTAACAAACTCACATCTGATCATTGGTAAAATACTCCACACTGTACAAATAAAACATTTGTTTATCCTATTTGAATGTCAAGCCTTATTAACTTGAAGAGGTCACCAGCTAGAGCTTCACACATATGCATGTTAATTTATTGTGGTATAAAGGTAAACAAGGGAATGTAACCAATATATCTTGACATAAATTTATAGTCTCAAGTATTCCTGTTTTCAGGGACATTAATAGCTGAATGTAGTTAAACATTTAGCTCCTCTAAAAGTCCAATGCCTGTGCAAAACATTAAGCCTGGCACAATGCAATCTGTACTGTGGGCTCACAGAGGCAGCATGTTGACCTAAAGGGAAGTTGAACAAAAGAAGCTTATATTACATGTACAAGTATGAAGGGACAGAAACGAGATAATACTATTGAATACACATTTTTTTTCTCCCTTTTCTAAATAACTTCTTTTCTCATTAAGCATTCTCCCCTAGTTTTCACTGCTAATTACAACACCACCTGCAGGAAGTCTTCTATCAATACACTGCATTGACAAATAGGTGAAGCTGATTTTGTACAGAAACTTCTTTGTATATGAAGTGAGATTTTGTTCCTACAACAACAGCAATAACAAAAGAGTAAAAAGATGTAAAAACAACTCTGAAAGCTGAATTATCCCTAGTCCCATTGCACAGAGAAGAGAGAAGCTGATGAACTTTCAGCAAGTGCTCCCTGTAGGAGAACAGTATCATTTACTCTTAGACCCTAGGATTGAGGGAAGTTTTTAAACAAAGAGTAAAAACGTGGAAGAGACAAAAAAGAAAACAGAAGACTAACTAAAGCACTGTACCACCATTCCCGCAGCAACAAGGATAGTCTGACATACCCTTAGTGTTGAAAAATCTTATCCAACAACTGTGTACATTGGTTGCAGTAGTAATGTTAAAAGATCCAGTATTAAAACCTGTTGTACTGAGCCTTATTACTTGCTGAAAGTTTTTTTCCCCAGTATATCTCAAAATAGAAGAGTAGAATTTCTTCTGAAAGGTTAAAGATTACAAAAGGATATTTAGGGATGACAACCAGATGTATCCCATTTTTATCTCACTGATATACTACACACGACCAGTGTCCAAAAGGTTTTAGCTGCCAAATATACGATTCTGCTATGACTTATAATCTCTATGAAGAGTATCTATGAAAAGCAAAGGTGGGTAAGTGTTGTTTGATCTTGAGGATGTCAGTCCTTTTCTATTTTTACACAGAGGAAATATTATTTTATTTGTCCCTAATACTATTGCAGAAACACTATACTATACCATCAGAAAAACAAAGAACGTTTCTCTAGCTTTTTAGAGTGATTGTACAATAGTGACTTTGAAAACTGTCTATGATCTTTAAATCAGAGATAGATTCAAACTTCATCTTCACCCAGATCTTTCCAGATTTTCATACATTTTGAATCTCAAGGGTAATAACCCAGGAATTTGTTGATGTTCATGTCAGCATCTGACACCTTGGATACATTTTATGCTTTCTTGAGGTTAAGTAAATTAAAACTCATTTACATGATGTGAGGAGCTGAACTTTGCATTTTATGGAAAAGAATAAAAAAAAAAATCTTCTCAGTATCTTTGCAGAAGCTATTTTTTAGATTCAAAATGCTAAGATACAGATACTCAGTACTTGATGTAATACCAGGGACTTCTATGGCATTTTTCATCTCAGGCGCTTATCAAGAAGTAAATGTAGAATAAATCCTGTAACCCAGCCAAGTTCGCAATACATGCAGCCTTCAATCTGTGTTGATCACAACAGCCTCCCAAGGTGGCAAGGGCATTATACATCATCACTTGCCTGTACCTTAGCTCTACTGGTATTTTTAGCATGTGCAGAGCAATGTAAGCTTCAAATTTAACCTCAATATTGAACAGATCTCTCACACCATGGTGATGAGAGGTATATAACTGCCGATAAATACATTTGTGTTTCACTTGGATTAAGTAAACCTCACAATATCAGAAGAACATACTGGAGGTGTTATCATCCCTCTTCTAATGTCAAGGAAATGGAATCGCAAAGACATTAAAGTAACTTTTCCAAGGTCAATAACAAATCAAGAGAAACAGAGGGAGGTTTGCTGAAGAAGCAAAATGCATTTTTTGGCCCCATCATTAGAATCAGATGGTGATGTATGTTTCCCCTTTATATGATAAAGTTAAGGCCATGTGGCAGCACAYCTATTTTTCCCCAGCCCCTGCTATCCTATTCAGATTGCAGCTGTGCCTACCCTGAGTGGTAGAGTTGAGATTAGTTAGCAATCATGACAGCAATTGTAGAAGAACTGGCAAGCATTCTTAAGGGACTTGTACTTGTATTTGGTAAAAACCTCTTCTTGCTTTCCTGTCAGTAACCAGAGCCATAAAATCAGAATAAGGGATGAATTATCCTCTTTAAATAAGAATACTCTTGCTCTAGTGTTACATACTGATCATGGTTTAATTCTCCATCTCAGATGAATCTGCTGCATAAGGAATTTAAAAAGCCAATAGTTACCTTTTATTTTAAGGCTATTTTTGTGGCAGTAGTTTCTGCTTAGATAGGCGATGTGTCGTTTGTCAACTTCTGTTAGCCTTAGTCAGTCTATGTCCTTGAATTGCCTGACGTTAATAGATGTTATTTAGTACTACTGGCACAGTGACTAAGCTTCAGTGTTGAAAGCCAATAAGTGGAGTCAAGAAGGAGAAGGACAAAAGAAACTGCAGCAGGAGTAGAAAGAAGTAAATGAACTGACAGCTTGACAAACTTATTTTATTATTTATCTCTCTGTTTAAAAATATATTAATGATGAATGAAGTGCTAGCTATGGGGTACAGGGTACTAATTGTCATTTCTCACTATCATTATTTGTTTAACTTATACAGGTAGTTATTACTATACTCTGATTATTTAGAGCCATTTTCCTAACAGTAATGACCTTGGCATTAGAAATAGTTTATAAAATGACTTAGAGAMAACTTTTTGAAGGCATTTTTAAACAATATGGACTGATTTTCTAGCTGTCAACATTTATTTACTTTTTAATTAATAACTTACATAAGGAGTGCTTTTTAATGTTCTCATTGTATTTAGTGTAATTTATTTCTAAATTATTTTCATCTGAAGTATTCAAACTTCTAGATTCCTAAATCTTCTGATGCATGTGGCTTGGTCCATAAAGGTAGATGTCTCCTACCTATATATTAAAAAATGTTGCAATTATACATTTGACATTCAGACATATATTTTCAACCTGACCTTTGGATTTTGTGAATACACTAAAAAAATCCTCTCCTTTCAAATCACTGAATTCTTAACATTTGTCTCTGTGAAATGGACTTTTCCAGAGGCATGTCAGATATTAGCCCTTCCTAGTAAGTCTTATAGAGTTATCAGAACCACTGCTTGGAAGTACTTCACCATGACTAATATTTTATATTGTCCTGGAACCAAAATTCCTTTCTTCTAGCAACCCATACCTATATTACCTGTGTTACCACAAGTGGAGATTTCAAAACATCACAGTTTTGTAACTTCTGTAAGTATTTTTCATGTCCTTGGTATTTCTTTAGCTCAAAAAAGTATACAATTTCTTCAATGACGAACAGAATGAATCTGGAGTACCACCTTTTTCTTTTTTTCCTTTTTTTTTTTTGGTGGAAATTTAGTGTTTTTCTTGTTTTTTCCCTTTGTGTAATGGCAAAAAAATTATCAGTGTAAAATAAGCATCATCTGCACTGATTTGATTGTATATTACATGCTCTGGGAGTCCATTTACTTCCACTTTGAGGAACTATTGCTTTTCTTATCCTTCTTGTGCTATGAACTAATTGAATATGTGTGAATATTCAGTTTACAACTCTGTCATCACTGACAGTGGTCTTGCAGGCTAAACAAAATACCAGATGATTCTCCTCCTCTTAATATGCTACTATTTGCAAGATTTTTCTATTAAAAAAAAAAAAAAAAAAATCTGTCTTTCTGTGTGTCTTGTTATTTCTTTTGGTGCTTCTGAACTCAGAGAAGCACAGCACTAACAAGAATCTTAATGCACACTTCTCTTTCAGGAAACAAAAAAAATGGTCGTTGGTGCAAATCAAATTCAATACACTTAAAACATTTATTTATCAAGTCCTCAAATCACTGTAATTAAAAAAAAAAAAAAAATTCTGAGATAAATTGATTACTTTTAAATTACTGGGTTTTTTTTTTTGCCATAGAAATTCTCCTTTTGTTAAAATAACAGTTCTGTAGTCACAAAAAGACACAAAATAATCTGATAGATTAGAGTATATCTGTATGTGAATATTAATATAAACCCATAACCCCTCTCTTGTTCCTGAAGATCATTTGATTTTACAGCCCTTTATGCCATCATTTTTTTTTTAGTAACCTCCAAAATAACCTAAAATACAGAACTGTTAAACTATAATTTGACAAGTATTTAAGCCCACATCATCAGAAACAAATAAACAAACAAGCAAAAAACCAAAAACCCTACAGTTCTTTTGTCTTGCACTTCCTCACTAGACCCTTACTATTGTAGGCTGACAGCATTTGCAGAGTCTGTTGAAGGGCATAGCTCATGCCCTGGCTGCAGGGGAGGGGTATGTTTTGTTTTTCACCAGCTGGATCTGCTCCCTGACTCAGTTCACTGGGTGACAAAATAACTGGCTGTGATAGTACAGCAGCATGGGAACAGAATAAAAGGCCAGTGGAGGGGATCATGGGACCTGCCTTTACAGAAGCAAGACATCAACTAACAGTGCATGAAACTGTATCACTAGTCCAAGTGTAAAAGTAGAGGGTCATTAAATACCAGTGACCTTCTATTCAAAATGAGGAAACAATAGGCAAAGAGCTTGTTACCAACTGGGGGAACCAGGTTTGATACGTCAAAGAATCTTCTCAGGAGAAGATGGACTTGAGACAGGATTTGTGGCTTATCAAGAAAAGTCAAATAAGAAAGAAGAGTGGATACTGGAAAAGCACCAGAACTGCTTAGAACAGCCCTTTCTCTGCAACAAAAATGAAAGCTATGATGGGTTCAAGAAAAGGACATGTGAAAATCAGAAAGAACACTGACAAAAGATTAGGAAGAGAATGACATATGGATTTTCCTTATTTAATACATATGATTATTTCTTTTAGAACATTATAAAGAATGACTTTTCTATGAAGCCTTCATCTTATTTTTTCAACTTTATTGTGTTCCTTAAGTAGGCTTATAAACTAGAGGATCTGTGAGAGAGTTAGTGGGGTACCTGTGAAAGGGTATAATTAAGTTATTTGGAAGTATTGAACACATGTTTGGTAGGGCAAGCAAATGGGTTTGATCATGGGCTAGATACCTGATTTGGAAAGTTCCCATTCAGAAACAGTGCACCTGATTAAGGTTTTGAGGGAGAGATAACGAGGACTAAGGAAAGTCAGAACTGGGGTTTACTCAGATCAAGGGAAACTTGAAAACAATTAGTTGAATTTTGGGACCCTGGAGGGAGCATGTAATTAATAATTTAGATAAATTAAAACGTGTAAATGTCATTTACAACTTATTGTTTAAGGGAGTTAATTAATATAGCTCATATAGCTATTGCAACAATACTGTGGGATTATTTCAGTGATTTCCTTCCCATTGTCTAGTGYTTTCATTCATCATCTTCTCTAAAATTAATGTTTTAAATTTTATGTGTTAGAAATTATTTTGCTGTGTTAAGTAGCTAAAAAGAAATAAAGAAATCAGACTTTTGTATAGTCTTATTCATCTGACTTTTAAAAGATTTTCTGCAGCCTATCCTGTGACCTAACAACACAAAATCATGTTGTAATGACAATACTTAGTATTGTGTAATCACTGCTGATGAGTATTAATAGCTGAGATCACAGCTCCACTGTTGCATTTAACTGTAATTCTTCATTGCTATTCATTAATGAGCAGAAGGCTTACAAGAGGGAGAAGAAAGGGGAGAATTAATTTTGTGCTGGATTTCACCAATATCAGTGGTCAGAAATTTTCAATCTATAAGCATTTTATGTTTCCTACAGTAGAAAATATGCTGCAATGCTGAAATTGGCATATTAGTGCTTGCAAAGAAATGTTACATTTTGAAACTATGTGGAAACAATGATGCTTGYGTGAGTTTTACGTGACAGAAAAAAAAATGCTATTCCTTATATGAGCAGTAGCATTTTTTTGTACTCAAGAGGCTGGAGACATAAAAATCAATGAATTAAATAGTGGTACTGTTGAGAAACTGCAAAGAATATCTGTTCAGCTGTCACTTACATGAAACCTAGGGTACAGAAGAGAGAGCATACTTTAAAATGTGAAAGAACACAAGAGCTAGAGGTCAGCAGCAAACATTTATATTATTTTTTCTGAAGTTGAGCAAAGGGAATGTAGATATCCTGTAACTGTCCTGTTAGTCTTACTAAACTGAATGTAATATACAATTAAAATGTGGGGTTTTGTCCTTTGTCAGTATCTATTTTGTGCTGAACTATGCAAAACACTCCTGGGCACCTCTCCATGGTGTTTTTTCTCTGTGAATGCCCTCTGAAATTTGTTTATGTGAAATTCATTTGTAACCCTAGCAAGATCTGAATCCAGTTTTACAGGTAAAAAAAAAAATGACTGAACCTATTTACTCTTAGCTGTTTACAGGTCCTGAGTTGTGTCAGTAAGAGCATCTCTATGATTGCATATTTTCCAGAGATGGTTACACAAATGATGTCTCCACGCAGCTTACCATGCCTCTATTTTCTTTATGATTCTTCAGGACAAAGGTTCTGAGGCTTCATATCAGTAGTTTGGCATCCTCTAGAAGTCACTTGCAATGAGGAAAGAAAGAATGAGAATGGGAAATATGTTCCCCTGCAAATAGGTACACAGGAGTTTATGTATGCCATTTTTTGCATTCACTGGCTCCCCAGAAAGAGATCTTCATAGTGGTTGACAACTCCACCTCTAAGTTGTCATATGAACAATATCTTTTATTGTTTGAATAACTGTCCTGTAAGGTCTGAATTCTGACCCCTCTATTTTCTTCCCATTTAGTAAGCCAGACAAAAAGATAAAAATATTTCCTGTACAGCTGTCATCCAACACTTCATAATCCAGAACCCTGTACTTTACCAAATGGTGGTGAATGTTCATGTAAATTGAATTGGTTATACATTAAATTGATACCTTTGCCTTGTAAATGCAAACACTATTTAACTTCAACAAGGCAGTTAAAACTATCAGTACATTTTCTCTCTGCAGTCAGTGTGCTTTGACATAAGGTACTGATCAATTCAGTTAAGGAGAAGAGAAATTTCCATTAGGGATGGAAAAATGTCAATGCAGCAACTGCTTGGGAAGTGCTTTTGCTGTCCTCATCAAAAGATCCCTCATTGGAAGTGTCTTCCCTCCCTTCCCCAGGTAGCTACATGGTTCTGCTCTGAAGAGGTAACAGTGGGGAGTTGAAGAGGGTGTAAAGGTCAGTGTGTCTTAAAGCAATAATGAAATGGTAAACTGATTATTATTGCTCAAACTAATCAGTAAACTGATTATTGTTTAATAGCTGTAGTACACGTTGTTCTTTTATGAAGGAAAATATGGTTGGATATTAAATTAAAAGTGTCCTTAGAAAAGGTATTTTTGAGGAGACATTAAATCATGAGTACAGCAGACTACTTAGTTCCGTGATGACCACTGAAAGTGTTCAGTATTCTGTATACTCCTTCCATCTGTTTCTGACAATGAAGAAATTTGGATGTTGATGCGTTAATCCAACTGTCTAGAACCTGGAACTGTATAAAGCAATTGCCCTGAGTGTTTATGTCATGAGCACATACTCAGGACTGGCTGCCTACTTTGAGTTAGGAAAAGTTAATGGCATATTAGATATAGTCTATAACACTGAATGACATAGTCCATTCAGGTTAAAGATCATAGTCACAATATGCTTCCAGGTGCAGGCTTAGCAGTTTGCGTGACTTGATGTTTGCCAGTCAGTTTATAAAAACTTGCCTGCATGCTGGTACAGATGATGAGCTAGTACCCTTGATTGATAGTCCATCTTGTGGTATAATCTGTTGTCTGACTTCCCAATGCACTGTGCAGTCATGATCATCTGTCTGAAAAACCCATTTGTCCTGAAAGCCAGGAACACCTTTCATGGGCTCATGGTATTTACCAGATTTTATCCAGTTTCTGTTTCATGCCTATTAGTGAATTCATGACCARTTTTCCTAAGGTAGTCACACTGCCTAGACCAGTTCAGTTGAAACTGAAGATTCAAGGGTGGACCCAGAACATAACAAAGAACATGATTTACCAAATTCAAATTCTTCCCCAGGACTTGAGGAAAGCAAATTTCTGTCTAATCAGAGTAACTTGATGCAAGTGCAGTAAGAAGGAGTTAAGACGTTCAGAGAAAGATGGCTTATACTGATGTGTAGTAAGCTCAAATAGATTCAGAGAAAAGAAATATCTGGTTTCTTTCACAGCTTATGCAGACCTTTCACTGTGTTTTAGGGTTTTAACTATAATTCCACTCTACTGCCACACACAATTTTATTGTTTAAATAAAACTGTCTTATAAGATCAGGAAACTTCAACATGTATTTATTCTGCTCTCAGTAAATCAGACAGGTACAATGATGTTTTTTCAGGAGTGGGGGTAACACAACCTTTTTTTTTTTTCTTTTTTTTTTTCAGTATCTATTAAGTTTAAGGACAGTCTCTCCCTCAGCTAAAGGAAGAGACTCATGTAAATAGGCTTTTTTATGTGTTGGATATCTCAAGTGTTATCACCAAACTTGGGAAACAGGAAGAGAGGTGAGGTTCACAGACTATTCCCCGAAGAATGGAAGAAGATGTAGAACAGTTACCCAGATAAGCAACATTCCAGGTGTCCAGCAGGAGTTCAGTAAGATATTTTTTCCTGTAATGAAGGCATTAAATAAGTTGTGGGGTCAATGTAACTCTTAAGTTTTGTTTTTKTTTTTKTTTTTTTTTTTTTTTAAGTAACTTTTAAGTTTTTAAAAGGTAGATGAATATTCATTCTTTCCCACTTCTATACAGAAGAGGGTGGGGGGGAGTTTATAGTTTTTACTGGATTATAAAAACTTAGCCTAACTTTTCCATTAGAGAACTGTTAYGTATTCCACATGGAATAACTTCAGTAATGCATTGTTTTGTATATAGAATAAAAAGAAATAGATTAGTGCTTTTAACTGTCTTTTAAAGTTGCTTCCCTAGAGCCAGCAATTGCTCCTACAGTATTACAAATTAATCTTTTATAAAACTTTTATAACCCAGTCTATTTCTCAGCTTTGATTCTACAAAGGTTTCTGTATTGAAATGCTTTCCAAAGTGTCTTTACAGGTCATTTGGATCCAGCCTCTCATTTTGCCCAAGCCTTTCTCTGAAAAGGCAGTGGGTGCTGTTTCAATATTTTTCTGAACTCCAAATCTGCAGTTTGTCTATTTACTGATTCCCAGACCTTGTTAAAGTCATACAGAGATTACTAATCTTCAGTGTGTTGGTCATTTCTCCATTTTCCAATAAATCCCAATCTACTAGATATGAGATAAATAGACATTAGCAGATCTTCCTTACTCAAAAAGTTAATACGAGATTTTCACATTTGTGTTGGATGTGTATTTACATGAGCCTTGTATCTTATTCCAGGCTTGCAAAAGGCAGTAGAAAGATTCACACATCAGTTACATATTGATCTTACTCAATTTGTCTTTGTTACCCAGGTCTGTCCTTTATGGATTTTTTCCTTCATATAGGATCATATAGAATCTTCCTTAAAAGATTGTAATTAAGCCTTTTATACCTTCCTTGTGTACGGTGATCACATCTGTCTCTTTAGTAAACAGACTTTATATCCTGATGGGATCCAAGGATGGGATCTCCGTCTGTAAATTTAAGCTTTGCCCTTTTTCATGTTACATGCAATATTTCATTTTTATTGAGAGCAGTGTGAAAATAAAGCCACTCAGAAAGCCACTGCTCTTTCAGAAGCCCAGTTTTCACCTCCTGCTCCTCATGCAGGTTCAGATGTTTTAATTTAGTAGGTACTTATTTACATGTGCTCCAATAGGGCAGGATGACCCACCTTCTGCCACTGAAAGCSTTTATTCTTTCCTCTTTAGTTTATGCTCCCTTGATAGACTGCCTTCCTGCCCTCTCTTTTGCAATGTTTCAGTGCTCATTACCCCTTTAGGTCTCATATAATTTTTATTTCCTCTGTACAGATAACAATATTTCTTAAATACAATTACCTTTGTGTAATCTTTATTATTCTCCAACCTTTCTGTACAGTTTAGCGTGTATCCAATATTTGAATGTAGCTCAGATTTCACTGATAAGAGATAGCTATTTAATTTCCTTCCTACACTTCAAAGGAGTGCTGTGAACTTAGAAAATATTGGGTGCATGCATATAAACCCATTGCTTGTAATTTCCTCTAATGTCCATCAGAAGGTGATCTGTTTAAGAGTAATCTTTATTTGTATTTTGATACCTTTCTTCTCCCAGGCAGCTTCTCTGTTTTCTAGTCTGGTGCTGGTTTCACACATTTCTTTCATCATAAGTTTAAATAGCTGATAAAACATTTTCAATTCAACTCAGGAACTGCAAGATGTAGATCTTTGCAGGCAGAATTTTAACATAAAAGTAAGAGCTGGAATAAACAGAGTAACACTAAGGAAAACAGTGCATTTAGGCTGTAAAATTGTTTTCCTTTTTCCAGCTGAGTACAAGAAGATAAGGAATTTTTCTGTATGCAAGATCTCATACATGTATCAGTATGTCACAAGAGATAGACAAAGCTACTAGTGCATGCCCTGCATACGTTGGGCCTGCCCTCCAGGGTATGTCTTCCACCATCTGAGAGGACAACAAACCTCACTTGCAAATGGTTCATTGTTAGCAGTATATGACTAGCAGTATAAGTTTTTCACAGAAGGAATTTAAGGATAGCTAGGGATCTAAGGCTTCTCTGAAAATTTCAGCTCTATAAAATATAGGCAAATAAATATTTGTGTTTTCCCATGCCTAAAGGCTTTTGGATAATGAGACAAGAGAAGAAAAAGTAGAAGTAAAATAGAAATATGTACATAGGTGTCCTAGTTTCGGCTGGGATAGAGTTAATTTTCTTCCTAGCAGCTGGTATAGTACTGTGTATTGGATTTAGGATGAGAAGAATGTTGATAACACACTGATGTTTTAGTTGTTGCTAAGTAGAGTTTACACTAGCCGAGGACTTTTCAGCTTCCCATGCTCTGCCAGGTGCACAAGAAGCTGGGAGGGAGCATAGCCAGGACAGCTAACCCAACTGGCCAATGGGGTATTCCATACCATATGACGTCACGCTCAGTACATAAACTGGGGGTTGGTGGGGGAGGGGCGATCGCTGCTTGGGGACGGGCTAGGCATCAGTCGGCGGGTGGTGAGCGATTGCATTGTGCATCAACTCATACATTCTACCATTATTATTATTAATATTATTATTATTATTATTATTATTTTCATACAATCATAGAATCATAGAATAGTTTGGGTTGGAAGGGAACTTTAAAGGTCATCTAGTCCAACCCCTCTGCATTGGGCAGGGACATCTTCAACTAGGTCAGGTTGCTCAGAGCCCCATCCAACCTGACCTTGAATGTTTCCAGGGATGGGGCATCTGCCACCTCTCTGGGCAACCTGTGCCAGGGTTTCACCACCCTCAGCATCAAAAATTTCTTCCTTATATGTAGTCTGAATCTACCCTCTTTTAGTTTAAAGCCATTTCCCCTTGTCCTGTCACAACAGGCCCTGCTAAAAAKTTTGCCRCCATCTTTCTTATAAGCCCCCTTTAAGTATTGAAAGGCTGCAATAAGGTCTCCCCAAAGCCTTCTCTTCTCCAGGCTGAACAACCCCAACTCTCTCAGCCTTTCTTCATAGGAGAGGTGTTCCATCCCCCTGATCATTTTTGTGGCCCTCCTCTGGACCTGCTCCAACAGGTCCATGTCTTTCTTATGCGGAGGGTTCCAGAGCTGGATGCAGTACTCCAGATGGGGTCTTACCAGAGCAGAGGAGAGGGGCAGAATCACCTCCCTCGACCTGCTGGCCACGCTTCTTTKGATGCAGCCCARGRKACRGTTGGCCTTCTGGGCTGCGAGCGCACATTGCTGGCTCATGTCCAGCTTTTCATCCACCAGTACCCCCAAGTCCTTCTCGGCAGGGCTGCTCTCAATTCCTTCATCCCCCAGACTGTATTGACCCTGGGGGTTGCCCCGACCCAGGTGCAGGACCTCATGAGGTTCACACAGGCCCACTTCTTGAGCTTGTCCAGGTCCCTCTGGATGGCATCCCCTCCCTCAGGCATGTCGATTGCACCACTCAGCTTGGTGTCATCTGCAMACTTGCTGAGGGTGCACTCGATCCCACTGTCTATGTCATTGATGAAGATATTAAACAGTACTGGTCCCAATACAGACCCCTGAGGGACACCACTCGTCACCGATCTCCATCTGGACATTGAGCCATTGACCACTACCCTCTGGATGTGACCATCCAACCAATTCCTCACCCACCTGACAGTCCACCCATCAAATCCATATCTCTCCAATTTAGAGAGAAGGATGTTGGTGGGGACTGTGTCAAAGGCCTTACAGARGTCCAGATAGACGACATCWGTAGCCCTTCCCATGTCCACTGACGTAGTCACTCCATCCTAGAAGGCCACTAGGTTGGTCAGGCAGGACTTGCCCTTGGTGAAGCCATGCTGGCTGTCTCAAATCACCTSCCTGTCYTCCATGTGCCTTAGCATAGCTTCCAGGAGGATCTGTTCCATGATCTTGGCAGGCACAGAGGGGAGACTGACTGGCCTGTAGTTCCCCAGCTCTTCCTTTTTTCCCTTTTTAAAAATRGGGGTTATGTTTCCCCTTTTCCAGTCAGTGGGAACTTCACCCGACTGCCACCACTTCTCAAATATGAAGGATAGTGGCTTAGCAACTTCATCYGYCAGTTCCCTCAGGACCCGCAGATGGATCTCATCRRGTMCCATGGACTTGTGCACCTTCAGGTTCCTTAGATGGTCTTGAACCTGATCTTCTCCTACAGTGGGTGGCTCTTCATTCTCCCAGTCCCTGCCTTTGCCTTCTGTGGCTTGGGTGGTGAGGCTCGAGCACTTGCAGTGAAGACTGAGGCAAAAAAGCCATTGAGTACCTCCGCCTTCGTATCCCGGGTAACCAGGTCTCCCGTTTCATTCCAGAGAGGGCCCACATTTTCCCTCATCTTCCTTTTATCCCCGACATACCTGTAGAAGCTTTTCTTGTTGCCCTTGATGTCCCTGGCCAGATTTAATTCTACCAGGGCTTTAGCTTTCCTAACCTGATCCCTTCCTTTTTCCCTTCCTTTCCTGTTCTATTAAACTGTCTTTATCTCARTCCACAAATTTTACTTTTTTTCCGATTCTCTCCCCCATCCCACTGGGGAGGCAGGGAGTGAGCGAGCGGCTGTGTGGTATTTGGCTGCCTGCAGGGCTAAACCACAACAATAGGTGAGAAATTTTGTAAAACATATATAGTCTTTCCAAAAGACAAATGCAGTGGCAAAATATTAGAATTAGTAACAAAATCATTTTAAAAATCAGACTGAAAATAAAAAAAACCCTTGTACAACTTTCCGACTCTGCTCATTTAATTAATAGCCATAATCCAAAYAGCTCACTAAATGGAAAGCAGAACACAAGAGAGTTTGGAAGAGAAGATTGAATTATTCTTTTAATCCATATTGTTTTAAATGCAGTTAATCAGAAGGTAATGATGACTGTTGAGGTAGCCCAGGTTGTGGACTAAAGAACAGAGGAGAGAATCAAATTAACTAGATGCAGAAAGTGCACAAATAACTTAAAATCTACAGAGTCTTGGTAAGCAAGATGTCTTGCATGTAATTTTCATAAAAGTGTAAACTTCTTCACACATAAAAACATGTGCAACAGGAATAAGGCAGCGGGAGATACGAGGTAGTAAAGGATAAATCAAGTTGAAGAGTCTGGATCTAGAAAATGAAGAATTGCAAGTAGTTAAAAGACACAGTTAAAAAGAAGTACAATCAAATCCCCCCCAAAAGTGAAAATTTGACAAGAGCCATGGCCAGGAATTGAAGTCCAAAATTAATATTGGCAGGATATTAAGAGAAAAACAACAAATGAAATAATACCCATACAGATGAAAGACTATACATTTCCATTTTAGAATTAGAGAGAGAAGCCAGACAAAAATATTTGAGGCTCTGCATTAAGACGAATTAATACCAGAACTCCTGAGCACTAACTGAAAGATGAAAATTAATTGTTTCATAAGGAATTTTTTCAGGTCTATTGAAAAAGGAAAAAAAATAAAGTAAAGCAAGAACAATATTTCAAAGACTAGTAATGCCATTCTCTTTAAATACAGAACAGGTAATTTAAAACCCTGCTTTGTCTGAATCAGAATTCAATTTGGAAATGTTTCATCCTATGGCATTTCCTTAACCATTGGGTTATTGGATGTTTTGGCATGATGGATTTTTCTCTTTTTTTCAAAATATTGTCTTATATTCTGATGTAAAAGAAAAAATGGTATTTTTGGTATTGGCATTGATTTATTTGCAGTACAGGATCCTAATTTTCTCACTACTTTTAGTGGTAATATATCTGAAGTTTAAAAAGAACAAAACAAAGAAATAAACAAAAAGATACCATGTACACCTGTGCTTGCGAAGATGACCATTACTATTTCTGTACAGTCACATGCTTTTTTTTAATGACATGAAAAAAGAAATTTAAAACAGATTTTCGTAAAGTTCTTTGATACGAAACAATATGAAAACTGATTATTTGGGGCAGGGAAAATATGAAGCAACTGTCTCAAAAAAAAAAAAAAAAAACCCACACCAAAACTAAAGAGATTACATGACTTCCAAAATATTCTACTGGCAAAAATGTGATAGTTGTACCTACCAAAAAAACCTGTATAGAATAATTCTTTTTTTCTTGCACTGTCGAAAGACTTGAGAGAGCCATAGAAGAGCCACACTAGGCATTATTTTCTACATTCTTAATAAGCATATACTTAATCTAATTTTAGGGAAAAATAGTGTCTTTATACTTGATCTTTCTTCAGATCTGCTTCCTACAACATAGCAGTGCATTGCTTCTTTCAGTTGTTATATCCTTTTTTAGATCAGAATTAAGATAACAGTGAAACAAACAGACTTGTGATTAGACATGCTTACTGATACTAGTTACACTACTACTTGGCATAGAAATAAATATAATTCTCTGTGACACTTAAGTGGATCATGGTATACAGCTCTGTAAGCTAGATAGATTTTAGACACTGCCTGATACTCATTTTAAAATCCTTCATAGTAAGTGGTGTATTTGTCTGCAGTTAAAAAAGCACTTATAAAATCTCCCTATGCTTTCCACTAAACGTAAATTATTGTGTACTATGAACTGCAAAACTCACATACCTTTCATGTGCTCAACATTTAAAGAAGTAATGCTATCAAACTGCAGTAGATATGATATTACTTTGGAGAATATTAGCAAGACTAGCAAAAACAGTAGAGCTATCGTAAAAGGGGAAAGCTAGAGCAGACCTGTGAATTTTAGTTAGGGGACACTCTATGGTATATACAAGTTTACTGTTCACTGCTTATAACCTGAATATGCACTTAAAACACATGCAGGAATAATTCAGTTTAGTTTCCATTAATTTATGGTCTAGGCTATTTGAATTTCGATGAGCATTTCTATTCTACACTGGTTGACTTCAGAGGGAGTAGAAACAAGAACTAGTTTTACTCATCTCTATAGATTCCACTCTGTATTTAGGAATATTATTAATTGTATTGTAATTTAGGTAACCAGTACCTAAGTTAAATCTCGAAAGGAATGCAGTGAAATTTGACTGCTAAAAATAGTTGGTTATGAACAATGATACTTTGTTAGTAAAGTAGTTTTAAGCAATAACATCCACTTGTTTCCCTGTTAAAGSTCTTTCAGCCCTCTCTTTAACCTAATAAACATAATCAAAATCATACTATTCAAGTTCTGAAGTTCTCTAATAGTTAACAGTTTTTGTTGCTGTGTAGGACCTGTTGGAACGATGTTCTCCTTGAAATTCTTGTTTGAGGACTGTAATTTCTACCTCATAYTGCCCCACTGTTTCCACTGTGAATAGGAAAACCATTGGGGAGTACTACCTTTTCCATATGGTTAAATTAAGTGAAAGTGTACGGTCAAGTCAGTTACACTTCCACTGGAAAAGGTTGTTGCAATACCTGTTTAATAACATCACATATGAAGTATACAACATGTAATGTTAGTACGCAAAAAGCAGTGGAGTGTATTTTTTTGATATAATGTACTTGTAACATCACTGAATTAATGTTTTTTTCAATTATCAGCAGAGTTAAGGTAACTGTGGTATAGCTTGAAGTCATAGTTACTTCTCTACTGATTATCTAGTATCATGAAAGTGAAAGCTCATTAAATTAAGCAATCTGTGTTATGTACATTAGCTGTAGAACCAATGAATTCAATTCACCCACAAGTGACCTCTGAAACAAAAGGAAGTTTAAGAAATATAATAAGGTGTGCAGATGAATAATGTTCAACTAGCTTAGAATATAAAGTTTAAGTCATTCTCAAAGAAATCAAATTTATTAAATTTCCAGAAATTCTAAAATCTTACTAATTGTCTATTTAAGGCTGGAAGTTGCTACAAAATCTAAGATTCTGCCAAGATATTTCCTGTGATGTCTTCTAGGACATAAGAAAATGTTCTTTGTGTGTAATAATAAAGATTTAAAAACAAATCAGTGTGTGTTAACTGACTTTATATTTTAGCTTGATACTCAGATTGTATGAAAGTCTACATTTTTTTACACAGCTGTAAAACTATATGTACATATGTATATCTACAGTATTTTAAATATATCAGGAGAGAGACAATGAAAATTAATAGAATATGAAGAGCTATTTGTTAAAAGTCCTGAAATAGTACTTAATAAAAAAGTGAATATATTTTCTGTTTCTACTAAGATAAACACAGAGGGTTTTTCTGATTTACACTATGGTTATTCATTGACGTGTGACACAGTACGTGCCTGCAGACCTGTAAAACCTGTGGTGCTTGAAAGGGTTAGGTACAAGGGCTAGCAGTTCTTCCCACCCTTTTTAGTGCTCTCCAGTATGACATGCATATTCCTGGCCATATGACAGCATAACTTTTTACTATTTCCCCCGTTCATTCAACAATTGCATCTGACCATATTAAATCATTACATTCTTTTATGCCAGCATTTTAAGAATTGCTTTATTGTTTGTTTGCCTTTTTTCCCTTTCATTGAGACAGAAGTGTGCTGAGTAAGCACAGCTCTCAGCACGAAGTCCCACAAGGAGACTAGTGGTGAGATATTGTCTATGATGCTTGCCCTGACAGAGACTCAGTCAGTATGCATGGTTAAATTATCCCTCTGAGAAAAAGACTAACATGAAGCTTTTAATCACCTACAGTTCCTCAGGACCTGGGGTTTTATCTTCCTTAGGATAATGTAGGAAAAACTGATGCCAGAAAAAGCTAGAAAATTGCAAATGCAAAAGTTCATCATCCCACTTGTGGGGATTCTTATACTTGGCCTTTTACCTCTACCACTATTCTCTCCCTGTCAGAGTGAAAAGGGAGATAGAGGAATCCAGTGCTACTTTTGCTTTTAAGTTCCTGTGTCAACGAATGTCAAACTGTACCGCCCCTTTCTTATTCCTGGAATTCCTATTTGAAGGCAATGAGGGAAGGAAGGTTTAAGAGCATGCTATCCCCTCCACACACTAGCATAAAAGCAACTTTACTGCAGCTGTAATATCAAATAATGAGCACGCTCTTTATATATTCTTCAAATGCGTTATAAAATCATGCATACAATACAAGATTGTAAAATCACTTTTGTATCTCAGGTTACTGAGAAAATTCATGATGTCTGCATCATGAATTTTSATTCTCTCCTTTTTTCCTAGGGTTGAGGATGTGTATGATGTTTCACCTATCAGTAGTCTGGTAGGTGGCATAGAAAGAAGTTCTGAATATTCAAAGAAAGGCTGAAATGTTAGTTCTAATAAATATATCTCTGAAAATAATTGTAATTCTGCACACTGGACTTTTGTTATCTATAAGGGAAATATTATAAGACTATATACATATTGTGAAGGGAATAAGAAGTATAAATAGAACCATAAACTGGCATCCCTGTGTCCTGYGAAACAGCTGGCTGATATCTTTTTAAGCACTGTGGCTTTCCACACAGCTTCCAGCAGCCCTTCCAGTAGCACCTGCCAATCCTGGAAGTCTGACATCATTGCAGACAGACCTGCACAGATGTCTTGGGTACTAAAGAGCATCTCAAATGGTACTAGTCACCTGCTTTATCAGATTACAGCCCTTCTTTGTGATTGTTTCTGTTTTCAACCTCATYTACACTGTACAACACAGAAGTTAGYGTGAAGCTARTATTGGCTGGAACCARCTGTGTCCAGCATGGGGGAGCCCCTGGCCTCTTCTCACAGAGGCCACCCCTGCAGCCCCCCCACTGCCAAAACCTTCACACCTGCACCCATACATAGGGTCACTGAGAGACAATAAAAACAGATTATCCAGGTTTCTTTTCTTGTTAGCCATATTTAAGAACAAAATTATTTATTCTCTTCAGAAAATTCCTTGCTTTTCATTGTTTTATATGGTCTCCTGTTAGCATGGTAACAGCTATCAGTGGGTCATATTCCTCAGCTAGGACGTGTGAGCCCAGAGCCTTGCTGAAAGTGTGCCCTTGCTAGGATTTGCCTGCAGAACAAGCAGATTTGCTTTGGGAGAGCAAATGTGAGATCGGCAAGGACGTAGGCAAACTTAGYAATGGGCTAAGAGTTTTAGCCTTTGGGAAACAAGATTGTAAGTAAATGATCTCAGGTTAAGGTTGATGCTGAAGTAGACAGTTTTTGCCTAAAGAACTTTGCTACATAACATTCACTTTTCTACCATTGTAGCAAAGTACAGAGAAAGAAATGAAACTGATAAGCAGCTTTCCTGATTACTATTTAATTCAAAGAAACACTCTTGCTATGTAAATACTGACATTGTAAACTCTACTCAGTAAAACATTGTTTATTTTATGTTAATAGAGTTAAAACAATATGCTGGTATCCATATTTTTTTAAATAATTCCTTTTTTTCAGTGATAAACCTATCAAAGATAACTATGCCTCTAAGAGGTTTATTTCCTACATGAATAATTTTAGTGGCTTGATTACTTATTAAATTGTATTTTTTTTCAAAATATAAGGTGAATCTTTTTTGAAAAGGACCTGTGATATGTGTTTAAGTCTAAGCCTGTTCTTAACAATGGTTAAGAAAGTCTTGTCTGCTTCCCTGGGAACAAAGGTAGATCAGTTATAGAATTTTTCTTCTCTCGGTATTGCATAAAATATTTTAAATGTGGTTACATAAGCACATCAGCTTAATTTCCTACTTGAGATTAAATAAGGAACATTTTGTATATCCTGCCTTGAACAGTCAAAGATTAAAAATCCTTGACAACATACATTTCAATGCCATAAATGATCATTTAATATACGTATATAATCAGATWTTTTTTTTWAAAAAAWTATAATTGTCACAGAAGCTTCTGGAATTTTAATAAGCAGAGCTGCTGACATCATCTACAGGTAGCACATTTAGTTAGCAGTTCTTTGTGGAAGATTTGCAGGGACACATTTGTGTATACATGGCTATGGAACTGCCGTGCCTACCACAACATTCCCCTCAGTGCAATGTTTTAGCAGACCTTTTATATGAAGGAGGTAAGATCTGAACCATATGGCTTTAGCTACTGAGTACTCTCTGAGAGTGTACTTTGAAGCTGAGGGAATTTGTGGCCTTGCAGAAAGCACTTACCAGATTGCATGGCTGGACCCTGAAAGAGACAGACAAACAAGTTTTCAGGTGAGAAAACAAGAACAGCTTTAATTATCCTTAGGCCACAGCACATCTGTCAAGTGCCAGTGTATTTGTCGAAGTACTCTGTTCCTTAGAAACGAACTGCAATTTCCAGATGTAGGCATGCTGACAGGTCTGTCATCATTTTTATTGTGGTCATATTCCTTTCTCTTTGCATGGCCAGCCCAATGTGAATGTGGTTTTGTCATGAAAACGTGATCGTCACATTTGACTTACAAAGGAATAAAATATTTTCTAAAATCTATTGGATAAGTTTGATTCATCACTTTGTTTCTTTCACTTCATGTTTGAACTGCCTTTGATTTTAATTGGTTGGCTATAACAGAAGAATATATATATATTTAATTATAGGAAATACATGAAATACTTTAATCTTAAATATCCTAGAAATTTCAAATAAGTACAAAGAACTAGAAGTTCATATGTTTAGGTATGCCCCAAAAGCCTTTTCCTTTCTCACTCAGAAGTATTCTGCTTTTCAATATCAAGTTTCCCTCTATAAACATACCATCGAGATTTCTTTCTTACATTATAAAATGCATAATATAGAGGTTACTGTCTGCACGCAAATACATTTTAAGATAAATACAGAATGGTGTTGGGTTTTCATTCTGTGAATAATAAGAGAAAAGCAAGAACCACAAAGTGAAAGGACTTTTTAGTTAAATTGAGTAAATTCTGAGTTCTAAATAACATTGATTAGGAAAGTCTGTTTTATTAAAAAAAAAAAAAAAAAAATCATCTAATCATTCACCTTTATTCTTCATGAATAAAACACAGACCTTTTGTAGGCTTTTGAAAGAGAAAAGAGAGAAAAGAAATTTAAATATGTGTATTTTGAGTGTTCCCACTTTATTCTAATGAAAGAAAGGAGATCAGTTGGTGTTCCATATCCCAAAGAGTGTTTTTACCACCAATCTGTCCAGTCATTAGTGATGCAATTCTGCTTCAAACTAAGGATTAGATCCAGTCATACAAACAGGCATTTGAGATACTGCAGAGAAGCCAAAGCACAGTGATGTATGTAAATTGCATGACATAGGACAGGCATCCTTCTTGGAGTGGTATTTTGGAAGCTAAGTAGGAGTCTAGAACTTCCCAAATGACAAATGTTCTGCATTCAAACAACTGAATTGAGCCTGAGATGTCCATGGAGAGATAATGGAGGAATAATAATAAAACCTTTGACATCTAACCGAAAATTAGATAAAATTTAATTGTCTTTTTAGGCTGACTTCTGCTCTGTGTCTTTTTAGCTAGACAATTAACTTAAAATTAATTCCTAGCCTTTAAATGAGGAGATACAGCCCATCCTTTGTGTTTTCTCAGAGTTCAATAACACTGAAATTGTTCTACTGTAATTTCTTAATTAGCTTTCTCTATGTGAGTTAACTATAAGTTAGTACTTCTTGACTAGATTTTGTCAGAAATAAGACAACATATAATTGTTAGAAAGGTCTGTTTAGCATCTTGAGTCATAGTGATACAATTTGCCACTCGTCTCAAGTGCTATACCGTGGATAAAGTGTTACTATTTTTGTAGTTCCTGAAATATATGTTTCCATGGTACTTGCAAAAGATCTGTCAGAATTTAGGTCAGCTGTAGATTTCTTTTCATGTAGGGGAAGTACTTAGAAGTACCATAACTAAATAGTACTTAAAAAGTTGGGTTCTCTGTTTCTTTTTTCTCT
>JAYKAV010000037.1:169880-187249 GCA_035582835.1 Phoebastria nigripes | reverse complement strand
TTTCTTGAGATATATTAATATGAGTGTTCTGTTGAAAGACATTCTGAATAAAAATATCAAGGGTGTTAAACTTTTGCAAAAAGTTAACTAATAGAAAAGTTGAAATAGACAAGTTATTTCTGTTTGTTTGATTTCCCCATTCCAGAAAACAGAAGAATAGAGGAATAATGAAAAATTTCTTGTTTATAGAAGTTTACTGTGAAGAGACAGTGGTAAACTCTTCTTTATGACCACCAAAGGAACAAGAAAGCTGCATACTTTGTATAAAGAAAGTTTCAGATTAGAGGAAAACAAAGCAAAACAATAAAAAACTCAGATCTTTGTAGCTCCAAAAGTAGGAGAAGATGAGGCTAGTTAGGAAGGCTATAGAATCACTAGTTTTGAAGATGTGTAGAAACAGTTTAGAAAAAATAAGTCAGGGAGATCTAGCAGTACTTATTTTACCTGAGAAAAAGGAGATGGCCTTCAAGTTCTAATAGACAATCCACTGCTATTGTATGCATGTATTGGGTTTGGGACATATATGCATTGGATTTTAAAATATCAGGTCTGTACAGGTCTTGCATTATTATAGTATCTGAGTACCATGTGTTCACTGAAGTATATGACATTGTGTATTTGCATACAAACCATCTCTCTCCCCACCTCCCCACCTTGCTCTCACTCTCCCTTCCTAAAAGAGCTTTTAATCTAACRTTTGTTAGATTACTGTTCCTTTCTACAAGTGGAAGATGAGCTTTTGAATTTCTCTCAGTTTGAAGGAGTGGCACTGGACACACGCTATAATAATTTGATTAATAGTTGAAACAGAGACAATTTCACATATAGCACTATTTAAAAAAAAGAATCTCAAATTTTATGTGTCTGTATTTTGTGGAGGATTTAATTCTCATGAATGTTTTTAAAATCTCTGTACCAAACTCCTAAGGAAAAGAATACTTTATTTTAAGAACCTGGATGGATACAAGTTTAGCTGATCAGTATTGCCAAGAGACCTCTGTATCTATGCACAGAACTTCAGATATTAGTGAAACTTTAAAGCAGAAATTTGAGACATCTAAAAAGTTCAGGAAATTCTAAACTGAAGTAGTAGTTAAACCAGGAATCTTTCAATTCGTAATTTCAGATTTAGGTTTCTAATTTCCCTCCATGACCCAATTTAGATACATTAGACATTTTTATTGCATCTGGAGGAAGTAATCCTGTCACCTGTCTTTAAGCAGCTGTAATGCAGATGGAATTATCTGAGCTATTATAGATATCTGCCTTTAGATAAGCTGAATTTTGTTCAAAATAACCACTTGCACAGTAAAAAGAAAGAGCCTTCTCCTTCCAGAGTAGCAGGTGGAGGCTAAGTGGTATGCTAAGCTAGGTCAGCTCAAATAATATAAGATTACCATTTTTAGGAAACTGAATTGAGCTCCAAATTTTTCAAGCAATGCATACGTAAAAGACCCCAAACAGTCTTCACTTACATTACAGAACAATGGGCAATTTTTACAAAATAAAATAAAAATAAATGAGACAACAATTTTATTTGTTTTAGAAGTGAGCATAGTGAACTCAGATGACAAAATATGCTATTCTTTAAAAAAAAAAAAAAAGAGTTCTGTTCCAATATTCAACAAAATTTCACATTCATGTATACAACACAGCTAGTAACTTAGAAATGTTTGATGGTTGCACTACCCAGTTAAAGGCAGAGTGTATCCTTCATTTTCGCATAACAGACTTTTTGGTTTTCATTTTTGCAGTATTAACATAGCTCAGCTGCATGCTCAGGGCCTCACTGTTCCTCTTTCCGCAGCTGGAAATTGTTTCTTTTAGGGTGGAAGTCACCTGATCCATTGTAAATGGTTATCTCAGGATAAAATGAATAATGTTGTAGAAGTGCTTATTTCAGTCTATTAGCTGTAAAGACAGCTTAGGGTGCCTCAGGCAAAGACATTGAAATCATCTGCTTTTATCAGATGGATCCCATACAAAGTATCCTTTTGAATTCAAGTCTACTGTTAATTTGCATTGTAATAGGTTACTTAAAGGGTAATCAGTGGCAGAATTGGACTGAGAGATCTGTTTCATAGAGCGACAGAAACGCCAAAAAAAGAGAAAACCAGCATGGAAAAGTTAGGTAGAAGAGAGAGGAAAAGAAAGTAGACAAATAAGATGCAGCAAGCACACATCCCTAAAAACTGGGAAAACTACGCTATATTGAAAGGTACTTTATCTGCATAGTGTCCAACTGTGTTAGGAAAGCCAGAGTATCATAAAAGCCTTTTTAAATAACTATGCACTTCTGTTATAACAGCTCCAAGAGGCTTTCTTTAATCTCCTGGTTTTTTCCACAACCTCTGTAAGAAGTTCCCCAGAAGAATTTGAACCCTTTACAGACAATAACACATACTCTTACGTGCCTTCAAATCCATAAATTTCTAAAAAAACCTTCTATAGGCCCTACCAAGGTGAATAGCCTCTCTTCTTTCAGGGGAACCCTTTAGAAACCTCCTTCGCAGTACATTGGCACCTGGAAATTAGAGATAGAATGTGAACAGGGTAGAAGCAACAGAAAACTGAAAATACTCTGGGAGAAGCTGCTCTCAGACTCAGGGGCAACAAATGCAGAGAAACTCTGGATTTTTTCCAACTTCCCCCCCCCCCGCCCCCCCCAAGGCAAACAGCATTAATGTAGCAATACTATTAACATTAGTTAAGAATAATTTATTTTATCCTCAGAGTCAGGATGCTTTAAAAATTTATTGACATAACATCCTGTGAAGTCGGGTACTACCATCCCTGTTGTATCAATGGAGAAGCAATCACAACACAAACATACATAACTGCCAAATGGTAAGTTAGAATAGAGGTAAAAATTAAATGTGAACTTGCCTTCTTGCTACTCTTGCAAGGATATCCTTTGTTCCCATACAATGATGCAATGTTTCAGGAAGGACAGAGTTTTGGGAAGCAGAAACTTCCTGAGGCTTTTTCCCCCAAACTTTTCCTAGTCCTTATTTATTAAATGGTTTAAAATTCTGACTTTCTTTTAGCAAATACAAACTAAAATGCACTGTTTATTGTAACTAAATACACAGATACACACTGGGGAAGATTTGGGCTTTAAGAATTTCCATTCTTATGGAATTCATAAATAAGAAAATAAACAGTAACTATGTCAGCAGTTCCAGCTGGAATCCTCAAATAGTCTGTAGTTATGCTTCCAACTTCTGGTCAAACTGATTACCCAGCCCCAGTAATTAGTACCACTTAATGTAAAGTACTGTTCAGTGTATTAGAAATCTCTTGTCAGAAGATGCCCTGGGCTGACAGCAGGGTGACCAAACTAATTCTCGCTTTTAGAACAGACAGAAATTGTAGGTCAGGGATAAGCAAGATATGCTCACATTTCAGCTGCCTCAATTAGATCTGGATCTAGGATAAAAATGTCCTGTGGTTAAGTCATACATGCAACTGACCCTTTGCCTTCATGAATATGAATGCAAAAGTTAAGTTAGGAAAAAATATACTGGTAATTTCTCAAGAGTAATTTGGCAGGCTATGCTTATTCATTCATTTATTTATTTATTTATTCATTCTCCAGGCRTAATGTCTGCTTTAGGATGCATCGGATATTTTTACTCACTCTTTGTTTTGAGATATTTAAGAGTTTAAAAAATGCTCAAAATATCCATAAAAAAATACAGCTTATTTCCAACATGAAAATATTTTCAGACAATGATCAAAACTTTCACAAAAACTACCTACTGAATAAGAGAAGACTGTGAGATTTATGCTGAAAAAGAGTATTCCCGTCAGAGGGGTTTTCTCCACATTTTTCCTTTGTTATTTTAATACTAACATTTTTGGCACAACACAAACTTTGTATCATCTCACTCAAGTTTAAATCTTGGGAACAAGCCTGTAATCAACATTAAAACTGGCCCTGTGACATAGCTGTAAATTAACAAAATACCTGGTAGAAAACATGTTCTTAAAAGCAATACTAAGGAAAGGAATTTTCATATTCCTATTACTGAAGTACGAGATACTTTTTTTCCTTATCAGTGGGAATAGGACTGCATTATTTGAAATACATTTTAAAATTCCAGCTTCATAAGAAATGTTTGACACATTAATCCATTAATCAATCATACAACTTTGGACCTTGATATTCATAGCTAAGGGCATCATATTGTTTGATATTATGATTTTCAGTGATGTAATTCCAAGTCAAAATTACTGCAGAAATGTAGATGACTAGAAGGAAAATGGATCTTAAACTAACTTATTCCATACCACTGAAATGAACAGGCATTTCTCAATGAGGTCAAAAAGCAGATTTGGGGTCAAAGTATAAATATAAATACATTTATATTTACAATTTTAATATATTTCAAAGGTATTAATTTATATACAACTCTTCACTATTCTGAATAACATTAACATAAAAAATAGAGCATGATATTTAATTCTGAATGACATTCTACAGTAGTGATTGCAATTAATATTAAAATGCAGCTTTTTGTCTAATGAACTGTGAATAATCAAGTTTTATTAAAAAAGCCCTAATTTGTTTAGGTACATGCATTGCCTAGTTATCCAATTATTGCTGCAAAATTACAAATGGGGAAAGTCAGATCTGTTAAATTAAGAAGGTCACCAAAGTAATTAAGACTGCTGAAGCATATTATTAATACTTTACAGTAGGTGGGGTACTGCTGAAATTTACCTGCTTTTCCTTGTTATGTAAATGATGGGCTTTTGTACCATCAGTGTTTAAATGAGTTAATTTACAGATAAAGGAATTGTAAAAGAGAAGGCAAGGTTCTGGGCAAGAAAAGTTCTTATCAGCTACAAAATTAAATGAAAACTGTTTTCTTTCCTTAGTAATTTGATTGTGTGTTGCTAATTGTATGTTGAGGATGTTGGAATTTTTTTCTGTACGTCAAAAGAAATAAGAGATTTAACAGGAAAAAAGAACAACAGTGTTGTATGAGAAAAATACTGCATTGAGGATGAAGTGAATGATAAGCCTACTCCCGCAGTAAATTTATGTTTCTGGCATTTAACAAAGAACACAAAGTGTAATGAATAAGAAATAAGCCACTATGCCCCTCCAATCTTAACCAGAGTTAACTCTTGGTTTACTATTTGTATTCTGGCATTRGTATTTTGTATTTTGGACCAAAGGAACTAAATATAGTTTAAGACATGATGTGTTCTAGATCTGTGTGAAAAATAACACAAAACAGTAATTGCTTTAAAAACTTCAACACCTAGAATTTTATATAGTTTGGTACGGGTAAATAAAGAGACTCGTGATATAGAAGTATATGGTGTGACCATTAGGGAGTCCTAAATTGTACAGGTATTTTACTAACTCCATCCTGAAACAGTTTCACATATCACCAGTTGGTTTAGTATCAGCCACAGAAACAACTACCATGGATATGTGCCTGTGTATATTAGCACCTATCCCATATTACTCTGAGTTTTATTCTAAGAGTATAATAGCTCATAATGTATAGGAAAGGCATCATAAAAAGCAAGKAGATCAAAACAAAATAAGGGGAAAAAGCCATGGTAACAGACCTTGAAGCTGGATAAAAATCAGCCAATGTAAAAGTGAATTTCTGCATGTGTGTGCACATTTATTCCTTTCCTTCCCTCTTTGATAGCTTATCTGGTAAGCAATATTCATTGTCAATCTTTACATCTTTGAAGACATGAAGACAAGTCACTAGAAACCGACAGACCTATAGTATCTATTTAGTTGCATATCAAACTACATGACATTCAGATTCAAGATTAAACCTCCAAAAGTGTTGCCCAATGATCTGATCAAACAGAACAAGATACATTGCTATTTCTCCCCTGTTCAGCATTTAAAGGGAAGTCATTTGCTCTTCCAGTCGTATGGAAGAGCCTCTTAGAGGCTCCCCCTTCAGACTATTGTGATCTTGAGGAGATTAGCTGACTACTAACTACTACTACTTCAATMTCTCTCTCTCTCTCTCTCACCTATTTTCAGTGGGGGTAGAGAAGTAGATGAATGCTTTCTTTCTTGTTCAGTGTGAGTAGTAGCTAATGTCATCAACTTTGAGATCAATATCCTTGAAAGRTATCTTAGTTTGAAAGACGAATTAGAAATCAGCTGTATGTCACCACTTTKCCTAAGGAAATCAAAGCACTCTGCAAGATATAGGAGCTGGGCTAAGATTTGAAAACAGTATGTGTTTTCCTCAAAACCCAGTATCAAGCCAGTTAAAAACTAGAAGAATCCTTAGAGATAGAGACACAGCAAAGTCAGGATGAAAAGCCTAGAAGAATGTCTGCCTATCAAACATCATGAACCAAGTGACCTAGACACTGGCACAAAGTACATTCAAATCCTATAATTATGAAACTCCCCAGGAACACAAAAGTACTGGTAAATAAATCCTGTCAAAAATATGTCAGCCTGTCACACAATCTGTATATTTTCATACCCTTATCAGTGAAGAAGGTAAAAAGTTGACATCAAACCATGAAAGACTACTGCACTTTACAGTATCTTCTCAAGATACACTAAGTATCTAGTATCATCCTTTCAGATTCCCACTTTTTGCAATATTTTATCCATAATGTCAATATCTGTGAAGAAATGTGCAGCTTGAGTTTTTCTTACAGTCTTTTCTTTATACATGATTATTGTAATGAGAAGATACAGGAAATCTGGAAAAAGGTTGTATTCATCCTGAAAGGATTCARCTGAATTAATAATTATTGATCAAAATTATTTTTCTTAAAAAATGATAGAATAGCTTCTTATGAACTAGCAATTTAAGTCCAATGAGGGGAGCTACTCATCTGATCAGGCTCAACCTTCGATCACTAACAGAAGCTAAATACTAGTTGTGATTTTTAATGTTTTATCCCTAAAAAGGCACTCGTAACCAGCTTCTCARTATAAATAGTCACCTTGCTTGTTCTATGATTGACTAAATTCTCAGCAGTAGAGTTGTCAGTTGTGTTAACAACCAGATCTTTTTTTATGGGAATGTTCAGTGTTCAAATTTCTATGCTCACGCTAATAAGCAATCAGAAATGTTCCACCAATTACTTCCTGTAAATTTATAAATGTAGATTGTTCTTCCATTGCATATATATTGCTTAGATCAGTTGAGAAAWGGTTGAAGATGACATTAGAATACTGAAGATCTAAATCTAGAATCTTGGACTGAACATTAAGTTCTTTTAAAATTGTGGACACTCAGTATTTTCATTTTATTGGTGTTTTTTGCTTTTGACTAGGCACTTTGCTGAATGGCCTTTGAAGTTTACACCCAAGAGTTCATTTCAGAACTTTTTATTGTCATGTTTGATGAAAATGTAAGGCACAGTTTAGAATTACAAAGTGCAGCCAGGAATGAGGTAGGATCTAGAGATATTAATTTAAATGTTATAACCTGAGCATTTGTCACCATGTTGTTCTTGTCTTGTAAGTTATGTTAGGAAAGAAGTTCTCACAGTGAAAATACTTTCTCATTACTTAATGTTAGACATATCCTCATTACTTTCCTTTCAGGGCATATCATTCTCCCTCCCTCAGAGACATGTTCAGTCTTCATTCTTCATCTGGACAAAATCTTGAAACAGAAATAAAAACCTTCTAACAGTCCACAAAGCTTAGCTTCRTAAATACATGAATGTTTCAACAGAACACTTCCATGAGCACCAGTGAATTGCCTGCCACCCTGTAAACAGAGAAATAAACATTTTTGCTATGATATAACCTTTATTTGATTTGCTTTGAAGTTATCTGAATTATTTTTCTTAACTTGACTTACAATTGGATGAGGATATTTGTAAAATCTCACCAAAATTAGACACTGCTCTTAGATTCATCTCTCTTACATGCTTAGTTGTGGCCAGTGTTTTAATTTATAAAATCCAATTATGTTGGTTTTATTTGTAAATATTAGGACTGAGAGTAGGTTTTCTTTCTGACTTGAATGCTAATGAGAACTCTGTTAGAGACCAAAATTACTATCTATTTTTTATGTGGTTGGAACACAAAAACTACCAGTGGTGTCCAATCCTATTTGTGGAAAAAAAATTATATTAACTTCTGGTTATCTTGTAATGTGATTGTAGAGGCACAGACATAAAAAGTCAATAGCTTAGATAGTCAGTACTTTTTGGTAATGGAATGTTTTTAAGCGAAAGTTGCAAGTAGGATAGAAATGGCTCTGTAGCTAACAGAAGTCTCTATCCCTCTTCTTTTTCTCTCCCAAGATGTACAGTCTTGCTTGCCACTGAGACAGCTGGCAGGGTAATGTCATTTAGAGTGACAAAAAATTATCTGTCATCATTCTCTGCAATGATCTCCAGAAAGTTAGAAAAATATGCTTGTTTTGTTTTAAAAGTAAATAATAGGAAGGTAGGAAGCCTACCTTGAAACAATTTAAAGTATGAGCTCCACTGAGCCACAGCAGAAAAAAAAAGTTTAAAATTACATGTGTATTTTATTTCACAACAATGTTTAGATAAGAGATATTAGACTATCTATCTAGCCTATTTTTGCTGTGAGAATGAAACTTCTTGAGAGAATTGTCAATATCTTTAGAATAATTGAAATTTTACAGTCCTTCCTAGTGAGAATTTAGAGCCCAAACCACTTCCAATTAAAGCAAATGGAAATATTTTCACTAAGCTTAAAAGGAAACAGGAAAAGTCATTCTCTAATATCAAGTAATATAATGAATGGTATGACAAACATGCTAGCATTAATTTAGATTTTTATGGAGAAACAAAAGAGCTCAGGAAACAATTGGTCTATATATAGGGAAGGACAGAAAATAAGTAACCTGGGAGAAGTGTAGATAATTGGAAGTAAGTCAGAATCACTGTGGAAGGAAAATGGATGTTGCAATAGATTCAAATTTATGTTGGGAATTTGTTATAGACCACCAGATCAAAAGTATCATAAAGGTGAGGAAATAGCCTGTGAAAGCAAAAGGGTTTGTGATAAAGGAAAAACAGTACTGATGGGAGATTTTAATTATCTTGATGTAAACTGGTATGAATATGAAGTAAGACTATGGTTAGACAAATGATTCTGCAAAGAGTACTATTTTGAGGCTCTACCTCAGTTGTTTCTAAATGGCTCACACATCAAATTTGCTCATTTAACAAATCAAAATGTTTCTGTCTTCCGCTTCTTAGATCTGAACTTAATGCCTAAAAGTCAGTTTTACATTCTCACTGCTGCTATCCCTAGCTATGTTTGAGAATCATATGTCAAATAGAAATGTTTTTCATGATGAACACGGCAGAACCACAGGTGCTTCAGTACTGAATTGTTCATATTAGGAAGATAAGTTTATTTAGTAAGTGACATATAACTGCTGACAGAAGACAAGGAGGTAAAATGCAAATTCAAGGCACAACTTTTCTGAAAATTAATCCTGCCTTATAGGTAATTAATCCTACCTAATAGCAAAGCTGGCAGCTCTTTCATGGATGTAATAAATGACTTTACCCAAGAACAGCTTGCTGCATATGCAGCCATATGACAGCCTTACTCACTTTAAAGCTAAATAATGTAGAAGATACGAAGTCAAGAGAAACACTTAGGAAATGAGTCGTGATCTCTTCCAGTTCTGAACACAAGAGAGCTATAGCATGAATACACAAGATGCCCAAAATCCTGAAGCAACCAAGAAAGCATACAAAAGTTAGAAAAATTAATAAAAAGTGATCCTGGAAGATCAATGGAATAACGTATCTCCGAAAGTTTAGTTAGTCCACTGCAGAGTGTATATGGCTTCCACTGCAATCAAAGTACTTCACAAAATTGGGTCACTTGCTGTGGAATTTCAATTGGATCGTTGCCTGATACCCACGAGAGCCCGTCCCGGGGCCCAGAGCCCCCCCACACTTAGTTTTTATACTGAGCATGACGTTGCATGGTGTGGAATACCCCATTGGCCAGCTGGGTCAACCACCCCGGCTATGCTCCCCCCGCCAGCTTCCCGTGCACCTGGCAGGGCATGGGAGGCCGAAAAGTGCCCGGTGCAAGCACCACCCAGCACCACCCAAAACATCAATGGGCCATCAACGCTCCTATTATACCAAACCCAAAACACAGCACACACACCCAGCTCCTGGGAAGAAAGTTAACTCTGTCCCAGCCAGAACCAGGACAACTGTTTACTCTGATAGTCACTAAAAAAAACCCAGAAAATAAAAATTGTTCAACTAAAAATGAAACATTTGGATGCCTGTCAAGGCAAAAGATTTTTATCCACCTAAAACTAAGCTTCTTTTTTGGAATTTTCCTCTAAAATATATGTGTTATTTTCATTCCAAATAAAACCACATTTTAAAAGTCATAATCTTATGTTAACTGAAGCTTCTGGTTTTTTTAGAGTTGTGTCATTCACACAGGTGGCTTACCCAGGCAATGCAGATCTAGTGGCAATAAGTCCAGTATTTAGCTGTGAAGCTCTGGAGTACCCAAGAGCTCTTCACTGTGACCTTTTTAGTTCTGTGTTTGTAAGAAATCACTAAGTAAATTGTGATGATGGATGAACTATAAATGTGTCATATTTACTTTGTTTCGGCTTTGCTTCTTTTTTCATCATGTCCTAAAAGGCATGTTTACTTACTCTTCAAGGCTTATCAGAAACTTAAATAAAAAAATATTTCTGATAGGTTTTAGATTTTTGGATTCTGACTTTTATTTGGGTTGTTTGTTTGTTTGTTTTTTCCCCATTAAGATTGAAGTTACACTGCTTGGCACAAGAAAAAAAATCTGGTGAACAAACAACGACTGCGTTTCCTTCTATCCACCTAACAGCTCTTAAGTATTTAGACTTTACTCAGCAACATTTGTTATAGCAGACGTTCTTTCTAGTAAGCAATGGCAATCTATGAGAATACATGCATGTACTCTGGAAGCATTTTGAAAGACGACTGTAAATTCTATGACAGATTAAAGAGTAGATATGTCTCCATTGTGTGAATTGTATCTGAACTAATAGTAAGCCATATGCACAGCATCACCACACTGCCTGCCACTACAGAAAGGTAACTATGAATGATATTAAACATCATAATGCTGACTTCTATGTCTTTCCTTGTAGCCCCTGAGGTAAGCAAAAAGACGAGGAGACATTTTTTTGTAAGAATAAATTTATTTCCTCTCCTTTCTTTTTTTCTGTAATAATTAGGTCTGCACTGATAATAATTATTTTATTAGATCTTTAAGATTTCAATTGTATTAACAATAATGTAATCTTTGCTCAAAAAAGATTTTGACTGTAACAAATACAAGGAAACCACGCTGAAAACATACTCCTAGGGTGAACTAGTGCAATACTATGAATTTCTTATGCTGATGAGAATACTAATTTAAGCTATATATTAAATCACAAATATTCAATAAAAACAAARMCAAACATAAAATAATAATAATAATAATAATAATAATAATAATAATAATAGAAATACTATGTGCTCCTTGTTTTAAAATACTAACAAAACCAGTAAGATTGTTTGTATTTTGATGGCAAAAAAATATTCTTTATAGATGGTATTCATGTATTTTTCAGATCAGGTCCTTCGAAGTACAGGGGTTCAGGAGCTAGCCTTGTCCCAGGCCTTTTAAGAAATTTACCAGTAAAAACTTAAAGGGCTGAAACAATTAGGGTCTTATGGCTGTTAAAGGGGCCAACACTCCCAAATTCTATCTAAGCCCCTTTGTGGATTTTGGCCTTTATCACTCTGGTGTTAGGATATAAGCCCCTAAATCACTTTTCAAAATGTTACTCTAGTATTTACTTATGAAATCTTCTCATGAACAAAAATATTTTCAAACATATTGTAACAAGTAAATTTATGACCTAGAACCTGAATATAAGGGTCTGTAAGTGAATGCAGAACAGCTGCAAATTAGGGTTCAAAACTAGTAAGATAGCCCCATTTTACAGGATCTGATTTCAAGCCTGCTTTGAAAAAAGATGTATCTCACACTTTACCTTTAATATTTTTTCTGATTATTTGTTAGGTTCTGTGCTTGCTAACTGTGCTACTAACATGCCAGTCCTGAAGAAGAAAGGTGTAGAAGAAGTCAAGATAGATAGTACAATTGTTTCTTTAGTCCTCACACCTTTTTTTCAAAAGTAAGGTAAAGACACACCTCTCCACAGAGCTGTATGGAAAGAATTCAGCAAGAATGTCACCGAAATCGGGAATTAACCCCTTAACACCAATGCAGCATTAAGAAGCAGGCATTCTCTTTATTACAGCGCTGGATGCACGGGGGATCATTCCACCTAACGTGCATACCGCGTGTTGCACCAGTCAAAGCTTATATTGTCCTACATCATACATATACGTTGAATTTCCTGGGAAAAGTATGCATATTCATTCTATTTCCGGGAACTAATTATCATATTTGCATAGTTACTACGCATGCGGCTTGGGTCTCTGAGGGACCTCCATGGGGGTCTTCGGTGGTCTCTGGGGGCCTCTAGTGGGTGGTGAAGAAGTTTCTCTTAGTGTCCTTTCCATGACCTCTGGGTCTTCTTTTCCATATATGGTCTTGTCTTTGCTTATCTCTCGGTTTGTAAAGTTCTCAAGTTCCTTATCTTGGTTTTAATTGGTGTCTGCTGGTTTATTTACACTCCTCCAGGATGTACCATTCACAGGTTGCAAATTATGTCCTTGGGTACATTCTTGTTTGAGGCCCCTTACAACAAGAAGGAAATAAAAACACACATCACTGCAAGTTAAGTCTCTGTTCCTTTATGTTAATAACACAACTTAAAAGTTACTCTCTCAATCAAGGAGAGTTTGTGAAGACTGAATAGAGATGGGCACCACAGGCTACTCTATGCTGGTGAACATGGAATAGCTGAGCCTTGGGGTTTTGGTTCACATACTGGTTACAACTTGAATATTGTCAGTGTAAGGCTGAGATGCGCCCCATCCTCACCTAATTAATTGTCCTGATCAAAAGACTAGACATTCAGACACTTTCCAACTAGCTTTGCTTCAGATAGCTTCAAGATAAAGTGTTCACTGATTGAGACTTTACAGAATATTGAATTCAAACATATAAAGTCCTCCTAAATCTTGTTTGTGTGGATATATTTTAGCTTCTTGGATCTGTCTAGTTTTTAATCGGCTACTAGGTCTGAAAAAATACAACTCTTTCCAATAAGGATGTTGGAGTTATTCCTCAGCTTTTATTCTGCTAGTATGACAAAAAACATTTAGGGGAAAAATTGTAAAATAAGATTCCTAAAATATTCAACACAAAACTCAAATTGCTGGAGAAGATACAGAATCCTGTTACATTGATAAAAATGGATCAGAAGATATTAAAGTAAATCTACATAGGTAAAACAATTTGGGGTGTAGATTTTTTTTTTTTTTTTACATATAATGTTCCATTAAAAAATCACTTCATATAGTATTTTCTAAGACTGCTGCAAACAACAGAGAAGGCACTAAATTTCTCAAGAGATTAAATAAAGTATTTAGCTTTTCCATAGCATCCTTCTATCAAGAGACACATCTCAGTATCTGTTCTATTTTGTATAACAGATAGTACATTAACACTAACTTCCTCATTAGGAACACTAAGTCTTCCAGATCCTTTTTCATCTGCTGGGCAGGAAATAAAGGATTGCCTACTGTTAGTGAATGAATAAAATTTTGTCTTCCAAAAAAGTAAATAAAAATCCTGGTTTATGTAATAAAAAGCTTTTCCTCACACCTTCGCAGAGAAGAAGCAAAAGTAGCATTTTAGGTTGTTTTTCTTAAAAAAAGTTTGATTTTTTTTTTTTTCCATTCATTTAATATCAGATGTTTTCTAAAGTAAAAGATAGAGTTATGATAAATATATTAACATCACCAGCATATCTTTAAGAGTATCCATTTATTACATCCTTCCTCAAATTACCAAATAAGAAATTAACTAGAAAGTTTTAATTTAGTAACTAGACCAAAAAAAAAAAGAAGTACAAAATAATCACTATTATCTCAAACATTTACTTTTAATACATAACTGGACTTCAGTGGAACTCATTTCTTCAAGACATTTTCTCAGTACATGATAGAGTTTAGGGAATTAAAGTATAATGAAATTTGTAAAAAAAAAAGGAAAATCAAAGTGTAATTTCAAAATGAAATTTGAGTAATTTTCTTTGACCATAGAAAAAAKTTTCTGTCTAACTTTTAAGTAAAAATTCAATCTAACTTCACCTTCACAACACCACATTTTTAGATTCACCTGAGAAAAGTAGACATTGATTCAGTACCTAATTATTACATGAAGACAAATATGACAGTGAAGTCAGATATTTTGCAAGTTTAAGTATGCTTTCATTATTAACAGTGCAATGCAATGCAATTGCTTAAGTGAAAATTATAATCTGAGAATAGATTTCTAATTTAGAGAATACTGGGGTTTTTTATAGTACAAAAGAGGTAAGGCTGGAACGAAGCCCCAGCTTCAGAAGGAGTTTAGCATGTCTGGAAATAGTACTGCAATCTACTGTTTCTGTTTTCTTTGTTACTATGGATACCACTGGTAATTTTGGTTTATTAATGCTCCAGGACATAAAATAACACCCTCCAGACATATAGTAACCATTGCAGTGCATTATAGTAACAGTTAAACATTACAAACTCGGCTGATAAAGGTTTGCTTTGCTAATACAGGTTTGACCTACATTAGGCACTGTAAAGATAATCATTCAGACCAACATAATCAGTGAAGCAAATCTGTAAAGGAATACAAAGCCATTTCTGGAGACAGCTGGAATTTTACCTGGAAGGTTGTTGCTGCATTACTAGATGATGATCATTATTTTTTCAGCTAAAACAACTACAAAACCACCATGTTACTCCGTTTTAATCTAGCTTTAGCATCCTCTCTCCATTAGACAACTCATTGTTTGGCAAGGTCAACTTGGCCATGTTCAGAAAATTGAAATGCAGATATTTAGTTCCATTCCTAAGGTGAATATCATATTCCCAGCAACTGGTTACATTTTATGGCAGTATTTTATTAATGTTTTTTTCTGGCTGGAAGATGGGTTTTGTCAGAGGTTTATTCCTCCACAGTAGCAAGCTGTTCCCAATCTCAATGGCTGTGTTTTCTACTCACTCTGAATGATTGTTTTTTGAAGCAGCTGCAAAAAAATACTCTCTGCTTTGTGCCTGATATCTGTGTCCATGACTGCTCCAAAGACAGACATGTAACTGAACGTACCTGACAGTATACTGACCCCATAGGCAGGTTTGGGAAAGTAAGGCCCTCTAGGTCCTTTTGAAGCCCATGTTAGGCTTTGTGCATGGCCAGTAAGACTTCGGGCTACCCTGAGAAGATAGGATGAGAGACATACATATCTGTCCTGGTTCCGGCTGGGACAGAGTTAACTTTCTTCCCAGTAGCTGGGGGGGTGTGCTGTGTTTTAGGTTTGGTATAATAGGAGCATTGATGGCCCATTGATGTTTTGGGTGGTGCTGGGTGGTGCTTGCACCGGGCACTTTTCGGCCTCCCATGCCCTGCCAGGTGCATGGGAAGCTGGCAGGGGGAGCATAGCCGGGGTGGTTGACCCAGCTGGCCAATGGGGTATTCCATACCATGCAACGTCATGCTCAGTATAAAAACTAAGGGTGTGGGGGGGCTCTGGGTCCCTCATGGGTTCGGGGGGTGGTGAGCAATTGCATTGTGCATTGCCTGCTTTGTATATTGTTGTTGTTCTTGTTGTTATCACTGTTACTATTACTGTTCTACTTTGTTTTATTTCAATTATTAAACTGTTTTTATCTCAACCCGCAAGTTTTCCTACTCGTGCCCTCCCGATTCTTTCCCCCATCCCACCGGAGCGGAGGTGGTGAGCGAGCAGCTGCGTGGTGTTTAGGTGCTGCCAGGGCTAAACCACGACAATATCTCATTTGTTTTTTTGGTTATGTATGCTCTAAGCAGATTGCAAGAGGCCTCCTTTGGGGAGGACAACCACTAACTACTTAGGACCCAGTAGAAGTCTGTACAATTCCAGTATGACTCATCTACATTGGTGATACTTTGGATTCAACTTAATCTTTCATGCCATGAAGTCCTTTGAAAGGCCCTGTACAACAGGTCTATAGTGTGTTGAACCATGAAGCATTGGTTAAGGAACAGTTTGCTGCACTTAAAACCTTGTTATAGGCAATAGAGAATACACCTTGTAAGCTCAGTCAAGAACTTTCCATTAGTCTAATTCCTGTTTGACCAGGATAATCAAAATTGCAACAAGCAGTAATAAGTAGTCCAGTTAAATATTTTTAATGATTTACCTGCCTGCAAACAATATAGGAAAGAAAAGTACCGGAAATTCTCTAAAAGTTATCAGTTCTGTCTTCCCCAAATTTTCTTCACATAATCATATGACTATGCAAAACCAAAACTGAGTTAAAATATTTTAAGTTGTTGATTAGATACTGGCCCCTATGATTTAAATTTTAAGTTCCAAATTAAATATAACTTTGTATTTATGTCTTAGTGCAGTACCATTGCTGAACAATGCCTGAATTTTATATTTTAATGCAAACTTTGATGCAGGTAGCATCAAAGCAAATTCTTATTCACATCAAAGTTTAATGTAATAAATATGGCCTATATTCACCTTACACCAAACAAAAACTATCACATTTTCTGTACAATGCAAAAAATCAAAAGAGACTGTCACTGATTTCATTATTATCAGTTTGTCATACTGTGAATAGAAGCGGATAACAAGCAAAGTAGTTCCAACGGACTGAGTTTTTATTGTCACTTTAATGAAAATAAGATTAAAGACCTGCTAGAACTGTGAAGGAAGACACTCATTCAAAAATAAATCTGAATATAACTTCAATTAAAAAGGAAAATGCTGCTAAAAGCACACATTATTTACAAAATCAAATGCAAAAATTTAGATTTACCTAAACCTGCATATTTCAATAAGTTCAGCTATTAAAAGTAATAGAGGAAAGTACATTTATTAAATATTTTATTAAATGCATTTAAAAATAATACTGAGAATAAGTTACTGATTTCTTTAGTCTTAGCTTTTGTATTCATTAAAAACTAAATGAAAACTTCCATAAAATGAGTGCACGTATGGAATATAATTTTATAATATTAACTTACTGATTTCACTGTAGTGCCAATAGTGATAGTTTTAACTTAGCTTCATACCAGTTCAGTGCACTGTATCTTCTATCCAGAAGCTACAGGTTAGTAATTGTAGTTGTTGTGGACAATCTTTGTTTCATGCTGTTATGGTTTAACCCGGCAGGCAGCCAAACACCACACAGCCGCTCGCTACTCCCCACCCCCACAGTGG
>JAYKAV010000037.1:145422-169020 GCA_035582835.1 Phoebastria nigripes | reverse complement strand
ATATGCTGAGCACGATGTCATATGGTATGGAATATCCCCTTGGTCAGTTGGGGTCAGCTGTCCCGGCTGTGTTCCCTCCCAACTTCTTGTGCACCCCCAGCCTACTYGCTGGTGGGGTGGTGTGAGAGGCAGAAAAGGCCTTGACTCTGTGTAAGCACTGCTCAGCAGTAATGAAAACATCCCTGTGTTATCAACACTGTTTTCAGCACAAATCCAAAACATAGCCCCATACTAGCTACCATAAAGAAAATTAACTCTATCCCAGCCGAAACCAGCACAAGCTTTCACTGAAGGTTTATCTGTTTACCTTTCTCAATTGCTTTAAAATCTCTTTTGCAAACTTACACATACAACAGCTATCTGTAGATTTATTCTTAACATCTTGTGGAAAATTGAGATCCATTGTCTTTTTGAATTTTTTAGCAACGTATTCCAAAGCCCAGTATCTTATTCTAGCTTTTGTCCTCCAGTTGAGTTTCCTTTGATGATTTTTGAATAATTTGAATAAGTGTTTCCATAATATTTATCTTTTTTTTTTTCAAATTGCATAGACTGACAAGGACCATGATCTTCTTTGTAATACTAAACTCAACAGACATTCCTCCTTGTTAAAAGAAGGCTTATAATAAGTTAATGCCTAAGGACCTGTATAAAGCTTTATTCAACAGTTCATCCCATTCTATTTTCTTGTTTTATTAGAGTGAATCTCCTCAAATTCATCTCCTCTGTACAAGTACTTTGCATAGTAAAGCATAACTTCATAATGCATCGTTCTGTTATTGAAAGAAGCAATAGAATATCAGCCATTAGCATCATTGAACAATGTATGAATCCAAATATAGTTGGTTACTGTTAAAACAGTATTCTCAACTAAAGGATATAATACTCAATTTTTTTTTTTTCCTGTTGTCTTCTACTCTTTCACACAGCCTCATCTTTTGCTGTACTATAAAGACAACCTTTAAGATGTTAATATATTAAAAAAAAAAAAAAACAACAAACTTTGGATTTTTTTTTCTTAATATATTGGAATAAAAGCAGTATATTTATTTTGAAAATTTCTAATTTGGTTCTCGCTTGCTGTTTTATTTCCATGTGACTTCAACAAAAGTCCAAATAAATTAGCTCTTAGAGGGAAAAATACTATGTTATGGATGACATAATGAGAACGACCTTAACAATGTTTTCTTTTAAATGTCATCTGTGCATTTCATAACTGCCTTACAAAACTGCAATGCACATACACTTCACATGGAAGCTATAATGTTAATTTCTTATCTGCTGCTTCCCTCACTAGTATACAAAATACAGAATCTACCTCCTGAAGTGTCACTCCCAACCTGAGCAGTGAGATCTCGAAGACATGGAAAGGGAAGAGATACAAGCCCTTAAAAAGTCTGAGGAGGCAGATGACTGAAGACAAATTATTCCTTGAGCTGCAGAACAAGAAAAGGAGGAATGAAAAGACTGTCAGAAAATGCAGGAGGTTAAGAAACTGTGCCAATAGGTAATAAAGGAGAGCAACAGTCATAGTGAGTGTAGAATTCACTCTGTGTACACTCTGAGTGTAGAATAGTGAGTGAATATCAGATAGATAAATGCTGAAAGACAACTCCAGGTCCTCGGCTACAACTAAAAAGTTACATCAGTTGAGTATTCCTTCCTCCACCCATACTTTGGAAGTGGTAACTGGACTTCTATATCCTTTCATACCTCCTCATGTTCTCCAGTGTTCTCTCACACTGCTTCTTTTCAAAGAAATAATCTGTGACTTTAATAGTTCCAAAATAAGTTTCTATGAATTTGCAGATTTAAGATTTTTTCCTCTTCAGCTCAACAAGACATACGCAATTATCTGTGAAAAGTTATTATTTTTGATAATCGTTAAGGAGAGGAAATGTGCAGATAGAATTTAATTGTTTTAAGATGAAAAGTATGATGAAATGTAAAATGATACATAATTGTGGCATGTGCACAAGCAGTCCTACTGTCCTCTTTCTTCATAAGCACAGAAAGATGGTTCAGCACTAAATGAACAGTTAAGGAGCTATCAAAAATTAAATAATGTAACTCTTAAGTTTTAGGTGATGGCTAGATTGTTGGTCACAGATTTTCATGAATATTTTTAATTTATTTGTTTGTGTTAATTTTGTTTTGTGTTTGTAATTGTCAAGTATTGCCAGAAGATCTCCTATATTGTTAGCTTTCCTGACATTCATGTTACTGTTGGGTTCACTCAGGCAAGCATATTTTGGGTTGCTAAGATACAGGAGCTGTTTCTGTCGTCTTATTCCACTCCCTGTAAAAAACTGACCAATGGTATACAAAACATATAACACAATGACACTGAATCAAAAAGAAGTCTAATGTCCGTCACAGTCACTTTGGTTCACATGGGCACACTGCAACACCCCTGTTTATAAGAGGCACCGTTAAATACGACTCTCTGATAGCTGGAAATAGTTAAAATACTTACACATATATAGACAGATTTATCTGTCAACCTTGATCACTTGTCATTGGCATTTTAGAGTCACAAAACCACTTTTAGTATTATTTTCTACCTCACCAATCTGGATTTTGTTATCTGCATGTTCACTAGCATTTATTTCCTTCATATCCAAAAGGAGGAAAAAACAAATACAGTTTATTTAGGTAATTAAGTTGTAGTCATGATGCACAAAAATTATGTAAGAATAGAGAATATTTTATTATTTATATATCACAGGGGTGGTGCTTGGTTAGGAGAATTTAATTGAGAGGTCAAGTAATTCTGGAAATCTCTCGCAGGGCATAAACCATTTTATACCTTAATCTTAGAAATAGTTTAGTATGTAATATGTACTCTAAAGTTATAGTAAAAAGATAAGGAGAAGAAGGAAAAAAAGAAAGAAAAGAAAAGAAAAGAAAAGAAAAGAAAAGAAAAGAAAAGAAAAGAGAAAAGAAAAGAAAAGAAAAGAAAAGAAAAGAAAAGAAAAGAAAAGAAAAGAAAAAAGAAAAGTTGACATATATCGAACAACTTAGCTCTCTAATTCACTCCCAGTTTCTGGTTGTCTGTATACACACAGCATAAATGTCAGTTTATTCTTGGCCTTTGTTTTGTAGGAAACAGACTAATGTCTTTCACACTGAAACATGGGATTTTATTCTGAGCCCCTATTTATTCAATGGCTGCTCCCAATAGATAGTATAGAAGAGATTGCTTCAGGCTGTGCTCCCTGTACCTGCATGGTCTTTTAACACTTTTTTCTGCAGGCTTTGCAGCTTCCAGCATTCCCTCATGCTGTTGCAACATAGGGTATACAAAGCAAGTCCCCGGTTTCATGATATAAACACACCTTTCTGATGAACTGCATTACTTCAGACTCGTAGTATTGAATCAAACAATAAATAAACAAACAAGATAAAATATTTTTTTTGCCTCGGGGTCACAAAATCATCATATTAAGCCCAGAGAAGACACAAGACCAAGTGCATTGAGATGACATAAATTAGAGATCCACATACTTCTGAACAGTGTGGGACAAATCATTCTGCTCCCTGAGCTGGGAGCTGACTTACTGATCAGTATAGATGCAACGTTTGTGAGTTCCTTTCCCAGAAACATTTGCTTGGTTTAAATTGTTCTGTGGCATATACCATGCTTTGAGACATTAAATTATTCTAATTTTTAATTATTATTTCTCATATTTGAAGGTATTTTATTGCACACTTGTTTTCATGACTAAATCGTGTATTAACCTGGAAAAGAGTATGGGCCTAAAAGACGCTTCTGTTGCTTCCACTATGACATAATTTATTTGGAAAGATTAAAATTAAAATTTATACTTCATAAACTGTAATAACATATAATTCTACAGAAAAAAGGTTTTGGAAAAGTTTGCTTTATGGAATAAAGATAACCTATGGGAATTTGATTGTTTAAATGTAGGTGTAGGGACAGTGATGGACGAGTTGCTTTATCTCCACCTCAATTTCTCACAAGGTGAATAAATACTTCAAAGGAAGAGTAAAGACTTCTCACTTAGACCACAGAAGTGTACCAAAGTTAACTGAAGTTAGTAAACTCCTTTGAGAAAGGTTAATATTATTTTTGCTAGCAGATACTCATTAGTAAGTGTCATGATGGATACTAGCAATGCATTGTTTTGAATGTAACTACAGGACATAGCAAACATGGTAATCTTCCAGCTGGCTTGGTTTCCAATCAGTGCCCAAACCAAAATGATGGATATCCCTGAGTTTGGTTATTATTATTTTTTTTCTTCTTACACAACAGTTCAAATAACCTGTGATGAATTTGCAATAAGGTGAAGATATACTACAGATAGATATAAAAAAATCATTTCTACAATCAAAAAATATTTGATAACATAGCAAACAACTAACTAGCTAAATAATCTCCATGAATCTTAAAAACAAAACAAAACAAAACAACCCAAATTTTTGTTTTGTTTTGTTTTTTGTTTTTTAAATATTCCCTATTTGTTTATTGGAGTCTTTTTTGGGAATAAATGTGGAGAGCAGGAGTTAATACGATCATGCACATTTGTGCACTGTCAAAGGAAAATAAAGAGGTTATTTAATACTCTGAAAGCATAACATTGCAACTTAATCAAAAGAATTGTGGAGGATGTACTCAAACGTTTCATTTTAAAGTGGTATAAATTAAAGCATCAGTTAATCTCAATGAATGCAGTAAATATTAAATTACATTTGATTTGCCAAAAAGAACAAGAATATGCATCTTATGAAGTTATTCTGGGTAACAATCAAACCCATCCCATTTTAAATATATCTATATCTCTATATCTATCTGTATGTGAATATGTGGGAGTATAGGAAGTTCATCATATGGCTTACATAGAGTTTAACGAGTACTAAAATGAGAGTAAGAGTTTTCCACCCGTACCTATGAGTCCTTAATAAGGTGTACAACATTGCTGTGAGCTTTTCTTAGAAAAAAAAATATAGGCTTACTTATATTGCTTTTCTTCAAAGATTCCATCTAAGTCAGTGGAGTTGTTACCTCCTAATACACACATAGCTGAGAGCAAGTACATTTTGATCCAAATTCAGTGCAGCCATGGTGGAATTAATTTCCCTTAAATTTAGCTAACTCAGGCTAGTCATCTGAACTTTTCCTATATTCAGCAGAGAAAGACAGACACCTCCAGAGGGTAATACAATTAACCTACTTGAAATAGTTATTCAATAACAGGTTTTACCTGGAAGCAAAGCTAATTTAAGGAGCTTCCATTCCTTCTGCCTCTTATTCTTGCCTGCATAGTGCTGTTTGCCATAACTGCTGAGCATCAGATTAGTGATATAATCTAAATGAAAGATTTAAGCACTGCACTTCCCGTTTCCTGGAGTCTTATTTTTAACATCATCATTTCAGTCATATAGTTCCTGGTGCCTTTTCACTGACCGATCAATGCTGTATCCATTGAAGTGAATAACCAAGTTTTGAAGTGTATATATCATATATGATGACTCCGTACTGGGTGGATGTCACAAAAGAACCCAAAAAAATCACATAATATTCCTATTTCTTCTTGCATGTTTACTTTGACCAAAACAGTTCTTTCTTCAAGAGAGTTAATTGGGGAAAGTATCCCTCTTATTCTTATTCAAGACTTCTTATACAATTATTGCCATATCTAACATTTTAGGAGGGCTAGATCAATTCTTAAACAACACACGACCGGGATAACTTTGTAAGTGATAAAATAACAACCACAAGAAGTGTGTTGCTTTTGAGTTTTTTTAGTAGCTTCACTTCTCTAAATTGGCAGGATGGCCATTTCATGGTATCATGTTTTTCACTGGTTTGTTTATACAGAAGACTGATTCAGAATCCTTTGCACTTTATGGATTTTAGCGATTCTCCCCATAAGATGAGTTCTCAGAACAGACGTCTCTCATAAATTCAAATCAAACATTTAGTTCCTGAAATAAGTTTCTTAAAGGACACAAAAAGACTAAAATATATATTAAGAATCCAAAACCTATTTTCAAAATAAAGGGGATAGCAGTGAGAAAGTGGTTATCTCAGGAAGATTAATTTCCAGAGCAACACAGATATCTCCTTCTAATTCAAATTGAACCGACTGATGTGCTTTCACAGCTTTCCCCTTATGATTTCCCCTTATGATTTTCCCTGAAACACACTCTCAGATGTCAGCAACCCAACAGTGGCAATGACCCTTCACACTCAGGTGGGATTCATGTCACCTTTCTTGAGTGGTTTGAGAGATCGGTATGTAATCTAATGCACAGCAGTGGCCAATGGAAATAAATAGGCATTTCTGGAATGAGATTTGTTTACATATCTTTGCAGCTATCTTTATCCCTTCACATCTGGAGATTCACCACCCACCTATGTGAGAACTCTTGTTGCTCCTTGTTGGTGAATGCTTAGTCAGCTACAGTTTGGTGACAGCAAGTCTACCCACAGCTATCACATGAATAAACCATATCAATCTAACACTTCCCTTGGCTGTTCTCCTTTTAAGTATATCCTTCTGAGAACAGAACACAGATATTAGCTGATATGATGGCAACTCACATGACTGAGTATTTGTTATAGGCACCACTAGCCAGTGCTGACGAAGGACAGATTTAGCAGAGGCTGGGAAGGATGTTGATTTTTACCACTTTATAACCTCATAGAGTGCAGCATTTGTTCATCTGTCTTGTGGCACAGGCATGGATATAGATTTGCACATCTCTGTCCATTTAAAAGAAATAGGGCAAGGATGAATCTCCCAGGGTAGTGGCTTTGAACTTTATTACATTTTTACCTGATGGTAAATGCTGAGGAGCCTCTAGGAAAAACAGTAATTCTGAGGCAAGATTTTGGTCCTGTTGAAAAGAAACATTGTATCCTGCTGTTAAATGAATGCTACAGGTTTTTGTGCTGAGTTAGTGTTTTTTCTCCAAACAAAACCTATTTGTAGAGTTTCAATCCTTTACACTTCTGCTGGTCATTAATGAGTGGCTAGCATGTAAAGATACTTTTGCCCTGTGAAATGAAGAGACATACCAGGATAACACTGTTAAAGCAGCAAAGAGGAAGAATAGCTACTCTGAAATAAAATGCATGCATTAGACATAGTTTGGATGATATGTAGCACCAGGTGCATAATGTCAGTCAGTTGTCTTTTCTCCCCCCCCCCCTTTTTTTTTTTTTTTTTTTTTTTTTTTAATAGTTATGATACTCAGTTTCTGAGGCAGCTTTGATAAGATTTGGAAATTCTGGAGGGCTGTTGACTTATCAGTAGAACACAGCTTATCATGTAAATGTGATTCATGCAAATTTCCAAAGATAACAGGCAGACACATTTATAATCTCATTGAAAAAGACTCTCAATAGGTGAGATCAGAAACCTGTGAAACTTGGTTCTATTTATTGACTTGCAACAGATATGGAAGAATACAAATAAACTGGGCTTATGTTTAAATGAAATAAATAGATACTCAGGATATTTCTTTTTTTCAGAAGGCTGCTAATCATAATGATGGTAGATGAGAAATTAAGCAATTTTATAATATGGATAGTTATTCCCCACCTTCATTACTTTGTTGTTGTTGTTGTTATTGTTGTTGTTGTTGTTGTTGTTGTTATTTCCTTGCCTCTGTGATTTCAGCCTGCTACAAGCAGGAAAATTGAGAAAAATGGTGCCGAGATTCCTTTAATATTTCTTCAGTCCAATTTTCTCACAGGACACTTCTTGTTTTGCATGTCCAACTTGAGATATATGGTTGATATTCAGTAGCTCTGAGTACTTGTTTAAGTCAAAGTGAAATGTAGATTCAGAATATTTCTAAAAATTAAAACTCGTGTTTCCAAGTTTTAGTCACCTGGCACCATAGCTTAAAAACTAATTTTGTATATCTAACAAATAACAGGTTTTGAGATATTGCATAACTATTTAAAAGAGGTACTGCCATGAGGCTGTCAGAATTGACTGTACCTCTGATATTTTCCTTAGATTTCTAAATTAATCCACCTCAACTATGACCTGAGTTACCAATGCATAATGCTGATAGAGAGACACAAGCAATTCCTCTATTCATATAATAAGCGATAGGCCACATGCCTTATCTACCATCCATTTTCTTGCGAGATGCAATTAATTCAAAATACTTGGGTCTTTCCTTTGGAAAGGCAGGAACACAGGGGTTTTTTTTAAAACAAAGTATTAAGAGTGGAAACACAGAATGACAAAAAGAGAAAAGATTAAATCATCTATATGTATATATGTCTTATTTAAAATTTCTCCTGTGTTATCCTCATTCCAGTGGTGAATGTTAGGCAAATTTCCCCACAAGCTCTACAACTCTCCTCTTTAACCATCTGACTTCTCTTCAAAAGACTGTCAAGCATTGCCACAGCTTTAATCTTACCATCTATCAAGGGCTAAATCTATCCTGACCAAAGCCTTTCATGTTCAGTGGAGGACCACACTGAGGTTTTAAACCAAATTGCTCTGTGTTGTCCTTACATAGTTTGCAGAGATGGCCTTACCAGTATTCAAYTCCCTGTTGCTCTACACTTATCCTTAGAAATTAATTGCCAATTTAGACAGTATAAGCATACGGTAAACAACACAGAGATGTAGTCACGGCACATAAATCATTGCAAGTGACTGCACAGCTGTCACCAGTATTACTTCGTTGCTTATAGGAAGAATGCAYTTTGGCAATTTATTTAGCAAAACTTTTGTACTTTTTACTGTGAAGGAAGAAACATTTAGTGATGCAAGTATGGGAAACCTGAAGGATTTTGAGTCTGATTCTTATAATTTAAATAATTTCAGTATTTTCAGATCTATGCAGAACAGGTTTTTTTAATACTGTTTATTATGTCAAGACTGGATTCCCCTAAAGTCTTTTTAACTTCTGTTGTAGTTAAGTCTGTTTTAAAATTTCTTTGATGAGGGTTTCCCTGAAATATTTCAAATTTCTGTCATCTTCTAATTTCCTACTGTGGACTGAATATTTTCTGAACCAAACAAGAAGTCAATTGTTCTCAGCCCAACTTTCCACTCAGAAAGTCTGGACTCTTAAGGTATAACTGAGGAAAAAAGAAAAAAAACAACCCAAACCAAAACAATAAAACAATGGAACTGCACTCCTTACTATCCCTTCTGTGTTGGAAATTATGCCTCTGTTTGTGTGTGTGTGTGTGACAGAAAGAGAGTGTTTTACTAGTTTAGAAAAACATTACATTCCTCCTATAGAAAATGTTAGCTGTATGCCTCATTAATGTGGCACACGATGCAGTGTTGATGGCATTTGTCTTTTCATTACAACCTAATAGTATATGAGGTCACAAAATCAAGGTTAAAAGTGATACAGAGTTGACCTTTAATAAAAATGCAGCAGTTCTAATAATAAACAAGTGAATAGCTTGAATTATATTAGAATCATTCTTTTGTAACTGAGTAATCTACCCTCCCCTTATTATGAACAACATTAGATGTGGGTATTCAGGAAATGAAAAGCTAAAATCTATGGGAAAGGTAATGATCTCTGAAAATTTTCTCTAATGACTAATTTGTGGCTCAGTGGATTTCCAGAGATTATCGGTTTTTGAAATGGATTCTATCAACTAAGGAGATAATGGAAATCATTAGGCTGAATAAAGTAAAACAGTAGATTTGTTATGTGGAGCTCTATTACATGAGCCTCTATTTCCCACACAATTTAGAAGTATTTTTTCTTAAACTGAACTACTGTGTCAACTTGTATTATGGGACAAATTCTGATAACACAGCACTCAATAGCAAAACTTTCATTAACCTCAGTCGAATGGGGATTTGACTCTGATTTTTATCAGAAGAAGTGTTGTGATCAGTGAGAATTTCAGGTGCTCAATATTGCTCACAATATGCCTGTGATTCAAGTTCCAGGTTTTTCACATTCAAGCAGAATAAAAGGATTTTAATCTTCATTATCAACTCATGGACAATATCTTACAGGACCAGTGCTGAAGTTCAGATTCCACCGGTAATTCATCCTGGTGACATTTATAGGCCTTACTCACGATCAGACTTATTAAACCAGTTGCAGTACAAATTACAGAAAGACAGATCCTATGCTTTGAAAAGCTTAATAATTCAAAGTGCAGTATTCTTCTGGAGACAATCCAAAATGCTGGAAATATCTGTGATATAATATTATAAATGATTCTGTATCATTTTTAGCCTTTGTTTTTTACAATACACTGCATATTATTTTTCTTTTTAGTACCATGATTTTAGTTTCCAACTTTAGAAGTAAACTGTTTTTACAAATTAATCTCTGCTATAAATGCCACTGAGGTATATTCCTATAGCTATATTAACTACATTATTGTTTAGAGTTATTTTTCGTTGCTATTTTCTTTGCTTAAAATGTAGTTTAATTTCTTATTATGCTCACTTGATATACAAAACAAGTGATACCATACTAGACATTTGTTAGTTGCTTACAAGATTGTTATTTAAATTAGGTTAGGAAAAAGATTTTAAATATAACATTTCACAGTTAACTATGGCTACAAAGGTTTTAAATTCTTAGAGTTTAGTAATCTTTTTAAACCTTGTTGTTTGGGGGGTACAAAAAGTTCCAGGATTTTGGTTCTTTATGAAGTAGCATCATCAAGTACAGGAAATGCTAACAAAAATAACCCCAGAAACCCACCAGCAGACTCATCTGCACAGTGGTGTGTGGAGAATCAAAAAGCAATGTTAATTTTCTACTGAGGTGGAGGGAGACCTGTTGATGTCTAAGTAGCAGTGTTGATAAGGTGCAATGTCCTTAACTGGAGGAAGACACTGCTGGGGTAACTCCTTTTTCTCTGATCTTCATTTGTGTCTGTTTGTGTAGCGGCTGTAGCTGTCTTTTATATCTTCTTGTTATCAGCTTTTAATTTTTTGTAAATATGAGATAATATACATATATGCAGAAAATATACAGAGTTGTTCTTTTTCCCTTCTTTTCTTTTTTAAGCCCTAAGAACAATTCTATCCAACTCTCAAGGCATTTCTTTAGTGATCAGTAACTGACTATGTACAGTTCATAGAATCATAGAATATCTCAAGTTGGAAGGGACCCATAAGGATCATCGAGTCCAACTCCCTGTTCCTTGCAAGACTACCTAAAACTAAACCATATGACTAAGAGCATMGTCCAGACACTCCTTGAACTCTGACAGGCTTGGTGCCATGATCACTTCCCTGGGGTGCCTGTTCCAGTGACTGACCACCATTCCAGTGAAGAATCTTTTCCCAATGTCCAATCTGAACTTCCCCTGACTCAGCTTCATTCCATTTCCTCGTGTCCTATCGCTGGTCACCAGAGATTGGAGATCAGCACCTGCCCCTCCGTGGCCCCCCTTGAGGAAGTTGTAGACTGCAATGAGGTCACCCCTCAGCCTTCTCTCCTCCAAGCTGAACAAACCAAGTGACCTCTAGGTCTTGCCCTCAAGGCCTTTCACCATCTTTGTCACCCTCCTCTGGACACACTGTAATATATTGAGGCGTCCAAAACTACACACAGTACTTGAGGTGGTTATACCCTCATCGATGCCTGTTATCATCCTGTGCTTGTATGCTCAGGAGCTCCAACAAAATAGAATAAAGAAACAATATCCAGTATGTTCTTAACCATAGTGGTCTTTGGAAGAGGTTCTTCAAGACATCTATGATGAGTTTTTGTCTTAGAGAGAGTTAAATGGAACGGAACCATCCAATGGCTAATTGGAATTTGAATAGAGCCTAGAAGTAAACTAAAAATAGGTCATACAGGACTCAGGATTATGCTTTCCCTCTCTTGTACTTGAAATTGTAGAGTTATCCTTTTTATGCACACACACACACACACAAAATCATTGAAGACTTGCATTCTGGGCAGGAGTTTTGGTCTTCTGGGAGCAATGGAACCATGACACAGTGATATCATTTCTTATCATTCCTGTCAACATTTAAAAGGAGCAGTGCTAAAGAAAAAAACCCAACAACTCAGAACCATGTTTTGTTCATGTAAAGAAAGTGCTAAAAGTCTTATTAATAAACCACACTTTTTTCCTAACCTAGATGTCTTGCTCACTCTTATAAATGCATTAAACTTCCAGTTTTGCTTCAAAGCGCCTTTGATGATTGTAGGACTTCCTGCATCACAATGGAACCTATGTAAGCAAAGCTTATTTGCTCCTAATAACTTCTTTACATGGATGGCTTCTTTCGATTTCTAACATCAAAAAGTAGCACACTGTTTATTTTCCTTACACCGAAAGATAAGTACAGTGTTGGCATAACAAGAAACAGTATATATGAGGTAAGTTTGTTCAGAAAATTTTGGAAGTAATGGCTTGATATAATTAGTAAAGCTGATGTAATTTACCAGCCACATGGACTTTTTTCCCCTATGTCTTACTGAAGCCAATGATTATTGGCTGATCTTTGTCTAATATTGAGCATGTCATTAGAAGCAAAAGATTTTGTTAGTACTGGAAAATCACCTGCCATGTGGGTAAACTTAATATACTATAAAATTATGGTCTGAATACAAATTTAACATGCTTGAAAATAGAAAATGGCCTCATGGAACAGAATGTCTATGTGCCTCAAATGCTGGTGACTGTTAAATACTGTGTAAACTTGTATGTAGGAGATTTAAGGTTATCACTCACCTTGGACAAATAGAGAACAATCTTTTTTCATTGCTTAGAGATAAAAGGTTGGGAAAATACAGATAAGTGGATGATCAACTGACATTCACATTTTTAAGGAAAGTGAAATAAACTCCATGTCACAGGAGAAAATTAATGTCAGTTAACTAACATTAAATGATATTTCCCCTCTGAATTGAAAAAAATGCATCCTGAAAAAAAATATTCAGGAGAGACAAATATTTATGAATACTTCCATCCTGGCTAATTACAGCTTACCTTTCAAAACTTAACACAGGATTTCATTATGAGGGTGGTGAGGCACTGGAAGAGGTTGCCCAGAGAAGTTGTGGATGCCCCATCCCTGGAAGTGTTCAAGGCCAGGTTGGATGGGGCTTTGAGCAACCTGGTCTAGTGGAAGGTGTCCCTGCCCATGGCAGGGGGGTTGGAACTAGGTGATCTTTAAGGTCCCTTCCAAYCCAAACCACTCTATGATTCTATGATTCTGTGATTTGGTTTTATATTGTTAGTCTTTGTATTATGGTTAATTAATCAGACCTAAGCCAGTCACTGGACAAAGGTACCCAATAAGATTAAATTTTATAGCTCTTTTTGGCAAAAAAAGCCATTTCCTTTTCAGGTTCTATCTACAATATAATAGGATTTATTAGCAAGCAAAATTTGTTTGGTGAAGATTAGACATTCATAAGATTGGATTTTGATTCAAATTGCATCCTGTAGTGTAAAAATTCTCATGTAGTTACAGAATTGTTTTGTAATAGGCCAGATCTATACCTCACACAGGCAGCATTTTTCCTTAAACAAGGTTGTTTTAAATGATACTATAGCAGATGCCAAAACTGGAGATGCTACGGCGTCTTCCAAAATTGACAAATCTATGTGGACAAAGTTGAAAAAGGATGCGTTGACAGTCAATGATAGTCAGCAAGTTAAAATGACCTCAAAAACTGTTCTACAAATCTACTACGCTTGCATTTTTCAAAAGCTGAGCAAGATAAATTAGGTAGTGTTATAAACTCTGCTTCTCATTACTATTATTTGCAGCATGAGCTACATTTCTACAGTAGTAGCTCCATATTCTCACATAATTAGTTCTTAAAAATAGATCTTAACAAAGGCATTTCCCTGATATAACATTATATGGTTTGCAAATTCTTCACTGCTTAGAAACCAGCAGGAAGAAGTGGAGTACAACCCTGAAGATCTGACTGGTTTCATTCATTCTTCCATGCAAGCCAGAAGGGGAAGAAATGCCATGGAAGGATAAAAAGTGTTATGTACAGCTTCTAAAAATAATAGTTGTTTACTTTTTTTGCAAAGGGACCAGTGATGGCAGTTTATGAGAATATTTGTATGTAAACAGCAACAAACAACAAAAGACAGTATATTGAAAGATGACAGAGTTAAAGGAACAAAATTGATTGTGATTTCTATAATGTTTAGATCAATATAAAGCAGATCTTGATGGGGATCTTTAGGTACTTAGACATGGACTGAAACCTACACTAAGGCATTCATAATTAACCTATTTTTTCTATCGTTTTTCAAAAAAATGAAGACATATATAGATATTTTGCTTACAGAGTCAGACCAAAAACTCTCCCTGAAATACTAGAACATATTTCAAACTCAATTAACCACAGAAAGCAATTCCTTTTGGCAGTTATTGAAGCTAAATGCAGAAACCATAAAATATTACAGATTTTCACTTAAAGATCCATATTAGAATTAATTTTGTGTTCTGATCTTTTTTGCTTACTTTGGGAAAGAAAGCCTTTATGAAGATCTTGCCTTTTTAAAGATCTTGTGAATTTCTGCATTGTGTTAATCATATGTCATTTTGAAAACTTGACATACACAATTTTATTCTGGATGTCAAAAAGCCAAACAATTCCAGGTGACTCGATCCATCAGCCTCATATTAAATCACAAATAGTGAAAGAGGTGTAGCTAGTATCAGTGTGAAAGAACAGCAATCTAATAATTACTCATAGGCTAAAATGTTTTTGTACAACAATTTTACACAAGAAGTGCTGTTAATAAACCCATCTGTGTCAGTCAAAATCCAATATAATTTACAGTATACAAGTGTCACAAATGAGTGGTTTTGAGGCTGGTTAAAGAATCACCAAAGAAGGTATCAGCAAAAAGTGATTTTAATAGAAATTTATAAAGTGCGACTTAACAGAATTCGATGGCAAGGTCCACTCTACTACTTATTACATGGATTGAGCATACACAGGGAAAATCATGGCAGAATTTGGATTGGAATGATTTATACAGATTGAGGAAAAAGGGGTATGGGAGACCCTCCTGTTGAGTAACGAGGTTCAGAGAAGACCCGATTGGATCCAATCTTAGTCTCAGACTTGGACAACGGTTTGTGTCTAATACAAAAAGGAATAAGGAGATCCTCCCGTTGAGTCACGAGGTTCAGAGTAGACCCCCTTGCTCTCTAAACTCCTTCTCAGAGAGGAGCCTAGGTGTGGCTGGATCTACCCCTAGTCTCAGACCTGGGCAATGGTTTATATTTAATAGGAGAAATACAAAAAATAGGGAAATCCTCCCGTTGAGTCACAAGGTTCAGAGTAGACCCCCTTGCTCTCTTAACTCCTTCTCAGAGAGGAGCCTAAGGGATTATAGGTGTTTAGCAGCAACCTAAAGTTCATTCACAGTTTTAAGGTAAAACTGTGATTTAACAGCACTGCACTTAATCATTGACTAATTTAGCAGTTACAAAATGAGTTAATCAAGTTTACTTGATTACAGATTTTGCTTATTACTGATTGTCTAAATCAATACACACAAACACATGCACACATCACACATAAGGTCTAAATCAATTCACACATGGGATCCCAAAGCTAGATAGATCTATATAAAGGCCTAAAGCTAAATAAATTTACAGGCCTGAAGGTAGGTTATAAAGGCCTTAAGCTAGATAAAGGTACCTAAAGTTAGATTATACAGGCCTTAGGCTAGATAAAGGTACCTGTTAAAAAATCCCCTCCAATGTCGTGAAATACTCACACTCAATGTCTTGGCATTTCTCAACGGGCGAAGAGTTGAGCCTCAAGTAGTGTCTCGGTCAAAGAGTGTTTCAGCCCAGGTCCCGACGGTCCTCCGAATATCACAAACTCAAGGGTTTGCAAACTCTGAGAGGCGTCCCACTCAGAGGGAGACTCTGGGCACAGCCCGCTGCRGTCCAGGAGAGCTCAAAGGGTCTCACTTGGGGACCGCTGTTTATAGGTTTGCAAGATGATTGGCTTTAGTCATCAGTAACTTTCCATCCTGGCTACTATCCGAGGTGGTCAGAGATATTAATTATGGTATTGTTTTGCAGTTACAATGGTATCATTTTGCGGTAACTGTTGTATCGTTCCACTTGGTCTATGATCCAGGTAGGGAATGCTTCAGGGCTGTCAGGAATGACAAATTGTCTCCTGCTTTCATTCCCTTCTTTGATCAGGTAGCCAGCGTTCCTGGTACGATCAGAGCCGCTCCCTACCTCAGCCATGCAAGAGTGCCTGGTACAGTCAAGGGACTCTTAACTGCCCAACTCGTTACACAATGGCTAAGGCTTAACAGGAGTTTCTGAGATCTTAGAGAGGCCTAGGGGAAGGAGGGGAAATGCACCACCACAACAGGTTTAAAGACTTTATTTTCCATTTTCAATTGTGTGTACTCTGTAGATGAAGACTTGGCTGTAGCTCTCACAGGGTGACCTGTTTTTCACCTATCTACCCTGAGCATTATTACCATAGTGCTGATAGCAGGTACTGAACAGCCTTAAATCAAGTATTAAACTGTATTATTCTAAGTCTGAGATAATAATTTTGGGCTTCTTCTGTATTTGCTGGAGAGAAATAAGTACCTTCTGAAGGTGTTTCATCACAGATGTTTATTTTGCAATGAGATGAATCAGTTATTGAAGATGCCTGTTTATTTCTGATGTCTGTAAAAGGACAAAGTAGAGTTTAACTTGATAAACTCAGGTTTAGGTTTCTGACTTAGATACCTAAATTAGTAAAACTCAATCTCATCCAACATTTTGGCAGAAAGAAGGGAGAGAAGTAAGGGAAGGAGGAAAATGAAGGACATATTCAGCTCTCGCTGTGACTGTGGTTATACTATTAGAATGATTAATGCTACTTTGAATATGACTGTGGAAATCATAATCACAACTCCTTACTATAATGTTGCTAGACACTAATTTATGTAATTAATGATGAAGTGGGAGAAATAAGTTAGGGAGGTTCTGGAATATAGTTTTGTTGATGCATATTAAATTGTTCTGGATTTTTCACTCTGAAATATTGGAAGTTATGCTTCATAATTCATCTTTCAAAGGAAATGAAGTAAAAAGGTGACATCAAATATCAGAGACAAAGACAGTATTTGAAATAAGTGCTTATACAACATACAAAGAGAATCACTCTGTGATATTTTCTTCAAACGTGAACGAGATGGATTCATAACCGGAATACAAATAGGTATAAGACTAAAAAACCTCTTAAATTCAAGAGAGATCTTATAAACACTTTGCCATATTCCTGAAAACGAAAGCTTAACTAGTGCAAATGTGTTAGATTTTTCTCCCATCGATGTAGGTAAATACAATGAACATATCGAATAAAATTGCAAACGTATGTAAATCAATGTAGCTCAACTGTACTTCTATAGAAACATGCTGATCTATTGTTGGTGAGATTCTGTCCCGTTATCCAAAAGTCTTTTGTAAGGGTATGAGGAAGGAGAGTTTCTTTCCTCCTTTAAGGGTATCTGGTCAAGGACCTTTTTCACTGCAACAAGGGATAATAAGAAAAGGAGGAAGCCATAAACAAGAACATAAAGGGACACAAACCTGGCAGACAAATGATAAGGGAGGCAGTGAGAGACACAGACCTTACAAAGCAAACATGGAGACAATGTCAAGCCGCAAACCTTGCCACTTACACTAATCAATGGGCTATCAAGAAACTACAGGTGCCACTTCCAGGAAGATCAACGTGGACTTTGCAACTGATAAGACTGTAAACTAGGGGGACCCTGGACTAGGAGGAGTGCGGGAATTGATAGAGCTGTACAGACCCATGGGGGGATGTGCAGGGGAAGGGGGAGCAGAGGGGAACAAAGGGTGGGGGTAAACAGAAAGTGGTATAAAATGGGGCTGGTCATGTGTAAAACAGGGCTGGTCAGCATGCTTGTCTGAGCTCTGTGCCTGATCACCCCAGTCTGTCCTGTCTTCTTATATCTTCTTGTTAAATCTTTTTTTAACTGTCTCGGGGGATCTGCGAATGTGCATGTGACTGTGAACCTGGAGAGCGTGGTGTGTGTGCTGCAGCAGCGACCTTCTGCCTCTGCCAGACCAAGAGGAGGAGGGGACGTGGCTGTCTGTGCCTGCGTCTGSTGTGAGTCCTCAATGTGGGTGCTGCTGGGGGCAGCGCCTTGTCTGTGGCTGTCTGTGTGACCAGCTGTGTCAGTGTCCTGTGTGTGTGTCTCTGGGATATGTTCTCAGCATGTATGTGCCAGTGGCCAGGCAAGAGAGGTCCTGGACCAGAGTGGCTAAAGGAGTGGGCTAGGCTTCTTACATTACTTAACATCTTTATTAATATCTTTGATTAGAAAGCAACCTAGTAGTCTCTCTTATTGACACTGAGTCAATACTGTGAGAATAGAACATCATGTAAACATAATCTCTGGCAGACCTGAAATGACAGCTATGTTAATAACAAAATGACAGCAGTTTGGGGACATTGCATGTTACAGAATGGTTAATGAATTATTATATCTATAGAGTACTACTGAACTAACTTAGAATATGTTATTACTAAAACTTTCTTATTTCCTGTACCTAATATTCTGTGTGCTGATCAGAAAAACATAGTATTCTGTTCTTTACTCCTCCTTTTTTGTGTTCAGGCACCTTCAATTTAATCAGAAAAAAAACCAAACCAAAACAAAAAAAAAACAACAACTTTTGGAAATCAGAATTACTAGAAGAAGCATTGATATCTGTAAATTCCTTTAGAGCCAATCAGAAGGATTCAGATGGATATTTTGTATTTTTTTCTCACATTGGACCAGACACAGATGTGCTAAAATAATTTTAAAAACATGAGGGTTATAATGTCCAAAGTAAAGGAGGGATCATTTATCATGGTGCATTATTCTTTGCAAAAGCCAGTAATGATTTTAGAAATGACTGGTACCTTTTCATAAAATGTTGTGATGACTTGGGAACAGCTCCTGAAACTTTAAGACCTGTAAAAGAATTACCTGGAGGCACTAATCCAAGGCAGTAACAATATATCATAGAAAATAACATTTATTATTTAATAATGTATGAGTTTTATGGCTACAGTATGTGCTTGTAGGTGATATACACAAGTCTAAGAAGATTAAGAGATGACAATCTAATGGTAAAATAAAAAGGGGAAGCAAAGATTTTATGAAAGACTTCATTAATTACAAATGTGAACAAATGAGAAAAAAAACATCTTCTTCGATAAGCAGAGGAAAATTATAGAATTTATGCTTRTAATGTCCAGGCTTGTTTACTGATTTAAGTAATAATCAAGCTTTATGTGTAAAACTGATAAAGTTAAACTTAAAAAAAACCAAAAACAAACAAACAAAAAATCATATTACAACTTATAAGTTTGTAATTAACAGAATAAATGTGTACAAATGAGAGAAGACCAAAAGATTCTTGTAAATATAACAATTGTTGCAATTTTTTGTGAAGCTAAGTGATTTTAACACAGTATTAATTATACATGTTGTTAGAGGCATAGTATAATGCAAACTTTAAAGAAGCAAGGTTTTTAATTAATCTGTTTTCCACAGATCTGTTTCCATTATTTTGGTGAGAAATCATTTCACTGAGTGAAATAATGCATATTTAATTTTAATGATATCTGAAACAAAGACTTTTTAAAAAGTCTTTGTACCAAATATACAATTATACAAAGTTCTGCAAGGTCCTTATTATATTTGTGTGTGACTAAACGTTTAACCCAAATAAAGTGGTTTTCCATACTTTCGAAGTGAGGCATAATAAATATATAGTAATGATTATGATGAATATTCCATTCCATATAATAAGTGTGGGATGTTTTTTTTTTTTCAATCACCATTATTGCCAATGTTTTTTACATATTTAAAATCACAAAAAAATATCAAGATGTCCTGGTTTCAACTGGGATAGAGTTAATTTTCTTCCTAGTAGCTGGTATAGTGCTGTGTTTTGGATTTGGACCCTGAGAACGCCCGATCTGGTCTGATCTTGGGAATCCACCCCTTATTCTATACCATTTACGTCATGCCCAGGTCTCACATTTTCCAATACATTCCTATTAACCACCACCACTTTTCCTGTCTTTTGATATATACACACAGACATCATTCCCTTAGTCTATGGRCCATCCCTMTAAAATGTCCATTSAGTTCATTTAGTCCATGACTTTGGGCTCCATCTGTCATAACAGTCTTTCAGGGCAGGAGAGATGGTGTGTGGTGTTGGACTGTTGCATCCTGAAGCCAGTTCTGGTTCCATTATTGCTGCACTTGTCCGGTTCTATCATCGTTGCACTTTGCTCAGTTTCATCAAAGTTCATTCTTCATTAATCTGGGTGATTCTTACTGTAATACCGTTGATATGGCATATAACGACCATAGTAGTGATGACATACAGTATTATACAGCAATTAACATCATACAATTCAGTTCATTGGCTAGTCTCACCCAGAAAAAAATCCCCTTGAGGTACACATTGGACTTCCCCATCCTTTTGCATTACCCACCAAGTGCACCCAGGTCCCTGAGCAAAAGCAATCCCTGCCCAAGGCAGAAAAAACCCAGACTGTCTTCCCCAGCATAATTTTTATGTGCACTACAGTATGTAAAAGTTTTGATTGGGTAGGGCCAGCTCGGGTGACAGATCCCCTAGTGTTGACTAACCAGGTGGCCTTTGCTAAATCTGTATCCCAATGTTTAAATATCCCACTACCCATTGCTCTCAGTGAAGACTTTAACAGTCCATTGTATCGTTCAATTTTCCCAGAGGCTGGTGCATGATAGGGGATGGGATATACCCACTCAATGCCATGCTCTTTGGCCCAGGTGTCTGTGAGGGTGTTTCGGAAATGAGTCCTGTTGTCTGACTCARTKCTTTCTGGGGTGCCATGTCATCATAAGACTTGCTTTTCAAGGCCCAGGATAGTGTTCCGGGTGGTGGCACGGGGCACGGGATATGTTTCCAGCCATCCAGTGGTTGCTTCCACAATGGTGAGTACATAGTGCTTGCCTTGGTGGGTTTGTGGGAGTGTGATATAATCAATCTGCCAGGCCTCCCCATATTTAGATTTCAGCCATCATCCTCCATACCAAAGAGGCTTTACTCGCTTGGCTTGCTTGATGGCAGCGCATGTTTCACATTCATGGATAACCTGTGCAATAGTGTCCATGGTCAAGTCCATCCCTCGATCATGAGCCCATCTATATGTAGCATTTCTTCCTTGATGGCCTGAGGTGTCATGGGCCCACCAAGCTGTAAATAATTCACCCTTATGTTGCCAGTCCAGATCCACCTGAGCCACTTCAATCTGAGCAGCCTGATCCACCTGCTGGTTGTTTTGATGTTCTTCAGTGGCCCGACTCTTGGGTACGTGAGCATCTACGTGACGTACTCTTGCAACCAGGTTCTCTACCYGGCCAGCGATATCTTGCCACAATGCGGCAGCCCAGATAGGTTTACCTCTGCGCTGCCAGTTGTTCTGCTTCCATTTCTGCAGCCACCCGCACAGGGCATTTGCCACCATCCATGAGTCAGTCTAGAGAGAAAGTGCTGGCCGTTTTTCTTGTTCAGCAATATCAAAATGACAGTACCCATCAGTGAACAGGGCATATTGCTTCTCATTTTCTGGTAKYTTATTATACAGTGGGGCCTCTTCAGCATGCCTCACCTCCTTGTTTGGCAATATTCCAAAATCTTTGCCTTCTGGCCTGTTCGTGATCACTTCCAAGATTCCTGGGCGACTGGGGTTTCCTATTGGAGCCCGTTGTGTGATCAGTGCGACCCACTGACACCACGTAGCATCAGTTGCATGATGCCAATCTCCCCGGCTGCGGCGTAGAGCACATTCTTTACATCTTGTCTGGCCCGGACTGGCCCAAGGGCTACTGCCTGAACTATCTCCTGTTTAATTTGTTCAAAGGCTTGTTGTTGCTCAGGGCCCCATTTGAAATCATTCTTCTTCCCAGTCACTTGATAGAGAGGGCTTACAATCAGACTGCTGTGTAGCCCCACATGATAATGTCATCAATGTATTGCAGGTGTTCTGGAGCCTCACCCTGTTCCAGTGCAGTCTGATCAGTCCATGGCGATATTGCCACTGGTGCACTGTTGTGATAGTGATCAGCACCTGTTGTTCTTTGACCCTCAGCAACCCCACAACAGAAGGGTCCTTTGAGACACCGGATAAGGTAGACAGCTGTTTAATTTCCTCCGTCTCCAAGGCAGCTATACCAAAAGCCCACCAGTACCCTTTTGGGTCCTTGAAATACCCTCTCCTGAGGTAGTCTATGCCAAGGATGCACGGAGCCTCTGGGCCAGTCACAATGGCGAGCTTTTGCCACTCCTTCCCGGTTAGGCTCACTTCAGCCTCCAATATAGTCAGGTCTTGGGATCCCCCTGTCACTCCAGAAATACACATGGGTTCTGCCCCTTCATGGCTTGATGGCATTAGGGTACACTGTGCACCGGTGTCTACTAGAGCCTTATACTCCTGTGGGTCTGATATGCCAGGCCATCGGACCCACACAGTCCAGTAAACCTGGTTGTCCCTTTCCTCCACCTGGCCGGAGGCAGTCCTGGTCATAGTACTCGTTACTCACTTCTTGTAGATGCGAATCAAAAGTCCCTTTATTAAGATCGGAAGTAAAGTCAGGCCTTCTATTCTGTCTGGGGAACTGCTCACTGGAAACTGGAGTAGCAGTTTTCCTGGAAGAACCCCCTTTTGTGATTGTTTTTCCGTGCAGCTCAGGAGTCTGCTGCCTCCCTGGGGCCYGGGTTAGAGACATTACTAGGAAACTCCCAGGTCTGGTACAGCCCTCTGACTACTATCCGCTATTGGTTGTACAGGCCGGCAGCAACGAGGTTGCAGAGAGAAGCCCAGAGGCGGTCAAAAGGGAATTCAGGGCACTGTGGCAATTGGTTGAAGGATCAGGAGCACAGGTAGTGTTGTCCTCAATCCCTTCAGTGGCAGCGAAGAATACTGACAGGGACAGGAAAACATGCCTGATCAACACGTGGCTCAGGGGCTGGTGCCATCGGCGGAATTCTGGCTTTTTTGATCATGGGGAGGTTTACACGGCACCAGGCCTGCTGGCAACAGATGGAGGTCAGCTGTCTCACAGCAGGAAAAGGATTCTTGCTCATGAGCTGGCGGGGCTCATCGAGAGGGCTTTAAACTAGGTTCACAGGGGGAAGGGGATAAAACCAGGCTCACTAGAGACAAGCCTAGGGGTGRCAAGCCAATGTTGGGGGCGAAATCAATAGCCCAGCTCAAGTGCATCTACACCAATGCACGCAGCATGGGCGGCAAACAGGAGGAGCTGGAAGCCATTGTGCAGCGGGATAGCTACGACTTAGTCGCCATCACAGAAACGTGGTGGGACAACTCTCATGACTGGAGTGCTGCAATGGATGGCTATAAGCTCTTCAGAAGGGACAGGCGAGGAAGGAGAGGCGGTGGGGTGGCTCTGTATGTTAGGGAGTGTTTCAACTGTCTAGAGCTTAATGATTGTGGTGATGATAAGGTCGAGTGCTTATGGGTAAGAATGAGGGGGAAGGCCAACAAGGCAGATATCCTGCTGGGAGTCTGTTACAGGCCACCCAACCAGGATGAAGAGGC